>OX463772.1:5075603-5399838 GCA_949825005.1 Gasteruption jaculator | reverse complement strand
CCCTTTTTTGATTTCTGAAATCTTCCTTCCAGCCATTGCAAAAACACTTAAAATAAATCCGCACGTGCTTAGGTGATAATGATTCACACAGTAATGAATCGATAGTGTTTTGTTTTGTGAAGTTAGTAACTTTACATAACAAAACACTAACGAGTCACTATCATTAAAAACAATTGAGCATCGTATGCGTTTAGTTACATAGTGACTCGTTAGTGTTTTGTTATGTAAAGTTACTAACTGCACAAAACAAAACACTATCGATTCATTACTGTGTGAATCATTATCTCCTAAACACGTGCGGATTTATTTTAAGTGTTTTTGCAATGGCTGGAAGGAAGATTTCAGAAATCAAAAAAGGGCAAGTTATCGGGCTGAGGGACAACGGTGCCAGCATCGCGGAAATTGGTGAAAATTTGGAGCTTTCGCAAAAGACGGTGAGGAGATATTTACGACGTTACGAAGAAGGGGGGGAAGAAGGACTTTTGGATAAACGTCGGGGAAGGAGCGGGCCGCGTCGGAAAACGACTGCTGAAGAAGATTTGGCCATTGTCGCAGAAATGACAGCACACCCACTACAGGCTGCGGCACACGTACCCGCAAATTTAGGCTTAGATGTGTCTGCGGACACCATCGAACGCCGTTTGCGGGAGGCCGGTATCCACTGTCGCCGTGCCGCACGAAAGGTCGATTTATTACCAAAGCATGCCGACGAACGCGTCGGTTTTGCTTTGGAATACGTGACCATGTCGCAGGCTGAGTGGGACTGTGTCATTTTCTCTGACGAAAAGGTCTTTTCTACTTCGCCAGTCCCGAAAACGAATGTCTGGCGGCCCACGGGAAATTCGAGGTATGATCCGCGATACGTCGTCCCATGCAGAGACAGCGGGCGTGTAACGTGTGGACTTTGGGGCTGGGTGAGCGGTAATGCTCTTGGAGAACTTGTTGAAATTTCACCCAGAATGGATTCTGCTGAATATATCGACATTTTGGAGAACGTTATGCTGCCTAGCGTTCGAGCGGTATATTCAGCAGAAGACATGCCGGTGATAAATTTCGTCCAAGACAACAGTGCCGTTCACACCTCTGCAATGACACGCGAATGGTTTGCGAGACATCCTGAAATTAATGTCTTGCCATGGCCAGCGAAGTCACCTGACCTTAACATCATAGAAAATGTCTGGGCAGCTGTTATTAAGGACGAGTTTCCCGTTGGCAGGGCGAGAAACCGGGAAAATCTTGTGAACCATGTTACACGCGCATGGGAGGACCTCCGGACGGAACCTGAATTTTTTCAAAATTTAAGCAGATCCATCCCGAACCGGTTACGTCAAATAATCGACGCCGGCGGGCTCTGGACTAAATATTGAACCACATTATTCTTCGTAACGTTCGTAAAATCTCAACATTGATCCCAAACGGCCTTTTTCAAGGCCACAAACATAGACGTTGGGACTCTGATGTGCCTTCTTAGATCTGGACATTCGTGCAAAAATAATAACAGAATTTTTTAAAAATTAGGTTGAATTTCGCTTGGGCACTTTATTATTTATTACACCATTTCCCAATATTCCTGTTCCCATATATCCCCACTACAAATTACGAAATGTGCATAATTCATTTTTTGTAATTGAAAAATTGCAAAAATTAATGATTTTTTAAAAGTCAATACGTTACAAAAATTCTAAAAAATGTAATAAATTGTTGAGAAATTTAATGGGTTAAAGAAAATAAAAATTTAAATTAAAAAAAATTAATTGCTACAAAATTGATGAATAAAAAAAAAAGAAGAATTTAGAAACTATCCAATTATAAAAAACGAATAAATTGATAAACTTTAAAAAATTATGAATTAATATATTAATAAATTGTCAAAAATTAATAAATTTAAAGGAATTTCACGAGTTTCTAAAAAATTACAAATCGAAATAAGTCTTGGTTGATTTGTAAAAATGTTATAAATTTTTTAGAATTTGATGACTTCAAAATTTATCAATCAATGACTTTGATGAGATTGGAATAGTTAACAAACTAAATAATGAAGTAATGAATTGAAAAAAGTTCATAAATTTTTAAAAAATTATAATATATTGTAGTTGTTATAGCTGCTCATTATTTAAAGTTTTGTCGATACAAAGTCATAGTAATAATAGTAATAATAATAATAATTACAATAATAATAATTACAATAATAATAATAATAATAATAATAATAATAATAATAATAATAATAATAATAATAATAATAATAATAATAATAATAATAATAATAATAATAATAATAATAATAATGAGAAGCTATAATGATATTAAAACAATTTTATATTTTACTAACTTATTAAGTGTAAGTAATTTTAGAGAAAAAGATTTTTTCATCATTTATATGCGCCGTATTACTTTAAGGGATAGTTTACGGTATTCGGGGGCGGTTGCGTAAAAAATCCCTTCGTAAAAAAGATAAATCTTCCCTTAAAAAATCATTTTTAATCAGTTCCATTAAAAAATATAAATAAATATCGAGTTATATTGAATAATTTATTTTTGCGGGTGACTTTTATCACCCCTTTTATATTAACATATTGCGAAAAATTTATAAAATGATTGTTTTTAATATAAATTATATTCTGTTTCCACGTGTAATAAAAACCAAGAAAAATAAATTTTTTTTCATCATTTACATGCGATGTATTACTTTAAGGGGTAGTTTACGGTATTTGGGGGTGGTTGCGTAAGAAATCCTGAAACCCGACAACTGAAATATTCGATAGAGCAAACGGAAATGCTTTTCTTTATTTTTTTCAGTTCATACCTTGGTTTATATGAAGAAGAAAAGCTAAAAAAATCTAGTTTTCTTTAAATATAAAATAAGGGTTGCAACCCCTTGGGTCATAAACACACTTAACATCTTTGACTTCTTATGATAAATATTTTCCACTTTGTTTTATTAAAAAATATTAATTAGAAGCCGAGATATGATAAAAAATCGATTTTCGGATAAAACTTGGGGGGGGGGGGTTCACCCCTTTAAAGTGGATGACAGCACATAAAAAAAAATACGCGTCCCTTATTTTTTCGACTACTACATCATACCCAAAAATTATTGAAATCGGTGAGGTCGGGTTGGACACCTTGGTGAAATCGGGTTCCGACCCCCCCGATAAAAACACATGCGCCGGACCTGTGCTTGAAAATTTCATATCGTCGACCATGAACCTAGCATTCGACCAAGTAATTCGCCTGCTTATTTTCGCCGAGCGCGTCTAGTTCGCGATGCTCCGCTTCGCGGCGCTGGAGGAGGGACAACTTTCGTGCGGGCTATTGTACGAGATGGTTAGTTGAAGCTAGGAATGGTCACATTAAGTCGATTTTCAAATTCTTTGCACAAGTGATCCCAACTAACCATTTTCCCAATCTTGGAGACTTCTATCGAATTGCTGGCGCTGTGATAAATAAATACCATTCTTTGATTCTAATGGAAGGTGCAAATGCAGCTGCAGCCGAACAACTGCTCAGGAAAGCTACAGAACCAAATATTGTTCAGGCTTGGGTTGAGGTTGAACAACTTCACCTAAGAAATGCACAACGATGGGCTCGACTTGATGTTAATCTATTGAATGACTTCCCTATTTTAACCACCGATTATTTAAAAGGTCTTACTGTAGGTATATATCAAATCAAACTATCACGATCTTACATACAGGATAAACTTCAAAGAGATGCAGAAGAGGAATTTCAAATTGAATTATTAAGGGGGGGTTACGGTTAATTCGGTGAAAAAAAACACTTTTTCAAACATTTTTTTACAAGATACGGGCAATATATTTCAAATTTAATTATTGCAGTATTGTAGAGTCACCTTTCAAGAATATTTTCTGTAAATTTCAGCGAAAAATATTAAAAACTAAGCCGCTGGCAGCAAATCTCCGGAGACGGCTAAAAAAAAATTGTTTTGCGGTGACGGTTGTAACTGATCACTCAATCATCTCAAAACAAAAAACCAAATTGATTTGATTAGTTTATGAGTTCCCCCAGGAAACGCTGTCGAGTTTTTATTTTTTTATTTTTTTTTTCAATTGTTGGTGACACTGGAAAGTCAAAAACGCGATTTTCGCTTAAAAAATCGGCAATTTTGTTATTGTAAAATAAAAAATAACAATGAATTTTAAAAAACTCGACAGCGTTACCTCATGAATTATACAAAGAAAGAGTGTACCAAATTTGAAAAGGATTGGTGCAATAGATTTTAAACTACAGCCGTCACCGACTTTGAAAACGTGAAGTGTGGGAAAATCACTTTAAAGATTTCTACATGAAAAAATCCGAATTTTTTTCTTTTTTCGCTTTATACTTATACATAATCATCTATACCAGGCCCGTATAGTGAAAAGCTATCACTCATGATGTCCAAAGCATGTTTTTGTTCTTGTCTTCGGTGAACTCGACCTTCTTTGGTTTCCTTTGCAGCTTTTTCTTCCGCTCGAGTTACCCGTAATCTGTCGGTTGCGCGCGCCCATTCGTGAGCACTTGGTCCACTTTTGATTTTCATCTCTTGCATGATTGTTAGCAGAGCAAAACAGCCTTCGTTGAATGTGCATGCTGCTACATTAGCTGCAATTTCAACTAGAACTGCGGTACCACTCACTGATTTGGGAGAAATTTTCCAGATGAGTTGATTTAGGCTTTCGTCGTTATTTTGGGTAAAACCGCCGAGACATCGCTGCAGAAGAGCCTCCTTGCTCAAATCCTCGTAAATGGGTTTTATAGCACTCAGAACATCACTGGGAAGCGCAGTATAACTGTGTTTGAATGTCTGCAAATTATTTGCTGCTGCAGCTCTCGGAAATTCGCACCAAGAGTCGTCGCCGTTCGGGCATTTACTATGCTGCGGATTCTCGTCAGTTGATGAGTAATGTTCGTATATTGCCCAAATGGCGTTTTTCATTTAATCCACAGAATTATGGTTGCGACGAATAGCTAAACCATAATATACGGTTAGCTTATCGATCACTTTAGCCGTAAGTTTTCCTTTACCAGAAAGACTTTTCCTTTTAACTTTTTTTCCAGCCTTTGTCTCCGTATCTACTACAGTCGTCTTTACTAGAGCTCGCAAACGTGTACCCATCCGTTTCTGCACGTGCCCTATGCATTCTTTTTTGTTGATAAAAAAATCCTCACCGTAAGGTTTAGATTTTACGACGCCAGTGTACGTCTTCGAATCCCCATCTCCAATGTAGTTTCGAAACCGTACTCCCAAATTGGTAACTGAACGATTGAACATTGCTACAATAGCTTCAACCTCCATATTGCCAGATGCTCTGGCGTGATTAGTCTTGCACTGTCCGCTATTTGTATGTTCTTCAAACCACTCTTCATATTCAGCGCTATCTAACTTGCTCTTCCAAACTTCGCAACAGTGACAAAAGCTACTTTTCACAAAAATATCAAGAACTTTTCCAGTGTAGTGTCCAATCAACGAAGCAACACCATACAGCGAAGAAAACCCTCGCTTTTTCCATGTACCGTCTCCTGATACCGTCAGTTCAGATGTTTCTGCAATATCATTTGCTTTGCACGTTGCTTCTTTTTCTTCGTTTGCGGCAGAAGTAAATAAGGCACTTGCAACTTTTTCTATACTTTTACTCATTTTCGCGATGTACGAGTTATAGCTTGATATCGCCATAAACGAACTGGCTAAATCCATCAGCCCGCAAAATTTATTGCATCCAGCTAAGCCCAAACCTAACACACGCATCGCAAAAGCAAATCTATAATTTATTTCATAGATACGAGATTCAATTCTTTCACTTGACGGAACGTAACGAGGCTCTTGACATTTTTCGCAAGTTACTTTTATTTTGAAGCTGAGACCTTCCTTGTTGCATGTGTGGAATGATATTTTTCCTCCACACTCCGCACACTTCACTAATGTAGCAAGAGTTGAAAACACTAGAAGAAAATCTACAAGTCTATAATGTTTTTGAAGATCTTCTTCTACACATCTATTACCACTTATTTTCTTCGACGAAGTACTTGCAGCCTCAACAGAGTCTTTCTTGCGTTTGTGCGGAGGTACAACTTTTTTTGATTCGTTTAATCGTGAACCACTTCTCTTTCTTTCTTCTCTGCTAATTTTTTTCGGCATTTTCCACAAACAAACGACACGACTAGTACAGTGGAAATCCAACGAAAACAGTACAAATAATCGAAAACTAAGACGAAATTTGCTAACGTACGCACACAAATGCTCGGTAGGACGCGTCGTTCTATACTGTTTGGAGATCAACTGAATATCTATAAGGTCCACAGGTACTACATACTTTTAACGCATGAAAACTGTATAAGGAGTCCCAATTGGGTAATTAGAACCGTTATTGAAATCCGGACCGTTAAATTATGAATAGCTGCCAGGTAGCAGCGCCGCGCACCTGTCGAACAGGTATACAAAATCGGAGCGGAGCGACCCAGAGCCGCGGATGGTTAAAATTCCATATCTCCGTTAGTTTTGCTCCAATTGCTCTAAAAATTTAATACAACATTCTTAAGATATTGTGCATTCAAAAGAAAAAAGAAAAAAAAAGTTTCAAGACCATAGCCCCCCCTAAAGGAACTATTGTTCGTGAAATTTGTCAGACTTTTTGGTTTAGTATTAAAATTAAATATTTACATGAAAACTTTCATTTAAAAACTTTTCTTCATGAAATAAGAAATTTATGCTATTTTCGACGTATCAACATTTAATGAAATTGCATAGGAAATAAATGAAACTAACTAAACCTGATTAGCCAGAACCATGCGGCACACTTTATTACTTTATCTTAACACTTTATCGCTATACACTTTATCTTAAGGGCGGGGTACTGTTTGTAAACTTTTTTGGTATACCTGCGCGACAGTTGCACGGTTGTTTTTTGACTGTTTTTCGTTAGAATTTTAGAAATGCCGAGAAAAGTTAGCAGAGAAGAAAGAAAAAGGAGTAGTTCACGGCATCGATGATTCTGAATAAGTATACAGCGAGAAAAAGAGAATTATTTTGTTTTTTTACTGTTTAAAACTTTAAATCGATTGTCCCACACTTCATATTTTCAAAGTCGGTGGAGGCTGTCATTTCAAATCCACTGTACCGATCCTCTCCAAATTTTGTACATTACTTCTCTGTATAATTCATGAGGTAACGCTGTCGAGTTTTTTTTAAATTTGTTGTTATTTTTTATTTTACAATAATAATTAGACCGATTTTTTAAAGCGAAAATCGCGTTTTTCGCTTTCTAGTGTCACCAAAACTCGAAAAATAAAAAAAAAAGAAAAAACTCGACAGTGTTACCTGGGGAAACTCATAAAATAACAACAACAATTTGATTTTTTTATTTCAGATGATCGAGTTCCGAGATAAGACCTCTACCGCAAAACACCTTTTTTTCGAGACGTCTCCGGAGATTGGCTGCCAACGGCTTAGTTTTCGATATTTTTGACTGAAAATTTAACGAAATGTTTTTTAAATGACATACTACAATACTGTAATTAGCTAATTTAAAATGCATTACCCGTATCTTTTAAAAAAATTATTGAAAAAGGCTCTTTTTTTGACAGAATTAACAGTACCCCGCCCTTAAACTTGTACATCAGTTTCCAACGGCGTCGGTGGCGCAGTCGGTAAGCGTTCAGACGTTAAATCCCTGAAAACTTTTTGGCGTAGGTTCGGACCCTCGATCCAACATATTTTTTGTTCATAAGTTGTATATTTCTCTCAATTGTCAATTATACAAATATATTTAATCAATATTTATTTACAAATGCTTAACCATCTTTCAGCTTGCCCTAAAGTATTTTTATAAGAATTGGTTTCTTGAACAATTGTACTTGGGTTGTAATAGCAACTATTTATTTTGTTCTTGTTGCCTTTTGCTTAAGATACGAATTCTACATGTTTTATCACCCAAGGAAGATTGCTTTCTATCCATTGATTACTACCGATGACTGTATATTGTGTATTGTCCAAAATACAATACATACAATAATTTATTACACTCATTTATGTCTGGTGCGTTTCCGTTGTATATTGAATAAAGTCATTATTAATCTACCAAATAGAAACCTTACCCCGGCGCCGATCTCATACCTGAACTAGAAACATTTGTATTGGGGGGTAATAAAACGTACAATAGTTTTTGTAATTATTTACAACTCATACTTTCCAATTTCTCATCTATCCCCTTCCTTTAATATTTATCTAGTAGGATCGAAGTTAAAATCAGTCTTGGTTGAAATACCGAAGAGAACGAAAGTATCTTGTGTGCCAAAATAATATTCGATTATACTAACTTCGTTAGATTTTTTGAAATATTTTTTTTGTCGTGCTTTACTCTCTAATTGCGTCAAAATGTCTACCAAGAATTTGCAATTATCCGACAGGAAAACTTTGCATGTGAAGTGTGTTTGGCGTGGTGTCTTTATTCGCAAGTCGTGTGGTCAAATAAAAACAATTAAGACCAAACTTGAAGCGGAAATGTACTGCGAAATTATAAATAAAGTCGTGACTGCTGGGGATAAGTTATGTAATAAGTCTTGTGTTTGTGTATATAGGAAGCAAAGGGCTATCGCTTCTAACTCTTCGCGAAATCTTCTGTGGAACCGTCTTCTGCAGCGGGAACTTTTTCTTCAGTTCCAACTTCTTTAGCTTCAGAAGAACCCTCCTCTTTTGCAAAAAACTCTGTTTCAGTTGAACCATGTTCTTTAATCGAACCACCTTTCACCCTAAAATCTTCGTGTTCAGGTAAAACATTTTCTTCCGTAGTAAGTTCTTCTTCATTCGTTTCTGCTTCTAATTCTTCAACGCATTTTTCAGACCCATTATTTCTTATCGATTTAAAAAATGTGCAAGAAGTATCCACAGAATATACAGAAATGCCATTCTCTATGGTTATTTCTACTCATAGATATTGTTTCGTCTTTGGATCTGCAAAAAATATAGTTAATGTTCCACTTGAAGCTAGAAAGCAAGTTTTTATCATGCGCCAAATATATGTTCCTAAAGGAAATAGGTGTTGCCCTAATCATTTAATAAAGAAACGGTTTTATGAAAAAGATACTTTGAATTTAAATATATATTCCAATACTAGTCTGATAGAGACTACGGAATTAAGAAACTATTTTGAATATCTTGCTTCTACTTGCAATTCTAACATTAAAGATAAAGTAGGTGATTTTGCGTTATCTGAAGAGCGGCTTAAAATATTTACAGGTTTAACATGGGAAAACTTACTATAACTTCGGGAGATGATGACTTCTTTGAGAGCATCTGATAGACGAGGTATCACAAGCTATCATAGTATTTTTATTTAAATTGCGCACTGGTGATTCAATTAGCATGATAGCCGCAATTCTCGGATTATAACGGGAGCAACAAGTATCTGACTTTTGTACATCCCTCATAAATTCTTTTGAAAAAGTTGATTTACCTCTTCATTTTGAATTCGGCGCACTTTTAAGAAATAATTTAATAAAAAATGAAACTTCTCCTATTGCCAAAAAATTGTATAATATAACTGACCAGTTAGCTCTGATTTTTTATGGAACATACAGGGTGTCTCAATTTAATCTTTCCACGCGATTATCTCGCAAAATATTCATCATTCGAAAAAAAAAGTTTAAATGAAACTTGCTCTATTTCAAGGAGGACATTCAGTGATGTACACTGTTTTTTTCTGGGTGGAGGCGTCCCGAGATTTGAAGGTGACCTTTGTTTTTTTGAATGGAAACGTAGTTTTTTTTACGCTAGACACATAGCTTACCTCAAGATGAATCCATTGACCTAAATTATGATGACCTTGAAATGTCATTCAAGGTCATTCCAATGGCTTGAAGTCTTCTTCTTCACTGCACGTCCAGAAAATGTTTCTCATTTTCTAAATTCAACAAGACGAGTTTGAATACTATTGACATTAATGTTTGCAAACACAGAATATCTGCTAGCACAACTACCTCGTGTACTAATACTTTTGATATTCATGTTACAAGTTCTAGTTGTTCTTGAATCAGTCGATCTAGAACTCTAATTTTACGATGGCTGATTATACGCCTAGTGAAATTGTTGATATGATTTTAGTTTTGGGAGAATGTCAGCGAAATTATAGGCAAGCTGCCCGAGTGTATCAGGAAAGATTTCCGGGTCGCCGGCACCCAAGTAGCGTCGTTATTAAAAATTTTGAGATTCGGGCTCGGAAAGGATTTTTGCGTCGAAATCGTCGTGGCCATCTTTCGAAAATATCGGAACTTGTAACGCTAGCAGCGGTAGGAGCAGATCCTCATACTAGCACTCGGGTCATACAAAACAGTATCGGCGTATAACGATCTACGGTGTCAAGAATCCTTCGACGACATCATTTTCACCCGCATCACATTTCTTTGCATCAAGCATTATGTGATGCTGATTATGGTGCCAGATTGAGGTTTTGCCAATGGTCTCAGTGTGGGATAATGCGTGATCCTTTCTTTTTCTCCTATGTGCTATTTTCGGATGAAGCAATTTTCAAAAACACGGGAGAAGTGAATCGTCACAATTTCCACTATTGGTATGATGAAAACCCTCACTGGCATAGAGCAATTGAACATCAGCGTCAATGGTCCCTAAATGTTTGGTGTGGCATTATTGGTGGCTATTTAGTGGGTCCATATTTTTTTAATGCTACACTAACTGGAGAACGATATAATGTTCTTCGCAATGGGTTGTACATCCTTTTAGAAGACATTCCAGTGGCCATCAGAGTGCGGATGTGGTTCCAGCATGACGGTGCTCCAACTCATTACGATCGCCGCGTTCGACAATCTCTAGATGAGATGTTTCCTAGACGGTGGATAGGTAGAAGAAGTCCAACACCTTTCCCACCAAGGTCGCCAGATTTAACACCCTTAGATTTTTACTTGTGGGGTTACATTAAAGATAAAGTTTATAAGGAACAGCCAACAATAGCTGAAAATACGAAGGATCGAATAACAAATGTTTGCCGGCAAATTACTACGGAAACTTTAAAACAAGTTGAAGTGGCATTTAGGGATCGACTCAGATGCTACATAAATGTTCAAGGCCGTACTTTTGAATTTATAAGATAAGAAACATTTTCTGGACGTGCAGTGAAGAAGAAGACTTCAAGCCATTGAAATGACCATTGAAATGATTTAGGTCAATGGATTCGTCTTGAGGTAAGCTATGTGTCTAGCGTAAAAAAAACTACGTTTCCATTTAAAAAAACAAAGGTCACCTTCAAATCTCGGAGACGCCTCCACCCAGAAAAAAACAGTGTACATCACTGAATGTCCCCCTTGAAATAGAGCAAGTTTCGTTTCGTACTTTTTTTTCAAATGATGAATATTTTGCGAGATAATCGCGTGGAAAGATTAAAATGAGATTAATATTCGGCATGAAAAAAGTTCTAATGATGAATATCAACGAAAGTCATATTCCGGTCAAAAAAAGGTACCGTTGTGCAAGCCTTTTACCATTTGTACAACAAACGGCTATATTGTTGATATGGTTGGACCTTTTCATGCCAATAAAACTGATGCCGAAATTATAAGAAAGTGTTACAAACTCTTTTGCAACCTGGAGATATTTGTATCGTAGATCGAGATTTCCGGGACGTAAAGTTATATACTGTGACGTGGTATTTCGCGAGGCTCGGGGAACCTCACCACGTGCACTTTAATTGCTCTGTTGGGCGCCAGCCAGGATTCGCCTGGCGGTGTTGGGTGCTGAAAATCTTTAGAAACGGGGAATCAGGAAAAAGAAAACTCCCGAACTCGATAAATAATAAATGACAAAAACCGGATCGGCCGGACAATATATTTCATAAATAATAAAACATAAAAAGAACAATAAAAAGAACAATCGATAAAACAATTACAGAATATCCGTCCGTTATACGATCCTAAAATGGCGACCGGACACGAGCCGATTCGCCTTCTCTCTCTTTGCCTCTCACTCGTCCGTCACACACACACGCAAAATACAAGGGAGGACTCCCGGTGAGGCCGGAGGATCCCCCTGGGCACGCTATGATCGGTCCGGCAAGCCGGAACCGCTATTTCGCTGTGGGGAAGAGTAGAAGACTCTTTCCCCGGAACTCTCGGGTCTCTACCGGGCGATCACGAAGCGATCGTGCCAACCGGTAGGCGACAAGTACCCGGATCAAACAAATGAATAAAAGAAAACGAAACAAAAGAAACGATACAAAAATCGATTAAGTAGCGAAGCTTTCCAAGCTCCGCTCACCAACCTCTTTCCTTTATCGGACACGTCCGCTCGCTCGTCCTTCGTCCCAAACTTTCGTCTAGCCTCAAAATGGCGGGTGACTCTAACTATGGGTTGACGGCAATGTGTCCTGTCGTACGCCGAGCACGAGAATGGCCGCTGCTTCTTCTCCGATGATCGTTGCAGTCGAGAGCCGAAGGGAGGGGGAAGATCGACCCGGATCGTAGCGCCTGGTTACCAGCTGGCTCCGTCCGGTGCTGCCCTCGGTACTAACAGCAATCCCCTAGGCCGCGCGGGAGGATTCGAAATGATCGAATCTCGGTTTCCTCCTTCCGGTCGTTGCTTACGCCGGGACTGTCCGGGATCGGTTGGGGAGGCTTTCCTGTCCGGAGTCGTGGTCGTATCCGTGGATTCCTCCGTTCCTTAATATGGGAAGGAGGTATTTTCCTCTGGACGATGATCGTACGGACGAGCCTCCTCGAATAGTCCCGCGCAGACAAGATGGCTCCGGTCCTAGTTCCCTCCGCCCTCGCGTATTCGTGGGTCGTGCCGTCAATCTCCGATCGATGTAGCGACGATAATGGAAGAATAAAAGAACGAGGCGGAAAAACGATATTTTGAGGTTGGAGTGCCCAGGGGTGACAACGTGCCTCGCCGGTTACAGAGAATCCGGGTTTTCACCCCGATTCCCGTGCTTGACGTACATTTCCCGGTAAGCCTTTTTTATTTAAATTATTTGGATGGGGTTCGTAAAAACCCCATCACAATACATATATTATTGTGAGACCGGGCCCCCCTGAGGTAACTCGGTCGTGCAACCTCACCCTTAATGGGCATACGCTACGCTTCTTCTCGTCTCCACTTCCCAGCCCCACCACGCCGAGAGAACGGACCGGGGAAAACCCAGCAGCGCCCGTGGGTAAGACGTCGCGGGGTGAGCGGTTTAGCTACCGGGTGCCTCCGACTCCCCAACGAGAGTCGGACCTACCCGGCAGACACGGGGAACCACGGGAAGGCCCGCTCACTGTGCTCCGCCCGAGCACACGCCCTGTACCAGTGTAAGGAACACTGGCTTTCCCTAAACACTCGGGAACGCGGCTGCCACGCGATGATTGCGGGACCGCGCTCCCATAGCCGAGGTCTCCGACAACCCACGACCGAGTGGTCCCAGAGTCTACGACGACGATGTGTCTGGTTGTTCCCAGAATCTCTTCAGATAAAGGGACTCCCGGCAGAAGTCGGCCAAGATGGAGAAGGCATTCGAGTTTGACACGAAGTATTGCGCCGCAATGGGCCAGGTCCACTCACCGACTGGAACCAGATCCCGGAGGGCGACCCTCTGGGGTTCGAACTCCGGACACTCGAGGAGGAAGTGACCCACCGTGTCGGCCGGTGCGCCACACCCGCACGACTCACCTTCCACTATTCCCATTGACGCTAGGCGTGCCCGGAAATTTCCGTGTCCAGTGAGTACCTGAGTAGCGTAGAATTCAGGCCTGACCCACCGGGCCCCCAACCTTCCCCGAACGTCCGGAAAGAAGACGGAAGTGACTCGGCCTTTGGTTGAAGAAGACCATGCGGCCTGCCACATGTTTTCCGCCTCGACCTTTTATCAACGCTGCAGGATGTTCCGCGTTTCTCGAAATTACGACCCTCCCTATCTCGGCGTCCTCACCCTTTCTAACGGTATACTGCGCCCTATGTTTTTTGAAAAGGATTTCGACGGGTAGAGCACCCGCGACTACGCACAACGATTCGAATACGTAAAGTTATATTTAGAAGATCTTAGATTTCATTAAATGTTGATACATCGAAAATAGCATAAATTTAAATATTTCATTTGAATACGTGAAATTCGACATAAATATTGGTTTTTATTTTTTTTAACTATGGCGCACCAAACTAAAAAATCTGAAAAAATTCATGAACAATAGTAATGTAAATATGCATTTCCTATTAAAATATGATTATAGTTCCGCGACTCCTTCAATACGAAATGAGCATTTTTCGAAATTTTTTTACGTTTTTGATTTTTTACGACTTTAATTTTGGGTTAAAAAATCTGTAAAAATTCTGTAATATGTGTTTCTGTAACCAAAATGTCTCTAATTTTTTTCAGAATATTTCTCATGATAGCATGGATCAAATTGGGTAAAAACAAGATTTTCGAATTTTGGCCATTACTGCCCCAAGGTTGAGATACAGAGCTGAAGTTTGGCACAAATTAATCTTTTTCGAAAACCTATCGAATTACCTATTATACATGCAATTTGGTTTAGGGGCACTTTTGACCCCCTTATTCGGTTATACCCTATCTTCCAAAACAATAACGTACATATTGTTTGGATTTCTAGGCCATGTTTTTTTTTCAATTTTTAAGTCGCTAACGTGAACCCAGGCAGAAGTTCCTACTCTCAAAACACTAGTGTAATGTCCTTCATGCACATTGCCACCGTAATGAAATATTGCACTGGCAACTTTGTATTTCTTTCCACATATAATAATGCGAGCAGTTGGTACATTTTTTATATGATGTAACGTGGAGATTTTCTCCAGTTACTATGATTATTATTGTTTTTGATAATTTACGATATCTTTAACGTTTTCGAAGAATTCTTTGTTTTCAGCTAAAAATTAGTGCATTGAAATAATTTCGGGTTGAGATTTAGAAACGTGCAAACGCTCAGGAATCTCCCCGAAAACACAAGGAAGTATTGAGATTATTATTATCATTATATTTTGAATTATGTTTTTGTATTGCAAATCTAAATTGTATAATTTCCTATCGACATTCCCGTACCTACTCCCTTTCCTCTACGTCCCCTTGCCAAGGGACTCATACGGAGACCCGCACAAAGAGGAGAAATGAAGAAGACGAAGAGGATCTCGCCTGCGACATTAGGAGCAACGAAGAAGGAAGGAAGACTCCTGTGCCAAAGTCCTACCGTACTCTTGACAGCACTATCAGTGGAAAAGAGAGCACTGAGGCTAACTTTCGGGAGCGACAAGGACAACAATGCCCTCGCTAGATCGTCTAAGGCCATCTAGCGATCTACACGGATGACCGGTCGATAACGACAAACGGGGAGATAATATCCTAATTACCCCCTGAGAATAATAATTCCGGAATCCGCTATAACTCAAGGATGGCGCTATCAAGGCACGTGAAGAGGACACTTCCGAAATTTAGGGAGAGATTCTTGAGCGCTCGTCGTGTCGACATCATCGAAATTCTTGGGTCCGGAGAAATTTTTGGAAATCCTTTCGTTGGAGAAATTGGGAATTATTCACTTTCGTGTGGAAGGACGTTCCTGCGGTGAGTGCAGTTCTTCTCCTGTATGAGAATTCTTGGCAAGTCTCCCCAGGTAACATCCTGACTAATTTCTGTATTTGTTGGAAATCTTGGAAGTCCGTTACGGACTCAAAATCATCTTCCTTTTGAGAAACTCCCGTCTACCTTATTTCCTTTCAAACTACCTTTGCTGAACCTTTCGTTAAAACATAATTGTTGATTATCAATTGTTAAATTGTTCTCTTTCATTTGTAATTCCGAGTGTTTTCGGTTAAATCGATTAGGATTAAGATTTTGAGAAAAATACGTTTGTTCGATTACGATAGTTGATTCGTGACTTGTGAAATCTAGTGTATTCGGTGATCACGCTTTTGTAATTAACTGAAACTTTCCTATTGTTCTCACCTCTCTATTTTCTTTGTGTTTCTTTCATATGATATTCGTGATAGCATAAAATTCGGTTTATTGTATTAGAAATTAACTCCCGCGAAATTCTGTGAATAAAATCAGAGAACATAGTAAGAAGTCGTTTGGACCTTTCTTATTTCATTTTTGTCCAAACAACGGATTCCCTCTGAGGGGTCTCATTGCCCTTCCTGAGTTAGTTTGGGCCCCCTCAGAAGAATTCCGTGTCCGGAAACGGACTGGCGCCCAACCTTCCTTTTTTTTGAATTAAATTCTTTCGTTTTGTTTCCTTTTTTTTGTAACTTCCTCATACTTCTGAGTGTGGAAGTTTGTTGCCGGGACTGCCGGTAAAATTTGGTTTCTTTTTTTTGGTAAATTTTCCGTGGCTACAATCAACGGTAGTCCCGCTACAATGAATATTAACTTTTGTTGAAACAACATTGTTGTCTTGCATTATTATTAATACTAAAGGAAGCTGAAGTATAATAACTCTATTACTCTCCGTGACACTAGTTTGTGCAACTCTGTTTTTGGAGTGACAATTATTACATTCTCCGTCAATTTTTGACCAGTAGGATGAAGTATGATCAATGAGTTGTTGTAAAGTATAACTTTTCGTAGTACCTGGAGCTGATAACAAGAAGACAAGATTTGGTTGTAGTTGAAACGTAGTAATATTATTTATTTATTTATTGCTCATAGAAAGAGATACATATAAGCCTCTTACAGCAACGGGGGAGGGTTTACATAAAATCGTGTCACTGAAAACGTCGAAAATAAAATATTAAACAGAATAACATATCAAATTTCAAGGATGAGTAATAAACAGTATTCACAGTATTTGCCGGGATGGCATATAACAGACTTGATGACACGATGCTGTTATAAAGTTTCACATATGCTGCCCATGAGTCGCACTTCGCTCTAGCCAGAATTGACAGCGTTGTACCTGAGGCTATCTTGGACTTATTTATCGCTGCTTTAGCTGCCGACAGACCAGACGATGACCAGGTGACCGGTATACCGAGGTAATTGTAAGATTAGACAATTTCAATGCATTCTCCTTTGTATTTAGTGTACGAAGGATTCATTTTTTTGGAACGACCTTTGTTCTTAAAAATTACTATTCTGGTTTTCGTCACATTTACCGTTTGCCCGTTGGCAGAGCAGTATTCTTCAAGGGTCTGTAGCTTCTCCGAAAGGTCAATGTGCGAGTAAGCGAGTATGACAGTGTCATCTGCATAGAGTAACACGAGTACGTTGTTAACACTATCGATGTTGGGTCCACCGTGGCCTTTTGCCCTGAAGAACGCTTCGAATTCCGTGATGTATAGAAGCAATAGAAAAGGTTTTAGGGTTTCTCCTTGCAGGACTCCTTCAGTAACCTCAAGTTCGTCCGAGAGTGCTTTGTTAGATTTAACTTGAATTGTTACCTGACTATATATTGCTCTAACCAGGCGGATGATTTTAGCAGTAGCATCCATGTCCATTAATTTTTTCCAGAGAGCCGAGAGTGGGATAGAATCGAACGCTCTTTTGAAGTCGACGAATATCGCGTAGACTTCGTTCCCTCCAAATCTCAGTTGTAGTTGAACCGCGGGAGTTAAGAGAAAAATGGCATCAAGTTATCCTAGTCCGTTTCTGAAACCAAGGCGAGATTCCGGAAGTAAGTCTGATTCTTCAGCCCATTTTTCGAGTCGGTCTTTTAAAACATGCGTGAAAAATTTCGTAGTGTTATTCACTAATACGATGCCTCGGTAGTTTAGCGGGTCTCGGCTACCGCCTTTTTTTAAGAGCATGGACAGCATCATCTTTCCGAACATTCTGGGGACAGTTTTGGTGTTGAAAATGGTGTTAAAAAGACGGTGTAAATAACTGATGGCATTTTCAGGTAGCTCTAAGAGAAACTCGTTAGTTATTTGATCCGGGCCTGGTGCTTTCCCGCGTTTGCGCTTCAGTAGACATTTGTAAAATACCGCTAGCGTAATGTCAGCGTCTAGGGTCGGGTGGCCGACTCCGATAAGATCGTGCGAAATTCTATCACGAGACGCGTACGCAGAAGTGTAAAATCGAGTCCATTCTGCAATCAGGAGGCTGTGTGTAGAACTAGCCCGAGTCTTACAGTTCCTGACGGCTTTCCAAAACTCCAGTGGCGACTGCAAAGGGTACTTTCCATTAAGATAGGCAAAATGCCCCCCACCTCAAATTCTTTAGCGACAGGTTTAGATGGGTTCTTTGGGTCAAAAGAATAGGATCGGTACGGTCGGCCGGTCGGATTGACCCCCACCCCGCGGGGTTGGCCAAAAAACGATTTTTCCAGGTTTTATTTTTTTTTAAACCACCTGGCGGATGAAAAATTCTGAAAAAATTCAAGAGTATAGTTGGTAATAAGGGCTTTTCAGGGATATTTTTCAACTACGCACACTATCACCATCCCCTAAAAGAAAAATAAATAAAACTAAAAATCGAAAAACAACTCCGAAAATGCCCAGGCAGCTGAACTTTTTTTTACGGAATATTGTAGTCTGTGACCAACTCTACACCCCAGTATTTTTTTCCGATTTTTCCGAGCGTGGCTTCTCCTTCAAAAATCGATTTTTCGCCTTTTTTCGCCATTTTTCATGGTTTTTTCGACTTTTATGCAGCCGGGAAGAATTTCGAAGGTCAGTGCACCCCAGAATCGGATTCTACCGAAAATTCTATATAAGTATGGACATCTAAACAATCGGGATTTGCCCATTTTTCTGCGTTTCTCCAGCTGAAAAACTGTTTTTGACTCAAAAAAATGCCATTTTTCGATATTTTTCAACGATTTTCCGATTGGTACGTAAATAGAAAGCATTTTCAAGGTCATTAGACCCCGGAATCGGATTCTACGGAAAATTTCACATAAATATCGACATCTAACCAATCATGATTCTCTGCATCTTTTCAAGTTTTTACAGCTCAAAAACCGTTTTTGTCCAAAAAAAGTCTTATTTTGACGGTATTTCAAGATTACCTCAATCTGAAGTACAATTTTTATTATAATTTTGTTTTATTTATAGTTTTATTATACATTTAGTTTTAATCTTCATCGCTAACTTCGTCGATGACAGCATTACAATTATTTATATCAAACATTTTTGTTAAAAATTCTGCTGGTCTGAAGAGTTTAGACAAATATCTGCCATAGAATAAGTGGCTTGAATTTGACCAATAATTGATGATTGTTGTGAGCTGATTCCTTAGAGCTGTCTTTGTGTGTAATTTTTTAGACGTGACTGTCCTGAGTGCCGAAAAACATTTTTTACACAGGACACATCACCTTCCTGTACATGTATCGCAAACAAGAACAGCTTGAAAGAATAAGCTCACAACAATCATCAATTATTGGTCAAATTCAAGCCACTTATCCTACAGCAGATAATTGTGTAAACTCTTCAGACCAGCAGAATTTTTAACACGTTAAGCGCCATGCTAAATTCACGAGACAACCTATTCAGGCCTTGTGACTCGCAGTGTTATACGCTATTACATTTGTCACGACCGACGAGACCTTAACGGAACGTCTTGCGGCGATCCCTAGGGACCGGCGTGGCACTTAACACGTTCACGCCAGGGCGAATATTTACGTTTTTTCGTGTGGGGCGCGACCGCCCACGGAACAATCAAGCGTGACCCACCGGTGGGTCACCGGTGTACAGGAAGGTGATGTGTCCTATGTAAAAATGTTTTTCGGCACTCGGGACAGCCAAGTCTAAAAAATTACGCACACAAAGACAGCTCTAAGGAATCAGGTCACAACAATCATCAATTATTGGTCAAATTCAAGCCACTTATCCTACGGCAGATATTTGTCTAAACTCTCAAGATCAGCAGAATTTTTAACAAAAACGTTTGATATAAATAATTATAATGGTGTCATCGACAAAGATAGCGATGAAATTTTCGGAGGAATCCGATTCTGGGGTGCACTGACCTTGGAAATTCTTTCCGGCTGCATAAAAGTCGAAAAAACCATGAGAAATGGCGAAAAAAGGCGAAAAATCGATTTTCGAAGGTGAAGCCACGCTCGTAAAAATCGGAAAAAAATACTGGGGTGTAGAGTTGGTCACAGACTACAATATTCCGTTAAAAAAAGTTGAGCTGCCTGGGCACTTTCGGGGTTGTTTTTCGATTTTTAGTTTTATTTATTTTTTTTAGGGGATGGTGATAGTGTGGGTAGTTGAAAAATTTCCCTGAAAAGCCCTTATTATCAACTATACTCCCGAATTTTTTCAGAATTTCAGTGCCGTGCCGATCCTATTCTTTTGACCCAAAGAACCCATCTAAACCTGTCGCTAAAGAATTCGAGGTGGGGGGCATTTTGCCTATCTTAATGGAAAGTACCCTTTGCCTAACTGTCTCTGATTTTACGTGTGTCTTCAAGTTTCTTGTTCTCTAACAATAAGATTTTTTTGTACTTTTCCTTCGCTTCGATATATTCTAGACTGTAGAAGATGCTGAACTCAGCTTCTATGCATTTTTGTAGAGCTCTTTTTAGAATGTATTTTGTTGAATACACTGTAGCGTGCCTACGAAATTCGCCAAAAAATCGTGGCGTTGCTTCAAATTGCCACACTCAGAACTTTTCGCTAAAAATGAGTGCAAAACTAAAAAGAAGAATAGATATTATGTTGGGCGCCAGTCCTTGCGGACACGGATTTGCACTGAGGGGGCCCGGTCTAGATCAGTGGGAGCTATAAGATCCACTCAGAGGGAATCCGTTGTCTGGATTAGGTAGGATGAAAATCATAATTAATTATCCAGACGACTTTTTCGAAACAAATAACAAAAACATAAAGTTTATTCAATAACGTTAGATAACAAAAAAAAGAAAGAGATAAGCTGGAGCCCTCCGACTAACAATTAAATTCCTTTTTAATTTGAAATTCGCGAAGGGAGATAGTTATGAAGGTAGTTGCGATTAAGATAGCGATAGGAGTTAGGAGAATTGGGATGCCAAGAAAGTCACCAATAAGACCCGTTGAAGGCACTCACCCCGACGATCGGTCCGGAAAACTTTTCAAGGCTCTCCCCACGGCAGGATTCCAAAAGATAGTTCTGCAAAGGCAGATTTCCCAAAACGAAAGTTCTCGAAGACAGGTCTCCAGAAAGATAGATCCTCACTCGCGAAGGGCTCAGAAATCTCCGAGGAGCATCGATTTCGGTCTCCTGGAACTGCTACCGATAGCGCCACCCTTTTCATAGCAGGAATCGGGAATTACGATAAGTGCTCGGGCGATAAATAGGACATCGACCCATTTTTGTCTTATCGACCCATTCCTGCTGCATCGCTAGATGGCTGTAGGCGATAGATCTGCGACATCCTTCTCTTTGTCTTTCCTGGGAGCCGATAGTTCGTCCTTCCTTCTCTGATAACGCTGTCATGAGCAGCTATGGGAGTCTTCCTTCTTCTTTCCCGTTGTTGCAGCAGTCTCGAATCCTCTCTGTCTTCTCCAATCTCTTCTTTGTGCCGATCTTCGTAGTCTTCTTGGCAAGGAAATTGGAGGGGAAAGAAGTGAGGTGACAGCGCTAGGTAGGAACATTCGGTAACGTAAAAATTATCCAAAATAATTCGATAAAAGAATCGAAAATAGAAATAGAATTACAAGAAAAGAAAATAATAAACGTAGCATGAAAATTCTTCAGGTTCCCGGGAGATTCCTGAGCACTATTCTAGTTTTCAATTTTCCCGATACCCTGAATTTCCGAAAGAATCACGGGAAGACAAAAAAAAGACCCAAATTACAAGAAATAGTGAGATTTTTATCAAATAAAGTAACGGGAGAAATTTTCCACGTTACAACACTGAGCGTCGAACCAGGGCTTGCGAGTGATCTAATTTTTCGTGGTTTGAGTAGCAGTTGTATTCGAGGCCCGAGTGTACATTCCTGATTTTTCTGCTGCTTCAAAGATAGCCAGGCGCAAATTTTCGTACATAGTGTGGACGTTCTCGGTAGTTTCGCTGTTAATTCGAGTAGATTCAGATACAGAATTTAGATATGCTTCCTTGTTATCTTGAATCCATTTCAAATTACTGAATGAACTGTGAACAGATGTCTCATCCGGTTTCTGCTCGGCGTTATTTTCTTCATCCATGTACCAAAGTTCCAGAGTAACAGGAAAATGACCGGAAAGAGTAGTCTCGCGCATCACGTACAGATCCTTTATTAGATGGATTGCCGATGCGCTGACCCAGACCAAGTCGATAACGCTGTGGCCATTTTTAGAACAGAAAGTCGGTTGTGCTGGGTTGTCGGTAGTAAATCTTCCATTCACCAGAATTAATCCATTCGAAGCCATAAAGTGAGCTAGGTCTGACCCTCTTGCGTTTGTCTGTAGATAGGTGGAAGAAAAATCATTGCCGAGGGAGGAACCTTCAAATACTTCTGATGGGATGTCTTCACTGACTCCGATTCTAGCGTTGAAATCCCCTCCGATTATTAGAAGATCGCTGTGTACTTTTACTCGCAAATCATTGATAAGAGCTTGAAAAGACTCGAGAACTGGTCCGTGGTCCAGCGATGGTTTCAGATATATGTTGCTTAATATTAATATTGAATCCACAATTGTGAGTCCAGTAAAAATCCAGTATTGGTTAAATTCAAGAAGCTTCGGATTGAAATCTTTTTTCGTAATCGTTGCGAGGCCTCCGCTTCCTCTTCCGGTATTGTGTTCTTTCATAGCATTCGCCCATAAGCATTTCAGGACCTTAAACCTTGGAGACACGAGTTTTGGTGCAGATAAAAGCCAAGTTTCATAAATACAGGTAATTTCGACATTTTCCAGGGTATCGCTATAGCCGAAACTAGAAAATCCATGAGTGTTCCAAAAAGCAATTCGGAGCTGTTTTTTTACCAGTTTTTTTAATAGCCGGGTGTTACCGCGTTTGGTGTATCATGATCGATCGGTATTCTTTGTTCAGTGCGCATTTTGAGTTACTCGTCCCTGGGGTCCCAGAAATGGCAAATACCGTTAATCTCGAGCTTTTGAGGACCGATTTTCACGTTTTTTCCTACTTCTCTGGCTTTCTTAGCCAGTTCTCTTGTTTTTAGCTATACCTCTCTGTGTGTACGACAAGTCGTTTTCGATATAGATAGTTCGGTATATTCGCAAGGTTTCTGTTATTCTTCATTAGGATCTGCTTTGCTCTCCACGGTTGAGACGTAGACGGTTGAGACAGACGTATACTGTGACATTTCTGGATCGACTCTTCCTAAAACACCACTGTCAAAAACAATCCCTTGAAAAAAAATCAACAAGCCCTTGACACTACGTTCAAACCCTTGTTGATCTTTTAAAACATTTCATTTAATATTAATTATTTATCTAAATCAGTAAGCCCTTGACACTGCGTCCAAGCCCTTATTGATCATAGGCAATAAATTAAAAGAAATCGGGAGAACACTTTCTCCAACTTCAGTTACCTTACAAAACCAGAACACGTGCAACTTGAAAATTAATTAATATTCGCATTCCACGGGTTAGAAATCCTGTCATTTCTAACGGGTGGAATTTATTAAGAATGTTTATGAAATTCATACATAAAATCACAAAGATCTATTTCCAATATACAGGGTGGGCCATTTTAATCTGTACACCCGAATTGCTCCGTTCCTAAGAGGTGAAACGAAAAAATGGTTCAGACAAAAGTTGTTCATGACAAAGGGGGTCAAATAATGGAGACCTTGAATTTGAACTTGAAATTCATTTACGAGGTCATTTGAAGGTCAAGGTGTTTTTTTTAAATGGGAACCCCTATTTTCAGCACCGGATTCGGAAAGAGCGGGAAATTTTACGTCCGAAACGGTGTTTCAAAATTTTTTTATGACTCTTAGAAGGTCATTTCAAGGTCAAATGTTAAAAAATCCTGTAATTGCTATTTGTTTGTGTTTTCTGATAGAATAATTGTCGTTAATGTACTTTTATGAGCAATATTCAACCCCAATGTGACAAAGACCTTGAAAATATTAGGTGTAGTAAAAGGAAATCCATTATTTTTCCAAAAGATGGCATTAGTGATCTGTATCTCGCGTTGTATAATTTCGACCAGGTTACGCTATATGGCATTAGAAAGAAAAGATTTCGTACGAAGTAAACTTCTCACACAGTTTTGTGATTTGTTGACGCAATATGGTTTGAGCGCGCGTTAAAAATGGACACCAACAAAAAGAAAATACGCTATATTTTACAGCTTTTCTTTGACAAAGGCGAAAACACAAGCCAGGCGGCTGAAAATGTGAATAGTGTTTATGGTCCTGATACTGTAACCGCCAGTCACGCACAATTTTGGTTTCGTCGATTCCGTTCCGGTAATTTTGATGTCAAAGATGCACCACGCTATGGAAGGCCAATTGTTGAAAATGTCAATACAATAATGGAAATCGTCGAGTCGAGTGGCCAAGCCAGGATTGACAGCCAGGAAGGTTTTGCTGTGCGTTTGGTGGGATTGGCAGGGAATCATCTACTATGAGCTACTTCCCTACGGCCAAACTCTTAATGCGGACTGGTACTGTCAACAACTGGACCGTCTGAAGGAAGCAATCGCCCAGAAGCGGCCAGTTTTAGCCAATAGGAAAGGAATTGTTTTGCATCAGGACAATGCCAGGCCGCATACATCGATAGCGACTCGCCAGAAGCTCCGGGAATTTGGTTGGATCGCCATGGAGAGGAACAGGTGGTAATCACTTGATGCCAGGTCCGGACTATAAGGTGGATGCAAAAGAACCTCCCAACCAAACTCTTGGAGCTTCTGACGAGTCGCTATCGATGTATGCGACCTGGTGTTGTCCTGAAAGAAAACAATTCCTTTCCTATTGGTTAAAACTGGCCGCTTCTGTTCGATTGCTTCCTTCAGACGGTCCAGTTGTTGACAGTACCAGTCCGCATTAAGAGTCTGGCCGTAGGGAAGCAGCTCATAGTAGATGATTCTCTGCCAATCCCACCAAACGCACAGCAAAACTTTCCTGGTTGTCAATCCTGGCTTGGCCACCATTTGCGCCCGCTCACCGCTTTGCGACCACCACCGTTTTCACTTGACATTGTTGTAAGTGACCCACTTTTCATCACCAGTCACCATCCGCTTCAGAAATGGGTCGATTTTGTTGCGATTCAGCAGCGATTCGCTGATTGAAGTTCGGTCCATGAGGTTCTTCTGCGTTAACTCGTGTGGCACCCATACATGCAGCTTCTTTTTGTATCCAGCCTTATTTAAGTGGTTCCAAACGGTTTTTTATGCAATGTGTAGCTCCTCGGCAACCGAAACAGTGCTTACATAACGGTCGGACTCGACAATTTCCATTATTGTATCGACATTTTCAACAATTGGCCTTCCAGAGCGTGGTGCATCTTTGACATCAAAATTACCGGAACGGAATCGGCGAAACCAAAATTGTGCGTGATTGGCGGTTACAGTATCAGGACCATAAACACTATTCACATTTTCAGCCGCCTGGCTTGCGTTTTCGCCTTTGTCAAAGAAAAACTGTCAAATATAGCGTATTTTCTTTTTGTTGGTGTCCATTTTTGACGCGTGCTCGAACAATATTGCGTCAACCAATCACAAAACTGTGTGAGAAGTTTATTTAGTACGAAATCTTTTCTTTCTAATGCCATATAGCGTAACCCGGTCGAAATTATACA
Organism: Gasteruption jaculator; assembly: GCA_949825005.1. NCBI lineage: Eukaryota > Metazoa > Arthropoda > Insecta > Hymenoptera > Gasteruptiidae > Gasteruption > Gasteruption jaculator. Next base: position 5,374,234 of record OX463772.1, on the reverse strand, counting down.
ACGCGAGATACAGATCACTAATGCCATCTTTTGGAAAAATAATGGATTTCTTTTTACTACATCTAATATATTCAAGGTCTTTGTCACACTGGGGTTGGATATTGCTCATAAAAGTACATTAACGACAATTATTCTATCAGAAAACGCAATCAAATAGCAACAACAGGATTTTTTAACATTTGACCTTGAAATGACCTTCCAAGGGTCATAAAAAAATTTTTGAAATACCGTTTCGGATGTAAAATTTCCCGCTCTGTCCGAATCCGGTGCTAAAAATAGGGGTTCTCATTTAAAAAAACACTTTGACCTTCAAATGACCTCGTAAATGGATTTCAAGGTCAAATTTAAGGTCTCCATTATTTGACCCCCTTTGTCATGAACAACTTTTGTCTGAACCATTTTTTCGTTTCACCTCTTAGGAACGGAGCAATTCGGGTGTATAGATTAAAATGTCCCACCCTGTAAATCACTAAAATGCTCAATGATGGATAATTGGGCGATAATTTGCTGTCTTTAATATAGCAGCGCCAATTGTCTGAGAGCACCATTAGAAATATCCAAATATATCCTTATCGACAAAGAGGATCGATAAGGAAGGATAGTGTTCTTATCTGAGCGTCAGTAATAGAAATTGAGGCTGATGTATAAAAGACTCACGCGCTGTCAGTGAACGGAAAAACGTACTAATTAAGAAAGAAATCCGTTCGCTGACTTAGTGAAAACTTTCGTTATGGAATGTTCTCGTGGAAGACGCAGAAAGATTCACATTTGAATTAGCTGAGAGCCAATAGATCCTTAAGGGATAAAACCACTCTAGAGGCAGAAAAAAAGACCTAAATTTGAGAATTTATTTTGGGGGTAGACAAACTGAATAGAATTTATTTTCAGAGGGTTTATTTAGCACATATTGAATTAGGAAAACAATTTTTGTCCTGTCATTTTCGTATAAACTGGCGGCGACAGAGCCCCTCGTCGAAAACAGTTTTTTTGAAAACACCACAACGGGAGGACGGATTTTTCGGCATATATGAGTCATGGAACAAAAAATTAAAAAAATATATAATCTATATACAGTTGGCTTTGGAAGTACGTAGGGGTTTTTTTAATCAAATTTTATGGAATTGGTGCACTTTTTAAGAAATGAATCGATTTTTTGCCCTAAAAATGAGCATTAAATTGTTTATAAAAAAAAGTTTATATTCAATCAAAAAACGGCTGCGTACTTCCAAAGAAAATATTGTTGTGAAGTGCGACGATTCCAGCGCCTCTCCCTTTACTCGGATTCAAGGAGGAGACGTCGAGATGCGTCTTAGAAAAGAAGTTCGTGGACTGGACGGACAAGATTGGGTAGCCCTTAGGATTTTGTGACGTTTCAGGGGAGGAAAGTATTTAGATTCTGCTCCTGTATAATTAATTGATTCCCATAAAAGGGCTGAACGCGATGCCAGTAACTTCTATGGGAATGCTTACTTCCTCAAAAGGGCTGGAGTAGTGTCCAAAAAGGTTTGCATTACCTCTTGAGAAGGTAAGGAAGAAGGATGCAAAGTTCTTTTTTAAAGGGGCTGGACGCTATGTCAGTAGCTTAAAAGAACTTGACAGGAATTTTGAAATTTGATAGGATAAGGACTTGGACGCTGTGCCAAGGGCTTATAGGTTTTTCTTAGGATTTCCAAAAGAGCTAGTCGCAATGCTAGTTGCCCTTGAAATAGATTCAATCTTGGAGCGATCAAATCTGAATTTGGCGAGGCCCGCAGGCTCCTTTTATACCTCCGGAGCGTGTCAACCCCAATCTGTCGCCTACCCCCACGATGGCTCTTCATCGGGAGAGGCTAGTCCTGGTTAACGTTGGCTAATTTTGAATCCCTTTCTCAGCTATTCAAATTACGCGTTAATCAGTTATGGGAGTTGACCCCGCTATTGGTTGCTCCGGATAGTACTCAAGGATCCATTGTATTCTCGCCAATTCAAATTTAAATTGTCCCACGCCTTCTGCGAGAACATTCGGCAACGATATTTTTGACTAGGTCAGTGAACGGATTTCTATCTTACACAGTACGATTTTCCGTTCACTGACAGCGCTTTAGTCCCTTATCCAAGCCTCAGTTTGTATTCCTGGCGCTTAGATAAGGACACCATCCTTCCTTATCGATCGTCCGTATTGATAATGGATCGATCTGAATATTCGACTGATGCTCTCAGACAATGTAGGCGCTGCTGTATTAAGGAACCCTAGCAATTTCGACAAATAACCATTTCCGACCAGTGAATACGGTGAATAATTCGATGAGCTTTTAACGTTTAGAGCGCCGGGGGTTTGAAAAATTTGCAATCATTTTAGGAGAGTTCTATAACCTCTACACATGAATTATTAACCAATTTAGATGAAAAATAATGAGTAAAATTTTTTTACGCTTCTAGGCGTTTTCCGGCGCTCTAAAGGTTAACAATGTAGAGGATTTACAGTCACATTCTCACTGGTAGCAGTCGAAAGTTTTTTTGCGCTGGCATTTCCATCTTCTCTAACACTTGACTCACTCCTGGTGTGTTGATTTCCGTGGAAGGATCTCTTACTTGGTCTACCACGTCGTTCGCTGTACTCACGATAACCTTTCGGACACGCTGACATTTTTACTTTTAACACTCGTTAGGAAAGCCGCAGCTAAACGAACCAAACTCGACGCTCTGTCCAAATATTTCAAAAGCTCCAGTACCTTCTACCCAAGGCCAATCAAGAACATCTGCCGAAATCCCCCTGTCTCTATTATCCCGTAGTACAGGGGTATTGAACCAGGTAACTGAATAAGGGTTTTATTATCCAGTAGTACAGGGGTATTGAGTCAGGTAACTGAATAAGGGACTACCTGAGCAACCGCTCCGTTCTAACTACCGCGCGCTTCGTCGCCAAACCGACGGGCGGTCACTTGAGTGCTCATACCATCGGAACTAATTGGAATTTTGCTTTGAAATCTTGGCAGCATATTCTTGAATAGTTTTAGTAACAATTTATGAAATTTGAAAAAAGTCGATTTTTTGACCCGTCTAAACTGGTTTCCCGCCTTAAGTCTGGAACGCCGGACGCTCGCACGAACGACGGAGCCATGTCACTATTCAGGCATCAGAATATAACTATGCAGTGTAACTGCTCGAAAAAAAGTCTCAGTCCCCTCTAGTTTGGGGACCTTCGCCAATCCAGCAAAGCACAGTAAAGCGAAATTATATCTTCACTGGATGTTATCTTTGTGTTTTATATTTTACTATGTATTACACAAGTCAATATGATATATAAGTGTGTAAGATACATTTACAATTTACATTACAAGGTTTGTATATTTGCCTTGTAATTGCATTACTTATATATATTTTCTTTCCACAGGTAACATCCTGCAAACTATTAAGGCCAGCGAAATAGAGGAAACCCGGAAGAAGGCATTATACAACGCTGTAGCAACAGTCTTGAAAGCTGCTAGGCAATCGAGGCGTCGGAGTTTGACGGTGAAGAAACACATCGGGAAGATTGAGCATCTCAGTTTTTAGAAAGCCTGCCAACACCTGAACGCGTTGCTCTCGGCCCAGATGCGCAACGCGGGAAAGACAAAATCGGCGCGACGCTTCTCTGAAGAGGAGAAAGTATTAGCTTTAAGTTTACTAAAACATTGTTCTAAAGCGTATCAATATTTGGCAAAGTTATTTCTTTTGCCAAGCATCCAAACTCTTAGGAAACTAATATCGCCAATTCCACTAACTGCTTGCTCAAAAAAACGTTACGATTGAGCAATTCTCTAAAAGCGTCATCAAAACGAACGCAGGGCTCATTCGAAACTGCGTAGGTAGCGTTAAGGATGTTATTGATACCATACCGGAGGTTGTATCCAACTCGGTACAGGCGTCAAATGGCCCAATCAGTACCCCTTCCTTCTCTGACGTTCTTAAAACTTCTAAGGTCCACATACCCAAAGGACCAACGGTTGAAATCTCGAACACCAAGGATTTTATAATAGCGTCCATATCGGCATCCGATGAAACCCTTAACACGGTCCCTAAGGTTAGGGAAGCGCTAATTAAAACTGTGAAGCCTTGTGATGTTGGTCTGAAAGTTGAAAGACTGTCGAGAGCCGGAAAAAATAGCGTCCGAGTCGAAGCAAAGGCAGTGGACATGGAAAAGCTTCGCACTCTCCCTTCTCTGGCCCAAGCTGGTTTGGTTGTTAGGGACGATTTTAAATACAATCCCAGACTATTGGTCTCGGGTATACCCTCTAACTTATCTAAAGGGGAAATCGGGGAAGATTTCATTGATTACAACCTAAATGGAATCAATAATCCCGACATCAAAATCATTTATGTCTTTCCACCGAAACCAAACCGCACCACCACTCGATGCGTGATCGAAGTTCCACCAGAAGTTCGCCTTGCTCTTAAAAAGGATGAACGTATTTACTTAAGATTCACTTCGTGTACCTTTCTGGATCACACTAAAGTGACCCAATGTTTCAAATGTCTGAATTTTGGACACATAGCATCTAACTGCCGGTCTACTCCTCATTGTGGCCACTGCTCAGGTGACCATGAAAGGAAGGATTGCAAGAATGTAGATAGAACACAAACTTGCTACAATTGCAAAATTTCTAAATTGACTGATGTGTCTCACTCTGCGTTTGATGGAGAGAAGTGTCCTCTTCTCAAAAAGAGAATAACAGAGAAGGTTAGAAAGACTAATTACGGATGACGTCTTCGCCGTCACTTGAAAATCTTCGTGTCTGTCACGTGAATTGTCAGTCACTTATTGGACACATTGAAGATTTCAGGCTTCTTTTTACGAACTCTGGATTCCATGTCATCTGTATGTCTGAAACATGGCTTACTGATACTATTAGCGATGACTTTGTCAGTTTAGCGGGATACTGTCTGTTTCGCTGTGATAGAGTAGGAAAAAATGCAGGTGGTGTGGGTTTTTATCTTCATAACTCCATCAAAGCCAAAATCTTGGTCAATTCTGGTGGATTGTACTGCCATAAACCTGAATGTATAATGGCAGAACTTTTCACATCAGATTCGAATAAACTCCTCCTCTCCACAGTTTACAGACCTTCTCGACTTGGATTTCTACAATAATTTGAAGACTGCCTGCTTGATCTTTTTTCCTCGTACTCGAATCTTATTGTGATGGGAGACTTCAATATAGACCTATGCCAAACTTCTCTGGATGCTCGACATCTGAGAAGTTTTGCCGGAGCAACGAACTTACACATAGTCTTCTTCGAACCCACACATAATCTCAAGAACTCGAGTACCTGGATTGATCATTGTCTGGTAGACACTGTAGACAAACTCAGTGAGTGGGGACAGCAGGCTGTTTCTCCGTCGTCACATGATCTTATTTTTGTAGAATATAAATTTCCAGTAGAGAAACATCAGGAGAGGACCTTCACCTGTCACGATTTTAGAAGATTTTCCATTACTGACTTTCAAGTCGATCTTTTGAACCAAGACTGGGAAGGTTTTTTCGCCACCACTGGTATTAACGTCAAAGTAAGGATACTGAATGATCATCTGCACAGGTGCCTTGATTCACATGCCCCGTATCATACTGTTTCATCCAAAAGAAAACTCGCCCCTTGGATAACACAGTATCTTAAGGACAAGATTCGGGAAAGAAACAGGATACACCGATCCTGGCGCAAATTCAAGACAACTCACCTGTATAACTTGTATAAAAAACTCAGACATGAAGTAAAAATATTAATAAATTCGGCTAGACAGCAATATTATCTTAAAGTATTTGCAAAACTTAACAATTCTAAAGAGGTTTTTACTGAGCTGAGGAAGCTACACTTAATTAAAAGTAAATCTACTCATAGCAAACTTGCGGCCCCTATAGAATCTTTAGCCAACCATTTTTCGTCAGTGGGACAAAACAGCCGTCCTTATGGTGAACAGATCTTCATTGGAGACACTGGGTACAGTGATGATAAATTCTTCTTTCGTGAGCCTTCGTTAAAGGACATTCAAACAGCCATAAACTCCTTCAAATCCAACGCTTCTGGAGTTGATGAGCTGAGCATAACAGAAATAAGAAGGGCTCTTCGTTCTTTAAATATATTTCTACAACATCTTTTATCTTTTTCGCTCTTCAACGGAGTTTTCCCCACTCTTTGGAAATCGGCATTGATTTGTCCTACACCCAAAACGAAGTGCCCTACCTCTTGTAATGACTATAGCCCCATTTCTATCCTCTGCGCACTCTCTAAAATATTAGAGAAACTTGTAGCAGATCAGGTTACCGAATTCCTTGATGAAAAAGTCTGCAAGACCCTTTCCAGTCAGCTTACAGAAGGCACCACAGCACTCAAACTACCCTGATCAGAATCCTGGATGATATTAAGTTTGCCATAGATCATCAGATGGTAACGGTGTTAGTCTTCTTCGATTTCTCAAAGGCTTTCGATAGAGTTGACCACTGGACCCTCATTCAGGAACTGAGGAAACTTAATCTTTCAAACTCAGCCCTGGAATGGTTCTGTTCCTACCTAACTGGTAGATCTCAGGCTGTTAAAAATAGACGGTTCTTCTTCATCTTGGAAAACCTTCCTATCTGGAGTTCCTCAGGGATCGGTGCTCGGCCCCCTCCTTTTCTGTTTATATGTTTCAGGGATCAGCAGTCAAGTCAAGTACTCGAAGTACAATCTCTACGCGGATGACCTTCAGATCTACCCGGACACAAAACCGGCTAACTTGGAAGACACGATGCACAAACTCCGTGAGAATATCAACGCCATATGTAGCTGGAGCTCGAAAATTGGCCTTGTTCTTAACCACCAAAAAACCAAGGTCATGGTTGCTGGCATGACCAGAAGATTAAGCTCCATCGACTTCTCAACTATACCCAAAGTGGTTGTCAATGGAGCTGAAATCCCGTTCTCCAACGAATCTCTGCATCTTGGGGTGGCAATCGCTAGGAATCTATCATGGGAACCACATAAGCGTGTCCAGAAGAGCTTTTGGAATTCTGCATCAGCTGAAGCTGTCTAAGCACCTGCTGCCTCTGCAACTTCGCACTCGACTAATTACGACACTAGCCTTTCCACACCTAGACTATTGCTGCGTAGCGTTGTATGGGACCATCAAAAAGGACGACAAGACACTCGAAAGAGTGATGAACAGCTGCATTAGATTCATTTTTGACCTCTGCAGAGATGAACACATAACGCCACACCTAATAAAACTAGGCTGGCTCAGAATTGAAGAAAGGCGCCTATATTTTCTTGGCAATTTAACGTATTCTATCCTGAAAACCAAGCATCCTAAATACTTGCACGATAAGTTCACTTATCGTAATCGGGTTGTTGGTAGAGATAGCAGATATGATCCTTCAACATTATGGATACCTAACAAGGAAAGGTCTCCAACCCGACCTCACCGATTTCAATAATTTTTGGATATGTTGTAGTACTCGAAAAACTAGGAGACACGTATTTTTTTATGTGCGGTAACTCGCTTTACAGGGGTGAAAACCACCACTAAAGTTTTATCCGAAAATCGTTTTTTTATCATATCTCGGCTTCTAATTGATATTTTTTAATAAAACAAATTGGAAAATATTTGTCGTAAGAAGTCGAAGATTTTACGTGTATTTATGACCCAAGGGGTTGCAACCCTTATTTTGTAATTGAAGAAAACTAGATTTTTTATGCTTTTTTTCTTTATAAAAACCAGGATATGAACTGAAAAAAATAAAAAAAAAGCATTTCCGTTTACTCTATCGAATATTTCAGTTGTCGTGTTTCAGGATTTTTCACGCGACCGTCCCCAAATACGGCAAACTGCCCCTTAAAATAATACATCACATGTAATGACGAAAACAATTTTTTTTTTGCTTGAGATTTATTACACGTGGAAACAGAATGTAATTTATATAAAAAACAATCATTTTATACATTTTTTGTAATATAGTAATATAAAAGGGGTGATAAAAGTCACCCCCAAAAGTGAATTATTTAATATAACTCTATATTTATTAATATTTTTTAATGGAACTGATTAAAAATTATTTTTGAAGGGAAGATTTATCCTTTCTTACGAAGGGATTTTCTACGCAACCGCCCCCAAATACCGTAAACTACCCCTTAAAGTAATTCAACGCATGTAAACGATGAAACAAAATGGTTTCCTTAAACTTACTTAAATTTAATAAGTTAGTAAAATATAATATTGTTTTAATATTATATTAAAGTTACCTTTTTGTGACTATTATTAAAGTAACTCATTATTATCATAATTATTATTATTTTGTGAATTGTAATATTGAAAGAAAATTTAAATATTTATAGTTTTGTCGAGAAAAAGTAATAATAATAATAATAATAACACAATAACAATAATAATAATGATGATAATGAGCAGCTATAATAATAATTATAAAAAAGTAACTCTAATATAATATAAAACAATATTATATTTTACTAACATATTAAATATAAATAATTTTAGAGAAAAAAAATTTCTTCATCATTTACATGCGCTGTATTACTTTAAAGGGTAGTTTACGATATTTGAGGGCGGTTGCGTAAAAAATCCCTTCGCAAGAAAGGATATATCTTCCCTTCAAAAATAATTTTTAATCAGTTTCATTAAAAAATATTGATAAAAATCGAGTTATATTGAATAATTCACTTCTGGGGGTGACTTTTACCACCCTTTTTATAATACCATATTACAAAAAAATGTATAAAATGATTGTTTTTTATATAAATTACATTCTCTTTCCACATGTAATAAATCTCAAGAAAACAAAATTTTGTTCATCATTACATGCGATGTATTACTTTAAGGGGTAGTTTACGATATTTGGGGGCGATTGCGTAAAAAATCCTGAAACACGACAACTGAAATATTCAATAGAGTATACGCAAATGCTTTTCTTTATTTTTTTCAGTTCATATCCTGGTTTTTATAAAGAAAAAAAGCATAAAAAATCTAGTTATCTTCAAATATAAAATAAGGGTTGCAACCCCTTGGGTCACAAATACACCTAAAATCTTCGACTTCTTACGACAAATATTTTCCACTTTATTTTATTAAAAAATATTAATTAGAAGCCGAGATATGATAAAAAAACGATTTTCGGATAAAACTTTAGGGGTGGTTTTCACCCCTTTAAAGCGAGTTACCGCACATAAAAAAAAATACGTGTCTCTTAGTTTTTCGAGTACTACAACATATCCAAAAATTATTGAAATCGATGAGGTCGGGTTGGAGACCTTTCCTTGTAAGTCTCGGACTGATATTTATATGAACTCGTTCGTTAGCTCTGCTAGTAAACTATGGAATTCTCTACCAGTTAAAATTCGTAATGAGACATCCTTTCCGGTGTTCAAAAAATGTCTTTTTGAGTACATAATCTCTGCGAGGCATCAAAATTAAACAATTTGTTGCGTATTCGTTTTGTAAAGGTTCCAACTCAGCTGATAACCTTGTTCGTACGTTTAAAGCAGGCCATGCCAACTCGAGCACTTATTGTTAGTGCTTGCGCGCCCCAGTACCGCGCCGAGCGGCACCGGTGCTTCTCCCCTCCCTTCCCTCTTTTTGCCCTGTGAAATGGCGGTAGCAGCACATGTATGACAGAGACAGCGCTCGCTCTCTTGACGTCTTCGGTGCGCTGAAATATCCGTTCTGAATCATGTCAAATAGGACACTATTAAACTGTCTTGCGAGCGTTCAGCATGAGCAGGAGAGGATCAGATATCTCTCCCGCTAGAGGGCTAGGGGAGAAGTCCACTGTGTGAGAGGCTCCTCACTTTTTCTCAATTTTCACTTATTTTAATTCAAGTGAAAATCAGTTTGAGTGCTGCTCGTAGTGTTTAATGTGCATAGTTTTGTAACTCATCGAGCTGCTTTTCTGTGCATGGTGAGTTCTTACTATAAATCGTACTTGTTGTCGTTATACGATAGGGTGACAGTTCCCAACGACCATTTCGTGACGTCATAACGCTCGAATCGGTGGATCGGTTAGTTCGGGAAGTTACCGAGTTCTCTCGGATGTGCTTCGGGCATGTCTGCGAACACTCGTTCACGACTTGGAAGTGGTAGCGGCAAGAAGGATCGCGTCACAGTCCCTTCTACCACTGCCACCTCTTCCAATTCCCCTTCCATGCTGAGAGCCACTGCGACCATCTCTTCTCCGTCTACCTTCTCAGCTCTCTCTTTCCTACCAGCTGACAGTGATACGTCAGATAGCTTGCCTATCTCCAACGTCCAGCTGAAGGAAATGAGAGAAAAACTGCTGAGGCATGATATGTTATTTAATAAATTTTTAGCCGTGTCCACTGAATCTGTCGATAATAAGACTTTTCTCAGTGAATTGTTTTTGGCTTATCAGACTGCATTCAATACCCTTGTCACAGGCTATTCCACACTTGCCCAAAAAAATGTCACGATTGACCAATTCTCAAAAAGTGTCATCAAAACCAACGCAGGGCTGATTCGCAACTGCGTAGGTAGTGTTAAGGATGTCATTGATACGATACCTGAAGTTGTATCCAACTCCGTAAAGGAGTCAAATGCTCCAACCACTGTCCCCTCCTTCTCCGACGTCCTCAAAACTTCCAAAACTTCCAAGGTCCACATACCCAAAGGCCCAACGGTTGAAATCTCTAAGACGAAGGACTTTATAATTGCGCCTATTTCAGCAACCGATGAAACTCTTAATTCGGTCCCAAAGGTCAGGGAAGCTCTTTTCAAAACCGTAAAGCCTTGCGATGTTGGTTTAAAAGTTGAAAGACTGTCTAGAGCTGGGAAAAATAGCGTCCGAGTCGAGGCAAAGGCAGTTGATATAGAGAAGCTTCGCACTCTTCCTTCTCTTGCCCAAGCTGGTTTGGTTGTCAGATATGACTTTAAATACAATCCCAGGCTATTGGTCTCGGGTGTACCCTCAAACCTTTCCAAAGAGGAAATCAGGGAGGATTTCATAGATTATAACTTAAATGGAATCAACAATCCTGACATTAAAATCATCTATGTCTTTCCACCGAAACCAAATCGTACTACTACTAGATGCGTAATTGAAGTCCCTCCAGAAGTTCGCCTTGGTCTTAAAAATGATGAACGAATTTATTTGAGATTTACTTCATGTACTTTTCTGGACCACACTAAGGTGACCCAATGCTTCAAATGTCTCAATTTTGGACATATAGCATCAAACTGCAGGTCTACCCCTCACTGTGGCCACTGCTCTGGTGGCCATGAAAGGAAGGATTGCAACAATGTAGAGAGAATCCAATCTTGCTACAATTGCAAAATTTCCAAATTGTCAGATATGTCCCATTCCGCTTTTGATGGAGAGAAGTGTCCTCTTCTTAAAAAAAGGATTACTGAAAAGGTGAGAAAAACTAATTACGGATGATGTCTTCGTCATCACTCGAAAATCTCCGTGTCTGTCATGTGAACTGTCAATCACTAATCGGACACATTGAGGATTTCAGGCTTCTTTTCACGAATTCAGGTTACCATGTCATCTGTATGTCTGAAACATGGCTCACAGATGCTATTAGCGATGACTTTGTTAGTCTAACGGGATACTGTCTGTTTCGCTGTGACAGAGTTGGCAGAAATGGAGGTGGTGTAGGTTTTTTTCTCCAGAACTCCATCAAAGCCAAAATCCTGGCCAATTCTGGTGGATTATACTGTCATAAACCAGAATACATAATTGCAGAAATTTTCACATCTGATTCGAGTAAACTCCTCCTCGCCACAGTTTACAGACCTCCTCGACTAGGATTTCTACATGAATTTGAGGACTGCTTGCTGGACCTTTTTTCCTCGTACTCGAGTCTTATTGTATTGGGTGATTTCAACATGGATCTATGCCGATCTTCTCTGGATGCTAGACATCTGAGAAATTTTGCAGAAGCATCGAACCTACACATAGTTTCCTTCGAACCCACCCATAATCTCAGGAACTCGAGTACGTGGATTGATCATTGCCTAGTAGACTCGGCAGCCAAACTCAGTGAATGGGGACAGTAGGCTGTGTCTCTGTCCTCACATGATCTTATTTTTGTAGAGTACAAATTCTTAGTAGAGAAGCATCAAGAGAGGAACTACATCTGCCGTGATTTTAGAGGTTTTTCCATCACCGACTTCCAAGTTGATCTGATGAACCTGGACTGGGACGGTTTTTTTGCCACCACTGACATTAATGTTAAAGTAGAGTTACTCAATGAACACCTGCATAGTTGTCTTAATTCTCATGCCCCGTATCATACAGTTGTATCCAAAAGAAAACCCGCTCCTTGGATTACACAGTACCTCAAGGACAAGATTCGGGAAAGAAACAGGATCCACCGATGCTGGCGCAAATTTAAGACTACACATCTGTATAACTTGTACAAAATTCTCAGAAATGAAACAAAATCACTAATAAATACAGCTAGACAGCAATACTACCTTAAGGTATTTGCTAATCTTAATAACTCTAAAGAGGTTTATACGGAGCTAAGGAAGCTACATTTAATCAAAAATAAAGCCACTCATAGCAAACTTGCTGTCCCAATAGAATCGTTGGCTAACCATTTTTCATCAGTGGGACAAAACAGCCGTCCTCAGGACGAACGGATATATATCGGAGACACTGGGTACAGTGATGATAAATTCTTCTTTCGTGAGCCTTCGTTAAAGGACATTCTAACTGTCACAAAGTCCTTCAAATCCAATGCCTCTGGGGTTGATGGGCTGAGTATATCTGAAATAAGAAGGGCTCTTCCTTCACTAAATATATTTCTTAAACATCTGCTATCTTTCTCGCTCATCAACGGAGTATTTCCCACTCTTTGGAAATCGGCATTGATTTGTCCTATTCCCAAAACGAAGTTTCCAACCTCCTGTAATGACTACAGACCAATTTCGATCCTCTGCTCACTCTCTAAAATATTAGAGAAACTTGTAGCTAGTCAGGTTACTGAATTTCTTGATGATAAAGGTCTGCAAGACCCTTTCCAGTCAGCTTACAGAAGGTACCACAGCACTCAAACTGCCCTAATCAGAATTCTGGATGATATTAAGCTTGCTATAGATCACCAGAAGGTAACGGTGTTAGTCTTCTTCGATTTTTCTAAGGCTTTTGACAGAGTTGATCATTGCATCCTCATTCAGGTATTGAGGAAACTCAATTTTTCTAACTCAGCCTTGAAATGGTTCTGCTCCTATCTAACCGGGAGATCTCAGGCTGTCAAAGATGCAGACGGTTCTTCATCATCTTGGAAAGCTCTCCTATCAGGAGTTCCACAGGGATCGGTGCTTGGTCCCCTCCTTTTCTGTTTATATGTTTCAGGGATCAGCCGTCAAGTGAAATATTGTAAATACAATTTCTACGCGGACGACCTTCAGATTTACCTGAGCACGGAACCTGCTAACCTGAGAGACGCGATGAACAAACTACGTGAAGACATCAACGCCATCTGCAGCTGGAGCTCGGAAATCGGCCTTGTTCTTAACCATCAAACAACCAAGGTCATGATTGCCGGCACGAGTAGAAGACTTAACTCCATCGACTTCTCAATCATACCCAAAGTGGTCGTCAATGGAGTTGAAATTCCGTTCACCAACGAGTGTCTGCATCTTGGTGTAACAGTCACCAGAAATTTGTCATGGGAAGCTCATATTAGAAGCGTTTCCAAAAAAGCATTTGGAATTCTACACCAACTGAAGATATCAAAGCACCTACTACCTCTGAAGCTCCGCACTCGGCTGATTACGACGCTAATCTTCCCACACCTGGATTATTGCTGCGTGGCTTTGTTTGGGACTACAAACAAGGACGACAAGATGCTCGAAAGAGTAATGAACAGCTGCATCAGATTCATTTTTGACCTTCGCAGAGATGAACACATAACGCCATACTTAACTGAACTAGGCTGGCTCAGAATTGAAGAAAGGCGCCTATTTTTTCTTGGCAATTTAACATACTCCATCCTGAATAATAAGTGTCCTAAATACATGTATGATAAGTTCACTTATCGCAATCAGGTTACTGACAGGAACAGCAGATATGATCCTTCAACACTGAGAATACCTAAGGCTCGGACTGAGATCTACAAGAACTCTTTCATTAGCTCTGCTTGCAAACTTTGGAACTCTCTTCCAGCCAGAGTCCGTAGTGAGACATCTTTCCCGGCATTCAAAAAATGTTTTTTTGAATACATAATCTCTGCGAGGAATCACAAATGAACCCTTGCCTGCCTCCAACTGTGCCTTTCATAATGTTCTATCTTATTAATCTAGTTTGTTATTTTTATGTTATCGTTATTTTATTTATTTATATATTATATTATATTATATTATATTATATTATATTATATTATATTATATTATATTATATTATATTATATTATATTATATTATATCACTTAGAGGAATCTATCACACTGTTATTATAAGCTTAATTGTATTTTCTGTATTGTAATTTCTATTTTTCGCGCTTTAGGGGACTAGTCCCAGAGCGTTAAATAAATAACTCTAACTCTTAAATTAGATATAAGTGCGTCATTTTTTAATACTCAATTGGAAGATACCTATTTCTTCAAATTCCCAAATTTTTGGTAATTCTATAATTTTCTGAATCTGTGGAAATCGTACAATTTTCCAAATTATGTATTTATTTATATACTGTAACGTGGTAACTTTTACCCGTTACAAAATTTGAGTTATTTTTGAGTCGCGAGAATATACAGGATGGTAAGTCTTGGGAGAGGATTGTAACTCCCAATAATTTCACGATATTATCTTGTATTAAAGTTAAGATTTGATTATTGCGTCCATTGTTATTGCGTTATCGAAATTTGATATCGTTGCGGCGATTTTATTATCGAATTTATCGAGATTATTGCGATCGTCGTTTGAGTGAGTGTGCGTGTGAATGTGGCGATCATTATTTTTTAGCTTGCGTAGGGAAGATCTCGACACTCACCAATACCATCTTATCGTGAATTGCGAGATCTAGAAAAGCATTGCGGAAGCATCGAGGGAACGGTGACTTTGGAGTGGATGAGATTCCCGCTCAGAAAAGTCCCGTATTGAGGATTTTAGGGCCTGAAGATAGCGCGTACCATGGGATTTTGGAAAAGACTAGAGCGCGCATCATCGCTCTTTTCCGCCTGCTTTTTCGCCTATTGAAGAACTCTAGTGTTAGGCCATAGCGCCTCCTGCGAAGGATAATAGTGCCAAAGTAGAGCGCTCTAAATATCGCTCTACTTGACCATCATAGCGGTTACCGATCTTAGCGGCTTATCTAGCGAAAGATCGAGTGATCTAGCGCTAGGTCGATGGCGTTATCGGTCACGTCGGTGATGTGACGTCACCTGGAGATTTGAGGGATCGAGGAAGATTGTGAAGGAACGATCCCTCACTTACGATCCTGTATCGCTAGCGGCAGTATCATATTCTCTTGCAATATTTTGTGGTGGTTTTTCTGTTTGATTTTCTCGCGTTGGTGAGTGGAGATTTCCTCCCTTAGTGTAGCGACCTTTTTTTTGTTTGTGATAGCGATATTGTATTTTCCTTTTTTTTTGAGTAGTGAGTGAGAGAGAGAGAGCGATCTTTTTTTTTGTTCTTTTGGCTTTTGGCGATTTATTTATTTCTTTTTTTTTAGTATTAAAAGACGATTTCTTTTTTTTAAGTGTGACTTATTTTGTTTCTTTTCTCTCTGTTACGTCCTGACACCAACACTAAGTTTTTCGCATTTCTTACAGTACGAACCTTCCGTACCGAGATGACCCTTTTTTTTTATATAGAGTCCAATACATAGAGGCCCATGCCCTCCGCATAGTATACACTTGAGCCAAGGGACTAACCCAATGACTCAGAGTGAGAAAGAGGATATGCATTTTCCAATACTGCATATCCTCAAGCAGCTCGTAAAAGTCATGGGACATATACAAAAACTAAAGAGAGAAAATTTTTCTTTTCAACAAGGATAGTAAACTAGACAGAGAAACAAAACACAATGTCCGTTTAAAATAAAGATAGAAATAGTAATAAGAGACCGATAGAATTTAAGATACACAAGAACGACAGAGAAAAAGGACAAAATTTTGGATATATAAGGGCTGAAATTTTCATGTATCGTCACTTACTCGCCTTCCATCGTTGAAGAACGAACTCTAGAGAGAAATAAATTTCGAAAAATTTAAAAACAAAACTTCCTGATCAAGTTATTTTAAAGAGTAAGTCCTTGATCAATTTTATTTTATTTTTCCCAAGACCTGGAGATTGGTAACTGATCTCCTACGTCTTACCCTCCCAAGATCTCGAAATTGGTCACTGATTTTGAGATCTTTCCTCAAAATCTAGTAAATTGGTTGGAAACTGACCGTTTGCTAGATTCTCCCCTCAGACAGATTGGCAACCGATCGTCTGAGTCCCGAATTTAAAAATATATATATATTTCTTTTTCTTTTAAATTAAAATTTTATTAAAAATCTAGTAGACGGATTGGTCACTGATCCCCTGCTAGATCTTCTACCCCCCTCAGACTGGTTGGCAACTGACCGTCTGAGTTTCGATTCTTTATTAACTAAAAATCTAGTAGACAGGTTGGTCACTGACCTCCTACTAGATCCCTCCCTACCTCAGATGATTGGTAACTGATCTACCGAGATTCGAGTCTTTATCCTTAAAATATATATATATTTTCTTGAAATTATAGTTCCTTAATCAAAGATATTTCTTTTCTTTAGTGGCCAGACACTCTCTAAAGAGGAAATTGGCAAATAATCAGATTGCCAAATTAAAAGGAGAGGCCGCGAACCCAGCATTATCCGACGAGGAAAGGGTAGAACGAGAATTACGCGTTAAAGAAATACAGAATAGACGATATCAACAACAACAACAACAACAACAACAACAACAACAACAACAACAACAACAACAGCAGCAGCAGCAATTTGGGAAAGAAGAGCAGTTGCTCAACCTCCCAATTTCTGAATTATTAAAAAAAATAAAAAAATTTTCATTCGTGCCAGAAGTAATAACACCTTTTCCTCCCTCACCCCCGAGATCGATTCATTTAAGTAGGAGGGCCACGGCCATAATTTTAGGGAGAAAAAGAACCTTAAAATCTATTGAATATTTTGAAGATTTTCCCCATTACAAAAAAATTCAAAGAAAAGATCCTAGGCGTCCATTTTATAAGGAAAAATTAAGATTAAGACTAAAAAGGTGTCTGGGTTCCGACGAGGAACTAGATTAAAATTTTTTTTTTTTTGTACATTCTTATTTTAAATAAACATAAGAATTTTTCTGTTTTATTTTCAAATTGACGTCTTTTATTTGCGCCTTCCGTCTTGACGCATGCTCCTATCCCTGGGAACATAATGCTACCTTGTTCCCTAAAAAGAGAGCGTTTCTCTAGTCTTAGGACGTAACACTCTCTCGCGTCTGATTTTCTTTTTGTGTTGTGTCGTCCTTTTCTTTTGTTGCAATTTTCAGGGAAAGTTGGACGAACGCGCCCCTCTACCGAGAGCTAGGGCTAGAGTAAGTTCTTTTTTTGTGTTGAGTCGTTTTGTCGGTTTCGTGAAAAACCGACTGGCGCCTAAATTAGAGTTATTTCTTTTTTTTTTGGAGATTCTTCTTTTTTTTGAGTCGGGAAACTTGAGCTTTCCAACAATATTCGTATCGTTGCAAAGCTCAAAAGAGACGGTTGCTCACTGCAGGCAACTCGTTTCAATACTAAATGAAATTTTGGGACATTTACAATTTTCCAAATATCTGGATATTATTTCAAATTCCCAAATTTTTGGCAATTCTATAATTTTCCAAATCTGTGGAAATCATACAATTTTCCAAATTATTGCAGATTCTATCATTTTTCTAATTTTTGTAAAATTACACAAATATTCCAAATCATTTCTAAATTTCTAAAAATCCACAACCATCAAAATTTCCAATCTCTCCAAAATCTCTTAAAAATCTTCTCAAATATCAAATCCTTAAAAAATCCACAATTTTTCATTTGCATGGAAATTTCCTAAAATCTTTCCTATTTTCAAATCCTTTAAAAATCCAGAATATTCCAATTCCAGAGAAATTTCCAAAAATCTTCTCAAATTTCAAATACCTTAAAAATCCAGAATATTCCAATTCCAGGCAAATTTCATAAAAGTTTGCCAAATTTGAAATCCTTAAAAAATTCACAATATTCCAATTCCAGGAAAATTTCCAAAAATCTTCCCAAATTTTCAAATTCTTCAAAAATCCAAAATTCCTTGTACTTTTCGAAAAGGCGTTTGGACGTGATTAAAAAGGCAGTGGACGGATCCCCCATGCCGATATTCTGCAGATACTTGGCCTAATCTGCATCTCTTTGTACATGTAAGTGGCTTTCAGGATATCGCTGTGGTAATTCGTAATATTCTGGAAAGCGTGATCCTTGAAAGACACGCTCCTCTCTCACCACTACTGCCACGACAGTTCTGTCTCTGCTTCTACTCTGCCTCCCTCACCTTCCCCCAACCCACTGGCGCTGCAGCGGAGCACAGGTGCTCTTGCCGGTGCTGGTCGGTGCTCGCGAAGCACCTGAGATGGCGTGGCCTGGTTTAAAGAAATAGTTCGCCGTGCAAGTCAGGCCGGTATAGTGATAATAGCAACAGTTTGTGACCAAGGAGCCACAAATTGCAAAGCTATTCAAAATTTAATAGATTCCTCCAAAAGAAATGCCTTCCAGGAATCGAATGTACTGCGACATGATGTTATTGTAATTGACTATAACATGATCGTACCGCTGTTTGATGCACCCCACTTATTAAAGTGTATCCGGAACAACTTTTCGACAAAAGACTTGAGTTTTAAATTGGAAGACAACATTTCGCCGGTAGCTAAATAGTCACACGTGGAAGATTTATATTTTATTGACAGCAGTAATGTTTCTTGTCAGGACTGAGTTCTGCAGAAACTTACTGCTAAACATGTAATTCCTGATAAAATTCCTAAAATGAAAGTAAAATATTGCGCTCAAGTATTTAGTCGAACAGTTGGATCCGTTATGACACTTATGAGCCGTAGCACAACCAAGATTGTGTGCGGTACGCGTGAAATGTCGGGTGAAGGAACTCACACTGCTCGACTTATTCATTTTATGAACAATTCTTTCGAGAGTGTCTATAGTAGTGTAGCGAATTCAACAAATGAAACGGTTACGACCCTCACAGATATTTAGAACGTAGCTATTTCAATTTTTCGTAACACGAGTTTTCCGAAAAGAAAGCCTGCGGATAAGGAGCATCCAAAGGTACTGCATAATTGGACTCTTCAGAATTAAACATTTTTAAAATCTCATCTGTGCGATCTTGATTTTTCTGAATTTATTACGCGTAATTTTAACCAAGATGCACTTGAAAATTTTTTTGGACAAATTAGAAAGCATGGTGTTCGCAATACTAATTCAACGTGCAGAGCCTTTCATCCCTATTACCGAACATTACTCCTCAATTCATATTCGCAATTGGTATGTGGGGATACGAATTGCGAATCTGAAGAATCCGCAGAGTTTTTATTTAATTTAAGAAAATATATATCAGTTACTCCACGTGCATCGACGGATGAAACATATTCAATTCCATTAAATTGTAATGTTTGGAGTGCACCTAAATTAGCTATTCAGTCTGCCATTCAGTACGTATCGCGAATTATTCGAGAAAAAAATATTTGCAAAAGTTGTTTAGCGTTGTTTTACGAAATTGATAATTTCGGGAAATATTTGTCGATGCATAGTGGATGCACGTTTTTGATTTCTACGGCCCAGGATAGGAAATCTTCCTCACGCGAATTTAGTATTGAAGAGCTAGACGCAATGCTAGCGGCTTCAATACCAAAAAGTGATCCTAAGAAGGGCTGAACGCAATGTCAGTGGCTCCCCCAGATCAGTTGCGTACGGAAGTAGGTTACCTCTGTTCCTAGAAGGGCTAGTCGCGATGCTAGTGGCTTCTAGGAACTCAAATGCAAGCGAGAGGGCTGGTCGCGATGCCAGTAGCTTCTTATTGCATCTGTTGCTACGGTCGCATCTGTTTGCTACATTAATGTTTCGGACATGACACACATTCGCGGTCTTGTTACGGCTCTTGAATTACAAATTTCGGAGTATATAAAATTTGATTTCATATGCTCCGAAAATGGGAATGATTTGACAACATATATCATACGTAACTGTATCAGATATGTTGTCGAAAATTATGTACGTAAAGTTAATCGCATTACAAGTGGATTCGAACAGAGAATGGACTCGGATCCACTTCTACCGCGACGTATTCATGTGTGTACACGAAATTATATAAACAAGACTAGACTTATGTTTTAATAGGTTGCATTTAAATTAAAATTTCTATTACTGACAAAAAGTCTACTTGTTGTCAATATCTTTGAATACTTAATTTTTTACATTTGTGTTCTTTCACAAGACTTTTTTACATTTGTGTTCTTTCTCAAAAATAAATCCAGTCTTGTATGATGGTTACTCATGTATAGTATATTTTTATTTTATGTATATGTGTACGTATGAGTGTGTGAATATGAAAATTATTGTGTGTATTCTTTTATAAATATAATATATTGTAACGTTACACCAATGATCACTGGTATATGATCATTGGTAGAACGTTGCAGAATTAGCAACATGCATCCTGTCCATCCTCCAAAATCCCAAAAACCAAAAACACTTCTAATTTTGTGAAGCAAAATTAGAAGTGTTGAATAATAAAGGGCACTTTCGATTAAGATAGGCAAAATGCCCCCCACCTCGAATTCTTTAGCGACGGGTTTGGATGGGTTCTTTGGTTCAAAAGAATAGGAGCGGCACGGTCGGCCGGTCGGATTGACTCCCACCCCCGCGAGGGTGTGGGAGTCGAGTTTTTTTAAACCACCTGGTGGATGAAAAATTCTGAAAAAATTCAGGAATATAGTTGGTAATAAGGGCTTTTCGGGGAAATTTTTTCAACCACCCACACTACCACCCTCCCCTTAAAAAAAAATAAATAAAACAAAAAATCGAAAAACAACCCCGTAAATGCCCAGGCAGCTGAACTTTTTTTTACGGAATATTGTAGTCTGTGGCCAACTCTACACCCCAGTATTTTTTCCCGATTTTTCCGAGCGTGACTTCACCTTCGAAAATCGATTTTTCGCCTTTTTCCTCCATTTTTCATGGTTTTTTCGACTTTTATGCAGCCGGGAAGAATGTCCAAGGTCAGTGCACCCCAGAATCGGATTCTACCGAAAATTTTAGATGAGTATGGACATCTGAACAACCGAGATTTGCCCACTTTTCTGCTTTTCTCCAGCTGAAAAACTGCTTTTGACCCAAAAAATGCCTTTTTCGATATTTTTCAACGATTTTCCGACTGGTACGCAAATACAAAGCATTTTCAAGGTCATTAGACCCCGGAATCGGATTCTACAGAAAATTTCACATGAATATTGACCTCTAACCAATTATGATTCTCTGCATTTTTTCAAGTTTTTCCAGCTCAAACCCCGTTTTTGTCCAAAAAAAGTCTTATTTCGGCGGTATTTCAAGATTACTTCAATCTGAAATACAGTTTTTATTATAATTTTGTTTTATTTATAGTTTTATTATACATTTAGTTTTAATCTTCATCACTATCTTCGTCGATGACAGCATTACAATTATTTATATTAAACATTTTTGTTAAAAATTCTGCTGGTCTGAAGAGTTTAGACAAATATCTGCCATAGAATAAGTGACTTGAATTTGTCCTATGTAAAAAATGTTTTTCGGCACTCAGGGCAGCCAAGTCTAAAAAATTATGCACACAAAGACAGCTCTAAGGAATCAGCTCACAACAATCATCAATTATTGATCAAATTCAAGCCACTTATCCTACGGCAGATATTTGTCTAAACACTTCAGACCAGCAAAATTTTTAACAAAAATGTTTGATAAAAATAATTGTAATGCTGTCATCGACGAAGATAGTGATAAAGATTAAAACTAAATGTATAATAAAACTATAAATAAAATAAAATTATAATAAAAACTGTATTTCAGATTGAAGTAATCTTGAAATACCGCCGAAATAAGACTTTTTTTGGACAAAAACGGGGTTTGAGCTGGAAAAACTTGAAAAAATGCAGAGAATCATAATTGGTTAGAGGTCAATATTCATGTGAAATTTTCTGTAGAATCCGATTCCGGGGTCTAATGACCTTGAAAATGCTTTGTATTTGCGTACCAGTCGGAAAATCGTTGAAAAATATCGAAAAAGGCATTTTTTGGGTCAAAAGCAGTTTTTCAGCTGGAGAAAAGCAGAAAAATGGGCAAATCTCGGTTGTTCAGATGTCCATACTCATCTAAAATTTTCGGTAGAATCCGATTCTGGGGTGCACTGACCTTGGACATTCTTCCCGGCTGCATAAAAGTCGAAAAAACCATGAAAAATGGGGGAAAAAGGCGAAAAATCGATTTTCCAAGGTGAAGCCACGCTCGGAAAAATCGGAAAAAAATACTGGGGTGTAGAGTTGGTCACAGACTACAATATTCCGTAAAAAAAAGTTCAGCTGCCTAGGCACTTTCGGGGTGGTTTTTCGATTTTTAGTTTTATTTATTTTTTTTAGGGGAGGGTGGTAGTGTGGGTGGTTGAAAAAATTTCCCCGAAAAGCCCTTATTACCAACTATACTTCTGAATTTTTTCAGATTTTTTCATCCAGGTGGTTTAAAAAAAAATAAAACCTGAAAAAATCGTTTTTGGCCACCCTCGCAGGGGTGGGAGTCAATCCGACCGGCCGACCGTGCCGATTCTATTCTTTTGACCCAAAGAACTCATCCAAACCTGTCGCTAAAGAATTCGAAGTGGGGGGCATTTTGCCTATCTTAATGGAAAGTACCCTTTATAGTTAAATTTTAGATCATACTTACAAGTTAAATTGGTGAAATCTTAAAATTATATTAATTAAAATTATAAAAGATCAAACTCACTCACAAAAACCAAGCTAACTCACCAATTATATTTATAACTGTTTAAAAACTTTCTCATAATATAATTTCTTCTTCTTAAATATTAAATTCTATGTATTAATTTAGTAATCTATCCTAAATATGAAATATTTACAGGCTGTCAGCAACCATTTGATAAATATAGATTTAGAGAAGATCTATTTCCAATATAGATCACAAACCCATTCCGGAGAAATAAATAATTATATTTATCTCTTGTGTGAAACCCAAAGAATGCCTCGAGTAAAGGAATTTCTTTTATACAAAGCATTATTTGAATGCGACTCGTGAAACTACGTAATACCTTAAATGCATAATGTATACTTTAAGGACAATTGTAGTCAAGTATGATATGGTAGAATATATGGATTTACACGAGTTGTAGTGACATGAAATGTTGAATCATCACAATATCTCTTATGTTAGTATTGCTTAAGTAATCCAATTAGATTATCACAACTGAAAGTTAAAGAAAACTATTGTCAACCTGTAACACGCTTTGGCAGTGGAAACAGCAACTACTTGCTACAATTTTGCACTCTCCGCCTTTCCAGGTAATCAGTAAATTTGAAATAAACTTTTCGAACAATCTTATATAATCATTGTTGGTTGAATATTATCAGTATAACTTCTGAATTTCCCTTTTTGTGATAAGTTTATTATATTGTCACAAGAACACTATGAAATTAATAGTGTTTTAAAAATACACTTTCAAAGAATACGTTCATTCCGAAATATTTTATTTAAACAAAGCATATTTTGAACACAAGTTTAATGAAAAGATCACTCGATATCATTCCATCTATTAATTTTAAACTGTTTAGATTTCAGTGTAATATATATTTTGAATAAATTATCCAATTAAATGATGAAATTTTAAGTAAAATTTATTAAGTGCTGTATCAAGAAATATCAACAATTTTAATTTGTAAAATATTTGCTATCATTAGGTATTCATGTAATAAATTATATATACGAATGAAAATATATAGGGTTCTTTTACAAACTTTTCAGCTGTTTATTTGAAGAATATTCAAGGTACAAAATTATTAAAGAATGCTTCATTTGTCTTGAGGGTAAACGAAAATGATAATATTATGTATTGAATGCTTGGGCACTTTCAAAGTCATTTAAATATCACAGTTACAATATTAAACAACATTAACAATTTTAATATATTCCAAAATTACAAATCGGTATTGCCAAAACAATAAACGTATTTTTTCCCTGAAAACTATTAGCCTTAAGGGGTTGCCGGAGTGAACGAGGAACTCCGAGATGACCCTAGCACCACTGCATTTTCGAAACTATAATAATATCTTACACTACGAAAAGCTCTGTTTGCTCCGTTGGAACCGAAACTTGCCAGCGCGCGCTCTGTGCATAGCGCGCTGTACTACAGCCGGCAATTACCCACAGAAATTTCGTGGCATTTCAACCACGCAAATTGTATATCCCAAACTTTTATTCAAGTATCGAGGAGTTTAGGCAGATTGTTGACACTCTACGTCATATTTGCTGTAACGTGGCCATTTGGCCGCGTTATCAATACGCGATATTACGAACACGATAGTGTCCAGAGATCTCCCCGAAAGGGCTAGGACAAAAATATTAATAATATTTTTAGAATGTTACAGAGTAGAACGGAGGAAGCACAACTCCCAATCCCCATTTCCTTTACCTCAAGTATTCCTACTGCCTACCTATTACCGTGATGCTCCGGAAGAAGAAGGACCGTGTACCACCGAATCCAAGGGAACTGGACAAGTCGCCACCCCCAGCCAATCAGAGGACGCAATTCCGCCAACCAGAAGTCATCGATCAAGATTCACCACCCAGGGCGGCAGCACCATCCACAACGGGAATTGCCGGAGGGCCCTGGGTGGGGGAATCGAGGACCGCAACCGGCGAAGAAGTTAGAGATCTCTGGACCTTGGTACAGACGACGACGTTGTTGCGAATTTCTTTTGAAGCGCGAGAGTTTTTGGTGCCCGTCTTGCCTTTCTGTCTTTCTGAGGGAAACGAGGACATTCGGCTGTGTCATTGGGACCCGAGGAGGCCCCCTTCTTCTTACTCTCGAATTGGAGAAGCAGCAGATTCCGGTGTCCAGTCATTGGAAAAGGATTTCGCCCCGACCAGGTTGGTCCGCCACCTTCGTAGTCCGGGCGTCACGGACGTACCTTTTTGATGTTCCTACCTTTTCCTACCGCCTTTGTTTTTTTTTCTAGTTTCCCCAACGGAAGCAGCTTTCCCTTACCGCCTACAAAGTTCCGTGCTTTCCTACCGTAGTTTTATTTTGTTGTACGTCCTAGGGCCTTTCGGCATCAGGCCGTCCGCCTTCTGCGGCGTATTCTTCGTAGCCAACGGCGAATTTCTTTTTTTTGTTTTGTTCTCTATCTTCTTTTCTTTCTTTCTTTTTTTCTTTTACCGCCTACCGGGGCGACTTCTCATTTTTTTTTGTTGCGAAGTTTTTTTTTCTTGTAGTCGTTTTTTTGTCTTTCATTTAATTAAAATAAATTTTAATTAAATCATAGATTTACTGCGTGAGCCTCTGTTTTTTTGCCCCTTTCTTTTTCTTTCGTGTTCCCCGGGGCACGGAGGCAGAACCCCCTGCTGGGACCCCGGCTCCCGGCCTTTAGCCGTGTCCCCCTCGTCTGCCCCGCGGGCTGATCGGTTCCCTGTTGCCGAGGTTCGCCCTCGGCTGGCGCCCACCTTTCGATTCCGCACCCCTGGACTCCCCGTAAGGGATTCCAGGAAGGGAATACCGATCATGCCGAAGGAAGGGACGAGTGAGGAGTTTGGGACGGGAAGTCCGTCACATTGCATATGTTCTGTCAGCAACAAATACGCAAAAATCCAGCGAAGTTTGCAGCCTCTGGTTGTTATTATTCGAATACCAGGACATTTTGCAGTTTTGCATTTTGCATTTTTGATGTTTTTTATATTTAATCAGCACACTTCAGAGCCTCTGGCAAATTATTTATAAACCAGCACACTTTCAAGCATCTGACAAATTATTATTTCTAAGCAAGCGCACTTAGCAACCTCTGACAATTACTATATCCAATTGTAAGCCAGCACACTTTATAGCCTCTGACAATTACATTTTCTATGCCAGCGCACTCTACAGTCTCTTGCAAGTTATAATTTTTTAGCCAGTCCACTTTGCAGCCTCTGGTAGTTATTCGAAGTGAGCACACTTTGAAGCCTCTGGCAAATTATTATTTCCAAGCCAACACACTTTGCAGCCTCTGGCAATTACTATCTATAATTATAAGCCAGCACACTTTATAGCCTCTAGCAATCACTATTTCTAAGTCAGCGCACTCTACAGCCTCTGGTAAGTTATAATTTTTTAGCCAGCTCACTTTGCAGCCACTGGCAATTTTTATTCGCAAGTTTATTTTGCTTTATGATTCGTTTCCTGACAGAATAGACGTTCGAATTGTTGGCCTTCTTTGCACCACTTCTTTACACCACTTTTCTTTGTCTAGACAAACGCGCTCAGCAGGTCTTTGACATCGAATGCAACGTATCGCGTTCTCTGCGTCTATATCATTACCGGATAAATGACACAAACGCCACTGCTGTGAAACATTCGCTCTGCAATCTTTGGCGAGTTTAACGTCCAGGTCTTCTGGATTCAAGTCCGGAAGTTTGGTAAGAATTTTTGGTCCGGTCTTAACGATACATCGGATGAAATGCAACACAAAGATTGCACAGTTGTGGTTATCCCGTTGGTATGGGTATTTCAGGGTTTCCCTGCAATGCTCCGCGCAACATCATGGTTCACTATCTTCTTGAAAATTTACCTTCCAGACTTGAACGAACCGACAATTGCACATCTCGCGAGTTGTTGCATTGTCATTTACCGGTAGTGAATTCAGGAAGTAGGTTCGTCTAGTTGGACTGTCGGCAATGAAAAGCATGCAGTGCCCTTCGTCTACAACAGGAAACAAGAGTAGTGCTTTCCCTTGCCAATAAATTCTGCTCAAAAGCGGTTCATTTAAAAGGCGGACATTCTCCATGACACCGTCAGTATCACAAAGGAAAAGGTTCCACGATATATCGCAGTCGTTATATCTGAATAATATCTCGCCTCCGTTGTTTTTCATGGCCGCTATCGCGCAGAAGTCGATGACCACGGTGCTTACGCGTTCGTTTCCATACAACGTCTCAAGATCATCACTCATGAGATGAATCTTTTTCCTATAATCTCGAGTGACGATGTTGACAAATACCGTCCGAGTCATTTTTCGCCCAGTATCGAACGTTGTGTCATCTACTGCCGTTGTATTCGATGGAATAGCAGCGACTCTGTCTACGTTCGCAAATGCATAAGTAAATGTCCTCTGACCTTTTGCTTCTTGCTCTTGTCCACATGACGAGTACTTCCGAGAAGATTCCAAACGCGGTCGAAGATATCGTCCATAACGTCTCCTCGTCACTTGCAATTGCACAGAAATGAATTGTGCAATTTGCTTAATAAGCTTGCTTTTTTGGAGCCATTCCGAAATTAATTGTGTCAATGTTGAACATAGAAACACAATTATACAGGGTGTTCATTTGAAAACTTTCCAGCTGAATAATTAGAAAAGTATGGAAGATATTTAAAAAGTATAAAACACGTTTCCAAGTATTTCGAGGGGGAAGCAGGGGGGCAGTGTCAGTTGTTTATTTGGGTGGCGTTTTCAAGGTCATTTGAAGGTCAACTTTGTTTTTTTTTTAATGGAAACCTCTAATGTTTATTATGGGATTTTATTGTACGTAAAAAACCAGCAATTCTCGTTGAAAACTTTTTTTTTATCCGAGCACTATATTCGGAAGATATGAGATATTATGGGACAGTTTATTATGAATCTTACTAGTTCAATTCTACAAGTTTCGATGGTGATTGGTGTATCAGTGGAATCTATGCATAAAATACTTCACAAAAATAGGTTTCACCCTTATAAAATGCAGTTGCATAAAAAATTATTTGAAGATGACTTTGACAGGCGGATTAAATTTTGTGAACAATTAACAAATATGATCAACGTCACTCCAAATGTAATTAAAAACATTTGTTTTAGTGACGAATGCACTTTTTTCTTAAATGGTGCTGTAAATCTTGTTAACTGTCGTTACTGGAGTGGCACAAATCCTCGTCTTATAAGAGAATACCTTTAAAAATATTCGTTCAGCATTTGACAATCGTCTCTACTAATGCTTGGAAAACAACATTTTGAAAATTTATTATAGCTATGTAATAAATATCTATTTCTTTGTTGCAGCTATGTAATAAATTTCTTGCACATATGCATCTTTCCACTTATCTTTAAATATTTCCGAAAATAGTGCTCGGACAAAAAAAGAAGTTTCCTACGAAATTGCTGGTTTTTTTACGTACATTAAAATCCCATAATAAAAAATAGAGGTGTTCATTTAAAAAAATAAAGTTGACCTTCAAATGACCTTGAAAATGCCACCCAAATAAAGAACTGATACTGCCCCCCGCTACCCCCTCGAAATATTTGAATACGTGTTTAAAATTTTTTAAATATCTTCCATACTTTTCGAATTATTCAGATGGAAAGTTTTCAAATGTGTGCTTTCGTGGTGTATCTCCGCGAAACTATAATATTTGGAAACTAAGGTAAAGTCACTTATTATGAAACATTCCGAAAATCAGATCCCGTTATGAAACACGCTTATAATATTAGTCAGTAATATTATATCAGCTATTCAAATGGTCATGTATTATGCTTTCGAGGTCGCTCTATCGATTGCCGCTAAGAAATTTCGAAAAAAATGACATTTAACCTCTATTTTTCAAAGAAATATAAAAAAAATACTGATTTTCCATTCTCTTTTTTTTCATCCATATTTTTCGACAGGAAAGTAATTTTTTATCACTACGAAACCTATCAGAAAAGTGATCTCGATACTCAAGGAATAAAATCCCGTCTCGAAAAAATTTTTTTTAACATGGCGGTTTTAAAATGGCTGCAGAAAGAATCAATTTTTTCGATTCATACTTTGTGTTGTTAACAATTTCTTTTTTCATGTTTCCAAAATCAAAATATCATCCTGGGGTGTTTTCGGAGTCGCTGATCACTATTCCTATGTTATAATTGTAAAATTCATTGTGAGAGACTGTAACAACGGGCAAATCCCGATCCCAACAAATACAAAAGAAACAAAGCGGAAACTACCGGTGGTAGCAGATCGTTCGGCTCGCTCGGACGGACAAGGGTAGGAGACGCTAGTAAATAAAAAGACGCAACTTAATAAGAAACTTAACAATATATTCTTCAACAAAAAGTGGAAAAATTAATGGAAAAAAAGGCACTAATTCTCTGAGCCCGAGGCTCGTGCAATGAGACTTAATAACCAAGAAAGACGCGCAAGGCTAACTCCGCCTGGACCAAGCGCTAGGGCGCCTGGAAAGACGGAGGGTTAGGAGCGAAAATGGGGCTAATCCCCGAAAGAGAGACAACCCGAAAACACCTCGAATTGTCTCAGAGACACTACAAAGTGCGAACACCGCACGGAAAGGAAGCGAACTCCGCTTAAAGGAAGTGCGAACGCCGCACCAGGAAAAGGTAAAGTACGAACACCGCACTGTATCTAAAATCACGAGAACGCCTCGTGGGAATGATATGGATGGTTGGAATAACCAAACTTACGCTGATGCCTGCAAACATACATAGGTTCCCCGTCTGTATGGGTTCGGGTCGAGCGAGCGACTGACTGGAACGGCAACGATCTCACCGATATCGTGCTCGATGAGATCGCCGCGAGGTGGGAGACGCTGCGAGTGGGGACCAGCTCCGGGATAGGGAGACTGTCCGGTGGGTCCCGGCTCAGCTCCGCTCCCCCTTACCTTTCGCGATCGCGAACATTCATAATAGCGGATGTTTGAATTCGTCAATTCGTTGTTTCTTATCGAATATCAAAATATTTTATCATGTTACGAATATTGATTTGAGAAATATGAAAAAAAAGCTTTTTAATAATATAATTCATAAATCGAAAAAATTGTTTTCGCTGATCACTACTCCTATGTAAAAATTACATAATTCACAATGGCTTTAATTTATGGCTTTAAGATTCTTTTTTTCTATTGAAAGAGATCGAATCAAATATGGGATATTTTTTTAAACACATTTTTTTTTAATTATATAGTATACAAAGTATCCCAAAAATAACGAACCATCCTATTAGCTCTTGCTTCTCGAAGTCAAGGATTTTCCTTGAAATTTATATTTTCTGGGTGTAATTTGATTATTATAATATGTTTTAAGGGGGTAAGGTCACCTATAAAAAGAAAAAGTATATTAATTTTTTTTTAAAGCTTTTATTATAAAAATACATTTTTTAAATATACATTGTAAATTGTACTACTAAATACTTACTAAATTATTTTTTCGAAATCCCTAGTATGTAGTATAAACATACTAGAGATTTGTTAAAAATTTCCATTTGTCGCAAGGTTCAAGGAGCACCGATTGACCGATTTGACTCCGCAATGGCTCATTTTCTCTGGAAGACCATCCTTTATGGAATGAATGTGGGAATTTGGAGAGAAAAAAAAATTACAAAAGTTCTGAATTTTTTAAACCCAAAAACAAAACAAAAACCAAAATTATGTATATATATCTGATAAAAAGTGTTGTAACTTTTTGTTTACTTACTTCTTCCAAAATTCCCACATTCATGCCATAAGGGGTCTTCCTCCGAATGAAATGAGACCTTGTCGAGGCAAATCGATTAATCGGTGCTCCTCGAACCTTGCGACAAATGGAAATTTTTAACAAATCTCTAGTATGTTTATACTACATACTAGGGATTTCGAAAAAATAATTTAGTAAGTATTTAGTAGTACAATTTTCAATGTATGTTTGAAAAATGTATTTTTATAATAAAAGTTGTAAAAAAAAATTGATATACTTTTTCTTTTTACAGGTGACCTTACCCCCTTAAACTATACAAAAATTTAGAAAAAGAAAA
Organism: Gasteruption jaculator; assembly: GCA_949825005.1. Classification (NCBI taxonomy): domain Eukaryota; kingdom Metazoa; phylum Arthropoda; class Insecta; order Hymenoptera; family Gasteruptiidae; genus Gasteruption; species Gasteruption jaculator. Next base: position 5,343,252 of record OX463772.1, on the reverse strand, counting down.
TTAAAAATAAATATCTAGATAACTAAATTATAATATCAATTAATATAGTTTAAAAATTACAATTAACATTACATTTGGAAATTTTAAGATTTGTTACTTGGAAGCTAAATGATTTATACATTTATTTATTTCCTTTTATTTCATGTTTGTAATTTAATTTAATTTTTTTAATTACGATATTTGATAGCAATCAAATTACATATTTTGATATTCGATAAGAAACAACGACATGGCTTCAAGCATGCGCCATTATGAATTTTGCGATTTTGACATAGGAATAGTAAAAATTTGTTGAGTTATCCCTTCTTTGACCGTAGGTTTTAAATAAATGTGGATTATTTCTTCAGCCTGATGGTCTTAAATTTCTTTATTAATAGATTTGTAGTGTTGATGTTCCGACAACTAATACGTTGTCATCTTCAGAACTATATATAATACAAATTAAAATTATTAAGTATTACAATTTTATATAATTATTATTTTAACTTATTTAATATTATTTATATTTACCACTGATTCTATTATTATTATAAATTTCATATTATACTTTCTTACATTTAAATAATATAATAATTCGAAAGTATCTATAAAAGGTGTTAACGACTACATTATTGAATTCGTAGTGACAATAATGTTCTCAGCTGTTAGTTTCAAAGTCAATTTAAAATCGTTGTGTATAACTATAATTACTGGTATTTGTGAGAATATGTGTTTGATGATCGAAATGATATGTTTTCATTTTAGGAATGTTTCTGTTTCTTCCTTTGAATACTGTTACCGTTATTTTCGGCTATGTACAACAATATTTTGAAATTTTATTTGAAATCTAATAAAGTATTATATCGGAGAGACTTTTTTTAATTTTAATTACTGAATTATTTTTAAATAAGTTTAATTTACAAAATTTTGGAATATATTTTATCTATTTCTTTAAAATCTGTAACTATATTAACATTGTTATTATTACTATGTTGAATATGTAATGCCTCTGACGTTTTTCTTTTTGTTAAATTTTTTTCTATTTCTAAAATTTTTATTTTTTCGAATTTAAAACTGTTTTGTTTCTGAACTATGTTTTGCTAATCCTGATTCTCCTAAATTTTGTCTAATATAATATGTATGTTCGTACATTCTTTTTTCTATACTTCTTTTTGTTTCTCCTACATATACCTTATTATATTCCTCACATGGAATTTGGTAAACTACATTTGACTTTTTTTTAGTTGATATTTTATCTTTTAATCCTTTGTATACAAAATTTAAATTATTACTGTTTTTAAATACTGTAATTATCTTCTTTTTCTCATAATTTTTCTTAAATTTTCTGATAATTCGGATATATATGGAATCGTTAAAAAATTTGTTGTATTATTAATATTGATGGTTTTTTTATTATTTTTATTTTGTTCCTTATTATAAAATATATGTATTTCTGATTGTATACTCTCTTCTATTAAATTATCAGGATAATTATTTATTTTTAAAAATTTTTGATAATTTTTAAATTATTTGTTCTATTTTCAAGATTTGTTAAATTGAGCATTCTGGATATTAAATTTCTAGCTATACAAATTTTATTAGTGTAACTATGATTCGAATTAAAGTTTAATGAATTACCGGACCAACATTTTTTTTGGTACCATTGTGTTAATATTTTATTATTACTTTCTTTTATTACTGTTATATCTAAAGAGTTAAGTTTATTATCTTTTTCTAATTCTAACGTTACTTGTAATCTAGGATGTATTTTATTAAATTCGTTAACTATGTTTGTGACATTTTTTTTAGGCGCGACGCAAAAACAATCATCTACGTATCTTTCATAATATGGTATTGTTATTAGGGCATTATTAAATGCTTTTTTTCTATTTTTTCTAATACTAAATTTGCAAATTTAGTATTAGTTCCATGTAAGGAATGTAATAAGGTATATATAGGAGAAACAAAAAGAAGTATAGAAAAAAGAATGTACGAACATAATTTTTTTATTAGAAAAAATTTAGAAAAATCAGGATTAGCAAAATTTGCAAATTTAGTATTAGACAAAATAGAAAAAAAAAGCGTTTAACCCGTTAAGCCCTGAATGTCATAATTTTTTCGATCAAGTTTGAATTAATACCCTACACTAAAATCGAACTAAAAAAATTTTTAAATGACTATACCCTATATTTTCGAGGGTGCTTTTTGAAATGGTGATGGATATAAATCGAAAAATAATTGTTTAAGCCGGGAAAAATCGAAAATAAAAAAGAACGTGTTTTTCCGAACCGATTTTTTTTGTTTCAACTATTTTTCGGCCTCTATACATTTTTTTAGAAGTCTCAAACTGATTTAGATGGTGGAATAAATGTTTGAAGTTTAATTTGGTATGGTCAGATATGTCTTAAAAATTTTTTGGCGAATCACAATGGCGGTCAGAGTGAGGAATTTTCTTTTTAAACTTGACGAATTTTTTTCACGAAAACTATACACTTTTGCTAAAAATTCCTAAGAACAAAATGTTTTAAAATTATTCAAAGAACATGTACATATTTTTTCAGAATTTTTTGAGACAATTTTTTTATTTTCTGAAAACTCGGAAAATCCAATTTTCCAAATATTTCTCAAAAAATTCTGAACAAATTTGTGTGGGATCATGTATCGGGTGAGGTGAATATTAAGGAAATGCGAGCGGTTAAATGATAAATTCTATGTACATTTATTTACATGGAAGAATGGTACAATTCATGCTTCGTCGTCTTCAAAATGAGTCCTAGATACTCATTAACTCTAGTTCGATATTTCCTATCGAAACCTCCCCAAAGCCAGCGGGAAGTACCGTTATTCCCTTTCCTATAACTGAAGTCTTTTTCCTAAAATCATCTGGCGTCCATCTGAAGGTTTATTGCTGGGAAAAACCCTTCCACAATAAACGGAACCTTCGAACCTCCGGGTACCGACCTCTGCGCTTTCTAAGGTGCAATAAAACTTAAGCCTAAACAAATGTGCTACATTCCTACATCCTATCTTAATAGCTATACTATATTTGTGTATATTCCTTGACTTATTTTAAGACTTTTTTGTTCTTAGAAATTTTTTGTTAAAGCACATCTAGCTTCAAAATCTACTTGTTTTCACTTTATATATATATATATATATATATATGTTGTAACGTGGTATTTTACCCGTTACAAGTGCTCTCTATGAAATCTCATAAAGAGCACACTGACACACACAATCGCCAAGAGGCTCACGGACCCAGACTCACACACACACACCACACACCGTCATGGATAAGGGCCTCGGCCGCTGAAAGCGCCGAAAGCCAGCACTCCTAATTGACGCGTCGGAGTGACAACTCTAATTAGGAGCCATACTCGGAGCGGTACGATTGACCTCTAACGTACACGAAAAGAGAAGAGAGTGGAGAAGAACAACAGTGTTGTGCCAGGAAGAATCCCGGAGGCCGGAACACCGAAACCCTGACCCAGGAAGGATCCCAGAGGACAGCCTTCTACACCTGGAGATCCAACGGGTACACCACCGCATCACGGGAGGCGGAAGCTGGATGTGGAACGCCGAACTTCACGACACCAACCATCGAACGGACCGAACGGACGGACGCCTACACACACACACACACACACCCACACTCGCGCTCATCGCCATTGTTATTAAAAAAATAGATCAAAGGTATTGTGAAGGTTCTTGCTTTATTTCTTTGCCCACTTCGCTCCCAAAAATAACAGCCCACGTGTGCCTTCACGTAGCCTGTTACAATGTATACTGATGTATATATTTTTGTATATAAAGTTGTGATTTATATCTACTGTACGATCGCTCTACAAGATACCTTCGATTCTCGGTCTACAAGTTACCTCGGGTTCCCCTTCGCTATCCACTACCCCCACTCCTAATGCCTGTTCGCCTTTGAATGTGGAGTCGTTCGCTCCATACAATGTATGTACCACGGAAACAAATGACAAAAAATAGTGAGATCTATTTCTCTCCGGCGTAACAGGCCGCTGAGTGGGGGAACGGTAGTTTTCTTCTTTTTTCAGAATTATATTCCCCTTCGGTCCCTTTCGTATCTTGTAGAGCGATCGTACTGTATTTAGTGTTTCTGCTAGTTATTATACTATAGTGCTTCTGCACGTTATTATATTATTCTTTTCGTTATACGATTATATCTATTGTACTTATCTAAGTTCATTTTATGGTAACATTGAGTTTATATATTTTTTTAAACTATTATAAAAATCCATAAAGACAAGTGTAAGTATAAGTGTAAAATTTATTGTATTTTCTTTTGAAATGGGAAAAAATAAAAGAATCAGTTCGGGAGACAGAAAGGAAGAAAAAAATAATAAGAGATCAAAAAAAACATCAGTGGTCGAAAATGAATTTGAAATTGATAGTGAGAACGAAGATCATGTGATTTTACCTAATCCTGACTATTCTGGAGAGTCTGATACAAACGATGAGATGATTTCTCAATCTTCAAATGATAAATCAAACGATACAGACAAAAACAAAATGAACAATAGTTATCGACAAGTTTTTCAAAATTACTCTCAAACACAAAAATTATTAGAGCCTGATCACGTATACGAATGGAATGAAGGAGAAAAACTATGTGTTGGTGATATAAATGATGAACTTCTTTTGACTAGTAGTGAAAAATTAAAAATTAAAAATTCTACACTCGTTGAGTTATTTGAGTTATTCTTTTCTCAAAGTTTAAAGCAGTATATAGTGGATTCCACACGCGAACAAGGATTTGATCTCAATTTAGTTGATTTTGAAGTGTTTATAGGAATACTGTTATTATCATGGTATAATATTCGAACAAATCAAAAGGACTACTGGTCCACCAATCGTGATTTACGATGTGATAGTGTTGTTCAGGCGATGAGTAGGAATAAATTCATGACGGTCAAGTCAAATCTGAAGTATGCAAAACTTTCTCATGAAAATGATAATGACAAAGCATGGAAAGTGAGAAAAATGACTGATATTTTTAGGAAATATGCTCTCCAATTTGACTATTTTTCAACAGCCCTTTCCATTGACGAAATGATGGTCAAATTTTTTGGTCGCACGTCTTTGAAACAGTTTATACCATCAAAACCCATAAGATTCGGTATTAAAGTTTGGGCTCTTTGTACTTCACAGGAATACATTGTTGATTGTGATATCTATTGTGGCAAGAATAGCAGTCAGAGTAGCAGTATACCAGGTCTCTGTTCATTAGGTTCCCGAGTTGTTTTACAGATGGCACATACTCTTTTATTGACAGTTTCGAAATAAAAAATATCTATGTACCATTTATATTTTGATAATTACTTCACAAGCCCAGATTTAGTTATTCATTTATTAAAAAATGGTTTACGATCGATAGGTACTGTTCGAAAAGATCGAGTAAAAAATAAGCATGATTTTGATAAGAAAGAACTGCGGGGTGATTGTAAAGTCAGTCACGAAGTGAATACTGGAATAAATCATGTAAGTGTCATTGATTCTAAGCCCGTAGCAATTTTATCCTCAGCTACTGGTGTGACTCCTGTTACTTCAATGCAGACATGTTAAAAAAACGAACATAAAAAAGTGGATCGAGGATTTCCGCATGCTTTTGTATTATATAATCGTTTCATGGGAGGGGTAGATTTACAAGACTGTTACGTCGTCGAAGGGTTAATGATCGATTTGGACTACTGGACCTCGAGGACGGTGAATTTCCTTTTTTAAAGTCCCACTATTAACTAGCGGACTTTAGGGAAAGGAATCTCAATCATCAAAGGAACGTGATATGAGATCAATAATTCATTAATAGATTTTCGAATATATTTTACATCTATTTATTTGAAACACAAAGTATTGACATTCGTTACTTATTTACGAAAATAAGGTTTCGAGTAGGTTGGGTTGATTCACCCTTAATTTTATATCCCGAAACAACATAAATTTACTTTTATTAGGGAATCGGGGATGGGAGAACCTAACCCTATTGACGCCTGGTCCGCGCAATAAGAGTGGTGTTGAGGGGGGAAAGGAAGGAAGATCGGGGAGATCGATCTCGAAATAATCCGGGACTATTGGATCGTCTTCCCAACCTGAAGGATCGAGGTTAATATCGGGTGTAGGTGGACGTGCTGGTCTGAGGATCAGGGGAGGATGTTGGCTGGGAAGGTCGACTTGAGGCAACGGGGGAGGAACAGGGGCGAGAATCTGGATGTCCTCGTCTATGTTAACGAGGACTGTGGGAGTAGGTTGGGTTCGTGGTTTTAGTATGGGAGACACTAGTAAGGTAACCTTATTTGTTCCTTCTCTTATAGCGTTTTTAATGACTATTGGTCGATGGACCGGGGTTTGAGCAATCGGAGGTAAATTCTCCTTAATCCCAAGATTGTTGTTGTTGGTGTCTTTAATTATATATAATTATAGACACATGTTTATTGACAATTGGGTGGGAAACTTGAGATTGGTCATCCAAGGGACACAATGGAATTTGGAATCAGGAAATGGATTTCCTATTCGGAAAATAGAATTAGAATTAGAAATTTAGATTCCCTATTCAGAGAATACGAGGGGAATTTGGAATTAGGAGTTCGGATTCCCTATTCAGAGAATATAATTGGAATTAGAAGTTTAGATTCCCTATTCAGAGAATACAATGGGAATTTTGAATTGGAAACTTAGATTCCCTATTCAGAGAATACAGTGGGAATTTGGAATTGGAAATTTAGATTCCCTATTCAGAGAATTTAATGGGAATTTGGAATTAGAAATTTAGATTCCCTATTCAGAGAATTTAATGGGAATTTGGAATTAGAAATTTAGATTCTCTATTCAGAGAATTCAATGGGAAGTTTGGCATTAGAAATTTAGATTCCCTATTCAGAGAATACAATGGGAATTTGGAATTGGAAATTTAGATTCCCTATTCAGAGAATTTAATGGGAATTTGGAATTAGAAATTTAGATTCCCTATTCAAAGAATTCAATGGGAAGTTTGAAATTAGAAATTTGGATTCCCTATTCAGAGAATACAATGGGAATTTGGAATTGGAAATTTAGATTCCTTATTCAGAGAATACAATGGAATTTGAGATTGGTTGGATCGCTGAAATGGAAGAGAGGAAAACAGACACAAATTATTTCTTAAACCGAACGAATACTTATTGTTCAGGCTTCGAAGTGGATGAGGATCGCAATTGGTGGAGTCCGAAACCGGTGGGATGGTAGAATCAAGACTTGGAGTTGGTGTTCAGGTTCCCAAAGTGCTCCACAATAAATTTCACGACAAAATTTAGTTTTTAACAAAAATTTTTATTAAAAAAAAATAAGATACAATTTCGTGAATTTAACTTGTATAAATTGCCTCTCGATTCAGAATTGAGGACTTTGAATTTTCCGAAAAAGGAGGGTTTTTCCCGAACACTTGGATGCACTTGAAAATAAACTTCAAAGCAACCGTACGCGTTGTTAGCTTGGAAGCGAATCGGTCCTCCGGATTTTTGGAGGGCCCTATATATGTTTTTGAGCTTAACTTCTATTGGCTTAAGAGCTATAAAAATTTAAGTGCATTAAGGGGTGGGTTGGAAGGTTTTCCTTTCTAGGAGTTTTTCTCATTAAGAGTTTTTTCGTTTCCTATCTTCTTAGAAAAATCGTAAAATTTCGTGTTTTTGCTCTAGCCAGAAAACCTTCGCCCCCTTTCCTATGCCTAGTGCATCCCTTATCTTTATTGCCGTCACGTAAAGTGCAGCGTTTTAATAGCCTCCGGCCCGTCCCTTCTACGATATTCGAATTGTCTTTGAGATAAATCGTGGGAGACCAGCGTCATGTCTGGTGACATAACAAGACTACAAGTGCAATAGGGTTATTCCGAGTATAAGAAGAAAAAAGTGGACATGGGTTATTTTTTTGAGAGTTTTACAATCTTCGATAGTTAATGCAACAGTTTTGTGGAATCTTTGTTGTGAAAAAGGGCGAGAAGTTTCTGGTAAAGATGTCTGCATAGAGGTAAGTAAATATTATCGTAGAAAAAAAGGAAAAACCGATCTTTCTGCTCATAAACATAGTACTCAATCAAGATCACAGTGCTCATTTGAAGGTTGTCTTCAAAGAACAACTAGAACTTGTATAGATTGTAATGCATATTTTTGTATGTCGTGTTTTGAAAAATATCATAGCAAAAAATAAGATAAATCCTATGAATACAATTAAATTATTTTTTAAATTATTAACAAAAATGGAAGATCCAATATTCACTGTGCAGTATTAGCCAAAGAAAAATGTTTAAAAAAAGATTTACAAAACTGAGATTTTTGAAACGTGAGAGCCAAGGGGACTCACGGAAATCAAGCACTCCGAAACGTGAGAGGCAAGGGGACTCACGGAAATCAAGCACTCCGAAACGTGAGAGGCAAGGGGACTCACGAAAATCAAGCACCCCGAAACGTGAGAGGCAAAGGGACTCACGAAAATCAAGCACCCCAAAGGGATCATGTTTTCGCTACATCCATGTCGTTGATCCTGGGTGGTGCTAAAAGTGAAAAAATCTGCAATTTTTTGTCTTATAATAATAAAACAGACTTAAAATTAGTCAAGGAACATGCACAAATTTTTCCAACAATTTATATAAAATTTTTAGATAGTATTATTTATTTATTGTATATAAAGTGAAAACAAGTAGATTTTGAAGCTAGATGTACTTTAACAAAAAATTTCTAAGAACAAAAAAGTCTTATAATAAGTCAAGGAACATACACAAATTTGTTCAGAATTTTATGAGAAATTTTTGGAAAATTGGATTTTCCGAGTTTTCAGAAAATAAAAAAATTGTCTCAAAAAATTCTGAAAAAATTTGTACATGTTCCTTGAATAATTTTAAAACTTTTCTGTTCTTAGGAATTTTTAGCAAAAGTGTATAGTTTTCGTGAAAAAAGTACGTCAAGTTTAAAAAGAAATTTCCTCACTCTGACCGCCATTTTGCTTCGCCAAAAAATTTTTAAGACATATCTGACCATACCAAATTAAACTTCAAACATTTATTCCACCATCTAAACCAGTTTGAGACTTCTAAAAAAATGTATAAAGGCCGAACAATAGTTGAAACCAAAAAAATCGGTCCGGAAAAACACCTTTTTTTTTATTTTCGATTTTTCTCGGCTTAAAAAATTATTTTTCGATTTATATCCATCACCATTTCAAAGAGCACCCTCGAAAATATAGGGTACAGTGATTTAAAAATTCTTTTAGCTCGATTTTAGTGTAGGGTATTAATTCAAACTTGATCGAAAAAATTATGCCATTCAGAGCTTAACGGGTTAATTTAGGAGCTTCTAAACTGGTTTGATTAAAATGGCCCACCCTGTATTATTATGTAGACTTACCACTTGCTTCCCAATTACTCCAGTCCATACATTGATGGAGTACCGATACTGGAAGGCGCCTTCCCTTACCGCACGAGGGTTTTGATCCGCCCAGTATAAATAATTTCTCGAATTAAAGATCCCGTTCGGGGTGAAATTAGCTTCATCTGTCCATAAAACAGTGTCCGGAAATCTGGCATCCCGTCGACATTGGGCGAGAAAACCTGCATTTTATTGAAAAAAAAATCAGTTTACATTCTGTAAAATTAGGGCAAATATATGAAACTGATTAGTTTACATACCTCCACAAAAATTCACTTGTTGCTAATAGTCCCTCGGCAGCAGTTGTTGCACACGTTGGTAATGGTACGGGTGCAAACCATTTGAAGTAAAAGTGTGCTGTACCAGATACCGCAAAATGTTCTATTCGAGTAAACTGCATATTGGCTTTACTGTATGACTAGCAAACCGCAACTACGGAAAGACACTCCAAAGGCATATACTGAGACGTTTCGCTTTACGTCACGATTTATTTCTCCCACTCTCGTGGTGGTCGTGCGTGCGAATTAGTCTTAGAATAAGGTTCGTGTACTGGACGGGTAAAAAAGAGCGAATAACTTAAGATCTTCAATCGATAAAGAGCGTGATCTTCTTTACCGGTCAGGACTTAATTCTAAAGTAAGAGTTGTGTACGTGTGTGTGAATTGTAAAAATTTCTCTTCCTTTAAACTAGAAAATAGAAATTAATAGGAAGTCCGTAAGATGACTTCCGGTTTTCTTTAATTTATTTTTCCCTCACCTCTTGCCGTGCTGGGAGCCCCGTAAGAGAATTTGGGATCCCTAGGGATAGGGATATTAGAAGGAAATCAGGTTCCTCTAGAAATCGAAGGGGCTAGGCGTAGTGCTAGGAGCCTTCAATCTCTTAAATCCTCTACGAGGGGCTAGGCGTAGTGCTAGGAGCCTCGCAGAAGAATCGAGTATCCCTAATTTTAGGGATTAGGAAAGGGAACGAGGTTCCTCTAGAAAAAGAAGGGGCTAGGCGTAGTGCTAGGAGCCTCGCAAAAGAGTTGAGAATCCCTAATTCTTTGGATTAGGGGATAGGAACTAGGATCCTCTGGGAATCGAAGGGGCTAGGCGTAGTGCTAGGAGCCTTCGATTCCTTTAATCCTCTACGAGGGGCTAGGCGTAGTGCTAGGAGTCTCGCAGAAGACTTGAGAATCCCTAAGTACAGGATAATGATCCAGGAAGTGGAACTATCGGGACTTTTAAGGGAATTTTAGAGATCTTTAAAGGGGCTGGCTTTCACCAGACCCTCGAAAGAGTCTCCTAATGAGATATGACTCTGTATCGTTATGATAGCAGAATCAATCTGAGGATTTAGTCGATTTTGCCTCCTTTTATACTCTTCTCAGAGCGTGCGGAAAGCGCTATTTTCCCTTTCCATCGGTCTCTTTGCCGTGATTGGTTTTTCCTGACGGAGTTGGCTCATTTGAATCTCGCACGTTTCGTGTCTCATTGGAGTATTTCAAATGGCGCACCGTCAGTCGCGCAGTCCGCGCCTGCTATAGGCTGCTCAAGAGTTTCAAGGGGCAGTTAGACAGGCCCTCAATTGACTCTGTATCATGACTCTCGGTTAACGGATTTTTCACTTAACCGATGTCATAACGAATTTTTCTGTTATCGTCGTTAACGATTTTTCTGTTATCGTCGTTAACGATTTTTCTTTTTATCGTTGTACCGACTTTATTCTTTAATTTGAATTTGAATTTAGTTCTCTCAGACAGCACAGGCGCTGCTGTAACAAGGACAGCCATCTTGCCTGACGTTGCATCATCGAGTTACAAAGGTAAAAAAGAGAGCGTATGCAATCTATAACGTGCAAAGTGCAAGGTGCATGGTGCAGTTTAGTGCTTTCTTTAATAAAAGGGAAACTGTGCTCTCTTTATAATTTGATACTGCGTGCTTTCTTTGAGGTTCGTTTTACTTATTTTTAATATTAATTTTTATCCAAAGGCTTGTCTTTTGCCTCAAAACAATATGTTCTGTTTTGAGGTTATATCTTTTGTTTCGACACTGATTCTTTGAAATACTTCATAGAATCAGTGTTATTCATTAATTGTTGTTATAAAAATGTTTAATAAGCTCATTGTGTGAGCTCATCATTTGTAAGCAGATTCCTCATCAGGTGAGTTGAATCTGCTTCATTTTCCTCAGAACGGGTGTATACCCGTTTTGAGGTTATGAAACTTTTCAATTTTAATTATTTATCCATCTTAACTGTTTTAGATCAGTTGGATCATAAACAATCCAACTAATCAATGTAGTTCCGGTGAATGAGTTGATGTTAATTACTCAATTCATTCACCTGTCATCGATTCGACTCATCGAGTGAGTCGAATCCTCTATTTTATTTTCCTCGGATCAGGTGCATCTCGAGGTTATTTTACTTACTTCAATCATCGGATCAATGATGATTGATCCAATGAAGCTTAAAGATATTTATTTTATATTAATTATTATAGTTGAATTATTCAGTGTTGGTTCGACCCATCGAGCGAGTCGAACCCTCTATCTTACTTTCCTCGGATCGGGTTGTACCTCCTCGAGGTTATTTTGCTTACTTCGATCATCATGGATTGGATCAATGATGATTGAAGCTTAGAGATATTTGTTTTATATTAATTATTATTATTATCAATGTTTCAGCTAGCTCGACTTGCCGGAACGTTACATCACCCCCCCCCCCCCCCCCAAAGGAAATGAACCTTTTTGGATTCGGGAAAGAGGTGAGGTTTCCTTTCAAATGAATAAGCTCGCAAATAAGAAGGAAAAGAAAGCCCTTTATTCTAACTTTCCACCTTTTTTTTCCTTTTTAAATGGGTAAGTGTAGTTTTGTTGTTTTGCGTGTAATTAATTGTGATTTTAGATTTTAATTATTTTATTATCAAGAAGTTGTTATTGTTACTCTTTTTCTTAATTTATTTTTGCTTTAAAAAAAAAGGTTCGGCCACTTTTGAAAGTCCTCTGGTTCGACGTTCCGGTATTTTGTGTTCTCCCAGCGTTCCTCGGCGTGCTGGGTCATCTGCCGTCTGTTCTCCTGGGCTTTTAGCTTTGCTGCCTTCCGCCTTCCTGTCACGGTGCAAGTGCGAGGATACACCCTGGCGGGCTTTTCCCCAAGGTATACCACCTCTTCCTGGGCCTCTGATATTACCGGCCTCTTATTTCCCGTCGGGATACGGGTTCGAGAATATTTTCTCACCGTGGGGTCCAGCTCCTTCTCTCCCAGGTATATTACTTCCTGGTCTTTCCTTCTAAATTGTTGTAGGTTCACCTTCTCTACTTTTACAATCTTAGGTTTTTTTAATATTTTGTCGATCTCCTCCTCGATCTCTTGGTGGACCTTCTTTTCTATTATTTGTTTTTCCACCTGCTGCAGGATCCCGGATAATTTTAGCAGGCAATCCTCCACCTGGTTGCCTTTATGTTTCTTGCCCAGAAACATTGGAGCTGGGAACCGGTGTCTTTTTCTTATCCCCATTACAAGTATGCGGGGAATAATTATTCGATCTGCCTGTTCCTCCAGGGCTGAGTGCGTTTGTGTGGATTTGTCCATGTCGTACGATTTTCGTTAGACTAATCTTTCCCAGACGAATCTCTTTCCTTTTATATGTTCGACATATGTTTTGTTTCCAGGACTAGCTTTGACCTCTATTTTTCTTTATATCTTAAGTTTTCCAACGGAAATTTGGTTTAATTCCTTTTCTACCTATGATTCCTATTTACTTTTACCTCTTTATTCTTATTATTTTCTTTTTCTTTTAAATATCTCGGTAGAAATTTAGCCTTTATAAGAATCTTCTAGAATTAATTTTATTCTTATTCTTACTAAGAATATAATTAAAGTATTTAACTTCATTATATTTATCTATTTATTAATTAATTAACTTATTTAATTAAATTTTTTTTTTTAATGATGGCATCCACAAGATTCTTCTTGGAGTCTGTAATAGTGTTTTTCTTCATTTATTTTTAATATTAATTCATTTTCTCCAAAATTTAATGTAGCCTTAGTTTTGTTGAAAAAATTCATTCCGAGGATACAGTCCTCTTCCATTCCTGGCACGATCATGGCCCATATCTTTATTTTTGCGGCCCCTAATTTAATTTCTACATATACTTTTTTCGTTGAGCTATTTTCATGAAATAGGCCACTTATTTTTTCTTTTTCGAAAATGTTATGGTTTTTGAAAATGTCTTTCGGTAGTTTTTGTTATAAAATTCTTCCGAAATTATTGAGACTTGTGACCGTGTCTAGAAGCGCTAAGGTAGTCGCCTCTCCGATCTGGATTGGGACTGTTAGACTCATCCTATGTCCATTTCTTTGAACGCGTCGATAATTTCTTTCTCCATGATTTGTTCTGTCATCTTGATCGATGCTAACTGATGCTGATCTAGTACGCATCCTTGATTATATAGGGTTCCTACTTTTATTTAATTATCCCTACTCTAGGATTTTTATCCCTACTTTTATCATTTTATCCCTACTTTTATGAAATTATCCCTACTTTTATAAAATTATCCCTACTCTATTATTTTTATCCCTACTTTTCTTTAAAATAAGGTTTAAGGTCTTGTACATGGTACATCCCTCTTTCTTTTTCGGAATTTATATGTTGTAGGATGTAGGTAGAGGATTTTATTCGGTTTTTTATCCTATATGGTCCTTCATAAACTGACATAAATTTGGCGATTCTTTTTGCGCTTGGGTTCGATACATTTAGGGCTTTTGCTAAAACTAAATCACCTTTTTTAAATTCTTGAAATTTATGTTTTTTATTATACTTCGCAGCTGCTTTGCCACGCATCGATGTGATTGATTCCTTTGCCAATTGGAGTTTTTGCTCGTATGGTGTTTCTGGATCGAGTGGCTTCAATTGGAACCATTTTGCCCAAGGCCGTTTTGGTTTTTTATTTAACTGGATTTCCACCGGAGTGAATTTCGTCGTTTCATGCTGAACTTCGTTTATGCATGACTCAATCACAGGTAACCATTTTATCCAAGTTGTATGATTGTCCTTTAGGAATGTTCGGAAGAACCTTCCTAATTCCCGATTTACTCGTTCCACCGGGTTTGCTTGTGGGTGTCTTATTGATATGTGGATTACCTGTATTCCATTCTGATGGAGAGTTTTTCTCCAGGTTGCTGATGTAAATTGGATTCCAAGGTCGGATAAAATCCTTCGAGGTTTCCCAATGCATTCCATAATCGGAAAATATCACATCCAACGTAGCTTGTGCCGTTGCCTTTCTCAAAGGGTACAATCTTACGTATTTCGAAAATACGTCTATGACGGCTAAAATGTATTTGTGTCCTTCTTCACTTGTTGGAAGTGGTCCACAGAAATCTAGGGAGATAAGATCCAATGGTTTTTCCGGTACTATTATTTCCCGGTTTCCAAAAGATCCTATCGTGTTGTATTTATTTCTCTGGCATGAATCGCATGATGCCAGGGTTTGTCTGATTATTTTGTGCATTTTTGGGATATTGAAGTCTTCTTTGAGGATGAAATAACATTTCTTCGATCCTATGTGTCCATAAATTTCATGACATTCTTTTATTAATGTTTTTACATATTTTTCAGGTATCACTGCTTTCCAATTAGTCCCAATTTTTTCAAAAAGAACGTCCTGGATAATCTGATGTTTCTCGAAGTCTGATGGATTACTCTTGACATTATTTTTGATGTTTAATATTTCTTTTTCTTCGTCCTGCTTCTGTCCTAGGTGAGTTAGTAATTCTTTAAATTCATTTGACATCCTTTTTGCTAATTTATTTAGCGATATTCTTTCACCTAATCTTAATTCCTGTTGCTTTGTGATGTTTTTATCCATTTCAGGTCGACTAAGGGTGTCAGCGACCTGATTGAGCTTACCGGGACAGTGCTCAATTTCCAGATTATAATCTTGGATTGCCAAGACCCATCTGGTTAATCGTGAGTTGACGAGCTTACATCTTTTTAAGAAGATGAGGGCGTTATGATCAGTAATGATTTTAATTTGAGCCCCTAATAGGTAAGTTTGGAACTTTTGAAGGGCCCATACAATACTCAGGAGTTCTTTCTCCGTGGCAAAGTAGCCCACTTCTGGTCCTTTTAGGGTTCTGCTCGCGAAACAGATGACTTCATGTTCATCTTTTTCGTTTTTCTGGAACAGTACTGCACCTAGTGCATATTCACTGGCGTCTGTCTGCAAGAAGTAGGTCTTCTTGTGATCAGGATACTGCAGAATGACTGCTTCGCAGAAATTTCTTTTGGTTGCTTCAAACGCTTCAGCGTGCTTTTCCTCCCATTTCCATTTTGTTCCTTTTCTGACAAGGTCTAGCAAAATGGTTATTGTTTGGGCATGTTTACTGGTAAATTTTGTATAAAAATTTACCAGTCCCAAAAATCCTCTTAGTTGTCTTATATTTCTTGGTGTTGGAAATTTGTGAATGCTCTCTATTTTTTCTGGATCTGGCCGAATGCCTTCTGGTGTGAGAATATGGCCAAGGAATCTAACTTCCTTCCTGAAAAATGAGCATTTTTTGAAACTTATTGTTAATCCAAATTCCCGTAGTCGATGGAAAAGACTGTCTAGGTGTCGTAGATGTTCCTCGACGGATCCTGAAATGCACAGCATGTCGTCTACGAAGTTTATTATGTGATCCCCTATGTTTCTTAATACTGGCTCTAAGCCTCTAACTAGACTCGCGGTACTAGTTTTTAATCCGAAGGGGGTTACATTAAACTCGTAGCATTTTCCACAATGTGTAAAAGCTGTGTATTTTCTTGATTCCGGATGTAATGGAACTTGCCAAAAGCTTGTGGTCAGATCTAGGGTGGACATTATCTTGACACCCTTGCATTGTTGAAACAATATTTCTGGTGGCTGCATGCATTCGTTATCTGTCACCAGTATCTTGTTTAATTGCCTTGCATCTAGGCATAATCTGATCCTTCCATCTTTTTTGATGATAGTCACCATTGGATTTACATACGGACTTCTTGATGACCTTATAATCTTTAAAGATTTCATCCTTTCTATTTCTTTGTTGACTTCTTCCCTATATGGCATAGGTATTGGATATGACCTTGCCCTGAAGGGCTCATGGGGAATTACCTGAAGACGATGTTGGTATCCTTTCAGTCTCCCAGGTCTTTTATCAAATACTTCTATGTGCTTTTCTAGCAACTGGCTAAATTGTTGTTTTTGTTCCACACTCAGGTTTTCGCATTCTTGAGTAGTTTTTAAAATCTCTTCTTCTGTAGGAAAGAAAATTTCCTCGTCCTTCATTATTTCTCTAACGGTGTGTGTGGTTTGATGATCTTCTTCATTCAAAACCATCTCCACGACTGGACTTATGCGACTCTGAGCTTTTAGCCATAATTGGGAAGTTTCTAAGTTTATTATAGATCTTTCTCTTGCTAAAAAATCTATTCCTAAGATGCATTTTGTTGTTAACTTAGGTATTATTAGTAATACTATCTTGGAAGTAAAATTTCCTATTCTTATTCTGGCAAAAATCTGTTTCTTTATTTTGGTAGCTCTTCCCGAAACTGCTCCTTTGATTTTCGTATTGCAGATCGGTAAAGTTGGGACTTTTTCAAAAATAACTCTATTATTATTGAAAAGATCTTCTGAAATTGCCGAAATTTCACTACCTGTGTCGATCAGGGCTTTGATTTTAATTCCCTCGATTTCAATTGGAATTATTGGAAACTTTTGGTCCCCTTTTCTTGGAATTTCTGTTTCCTCCAATAGCTCTTCACGAATATCTTTCCCTGTGGATAGCGTCGTGTTTTTTTTTTTTTTTTGTGTAACTTGAGTGAGAGGGTGGTATCTCCTAGAGTCCCAGCACATCGACCTATAAGGTCTCTTGTGTTCTCTCAGTCATGTTTGCTCCTATCCCAGTTTGAGTTTCCTCCCGAAGGAAAGAATACTGCGAATAGGGTGATCACAGATTAAACCTTCCCCGGAGGTTGCATACCCGAGGTGGTGTACTCTGTGCCGTGCTAAGGCTTCGCATTCCAGGACTATGTGGGTTGCTGATTCTTCTTCCCCTCCACAGAAGCGACATGTGGGGGGGTTGAGATATAGCCCCATGGTATGCAGGTGCGCCCGTGAGGTACAGTGCCCTGTCATCAGTCCTGTGACCAGCCTTATGTTGGTTCTATTTAGATTTAGAATCTCTTTTTGATCCGCTTGGGTTATAGAGCTCAGCATTAATTTGCTGTGCCTGAGCCCAGGCGTTATGTGCCATCGCGAGGTGTGTTCCTTCTGGATCCATCGTCTCACTACTAAGCGTGCAGCTGATTTGCTGATGCCACATACAGGCTCAGGGCCCGTAAAGGGTGTACAAGACCCCTTCCTTGCTAGTTGGTCTGCTTTCTCATTACCTTCGATTCCACTATGCCCCGGCACCCACATTAGCATAAGCTTGTTGTGTTTGGCCAGGGTGTGGAGGTTCTGAGTACACTCCCATACCAGCTTTGAGGTCGTTTTGTATGATGTGAGGGCCTTAAGGGCAGCCTGACTGTCGGATAGAATTTGTATGTGCTTCCCTTTGTACCCTCTTCTCAGGTTTTCTTCTGCGCAGATGTTAATAGCGAAGATTTCGGCCTGGAAGACTGATAAGCGGGTACCAAGGGAGAAGAACATGTCACACTGGGGGCTGGTACCATGAACCCCTGCACCAACTCCCTGACCTGTTTTGGAGCCGTCCGTGAACCACTTCAGGCATCCAGGGTGACATGGATTCCTACCATCACCTTCTTCCCAGGTTAGTTTGGCCTGTAGGGATCTTGTGAAGGTGTGTTTTGGTATCATATAGTCCGAGCCCATAGACATTATGCCTTCGGGATCGGCAACTACGTTTGAAATGTTGGAGTGGCCCTTCCCGGCCACCCAGTTGTTGCTGCATTGTAGTCTGAAGGCGCTCATTCTTGCCTCTCCCTTGATCACAATATCGAGGGGTGGCATTCTTAGGAGCACCTCCATGGCTGCCGTGGGTGTGCTTCTCATGGCTCCCGTTATGCAGAGACACGCCAGTCGTTGCAGACTGCCTAGGGCTGTGATTGCGAGCTGTTGGTTAGTTTTTGGCCACCAGACAAGAGCACAGTAGGTAATCATAGGCTTGACCACGGTATTGTACAACCAGTACATCATACGTGGTTGAAGTCCCCAGGTCTTCCCAAAGGTACTTCTGCATGCCATAAGAGACATCTTACCCTTTGTGACAACCTTCTGCAGGTGAGCGTTCCAGGTGAGTTTTGAGTCTAGGATAAGTCCTAGATACTTGACCTCGCCTGAGAATTGCAACGGAGTGTTGAAGAGTGTGGGGGGCTCGAGCCCTCCTAGTAGCCTTCTCCTGGTGAAGGGAACCACAGTGGTTTTAGAGGGGTTAATGGTAAGCCCCTGCTTCCCACACCAGGTTTCCACTACACAAATCGCTCTTTGCATAAGTTCGGAGACGGTTTGTGTGAACTTGCCTCGTATTAGCAGAACTATGTCGTCCGCATAACCTTGGGCAAAATAGCCTTGTAAGTTCAGGTCTGCCAGGAGATCATCCACAACTAGATTCCACAGGAGTGGAGATAGAACCCCTCCTTGCGGAGTGCCCTTTGTTACAGTGATGCTCCTGGTTATCCCGAACATGGTTGCTCTTGCTTCACGTCCCTGAAGCATGTTGCTTATCCATCGACAGGTGGTGTTCTCAACCCCATGTCGATGGGCAGCAGCGACCATGGATTTAAAGGCGGTGTTGTCAAAGGCGCCCTCGATATCCAGGAATGCTCCCAGCATCACCTCCTTCTTATCAAGGGTTCCTTCGATTCTGCGTACCAGCTGATGAACCGCTGATTCACATGACTTGCCTTGTTGGTAGGCATGTTGATAAGGGTGCAACGGTTTCTGTATAAGTGCCGTGCTTCTTATATGTTTGTCTACAATCTTCTCCATCGTCTTCAAGCTGAAGGATGAGAGACTTATAGGTCTGAAGGATTTGGCTTCAGTATAACTGGGTTTTGCCGGTTTGGGGATAAAAACTACCCTTACCAGCTTCCAGATTTGTGGCACTTCACCCGTTGCCATACTCCGCCTGTACATTCCACAGAGTATAGGAGTTAAGAGCTCCTTCCCCTGCTGAAGTAGTGCTGGAAAAATTCCGTCTGGGCCTGGAGATTTAAAAGCTCCAAAGGAATCGATGGCCCAACGGATTGCATTGGGGTGAAAGATGGTTCGAGCCACATCCCAATCCACCTTCTTGGTTCTAAGTGCCCCGTGGTGTCTTGGCAAGGGAGTGGTTTGATCTGAGCTGGTGTCAGAGCGAGGAAAATGCGTCTGGAGCAGGACCTCTAGAGTTTCTGCTCCAGTTTTTGTATGGCTGCCAGTTGCAGTCTTAATTGTTCCTATGGGTGGGATGCGCTCCTTCCCCAGAATACGGGAGAGTCTTGCCCCCTCCGAGGTGCTTTCAACCTCAGAGCAGAACTTCCTCCAGGATGCCCGTTTCTCTCTCCTTAGGGTTTTGCTGTATTGGCTGAGGGTTTCTCTATACCTCGACCAGTTTCCAGTTTTCTTTGCCCTGTTGAAGAGTTTCCGGGAAGTCCTTTTCAGTTCTGCTAGTTCATTTGTCCACCAGGCTAGTTTCCCTATCTGTGTTTTCTGAACTAGAGGGCAGCTTTCTTCATAGGAGGTTATTATTGCCTCCTGTAACTGTAGAGCAGCTTGCTCTAAGTTGTTTGCGCTAGCTACTAAGGGTTTCACTCCTTCCAGGGTGTGTTCCAGTAGGCTAGCGTATTTTCTCCAGTTTGTACGCCTGGGGTTTCGAAACGCTACTCTTGAGGGTTTGACAATGTCAACCTCCAAACAGATGCACCGGTGATCTGAGAAAGTTATCTCATGGGAAACGCGCCAGGAACGAACCTGCTGCGAGATTTTTTGTGTACAGACAGTGATGTCAATTACCTCTTGTCGAACGCGGTTGACGAAAGTTGGTTCGTTTCCGCGGTTCAAAATTTCTAAATCATTAGATATTATAAAATTCAAGAGTGACTCACCTCTGGCGTTGGTGTTTGTGCTACCCCACACCTCGTTGTGGGAGTTTGCATCAGCTCCCATGATCCCCTGGAGTCCATTGTCCTCGCAGTAGGATAAGACCCTCGTGAAGTCCTCTGAGGGCGGGGGGCTAGGAGAGTCATACGGCAGATAAACAGATGCTAGGACGAGGTCTAGCCTTCCTCCATCTGCTCGTACGGTGATCCTCACCGCCACAAGATCCCTGCAGCAAAGCTCTGTTATAGCAAGTGGGTTTAGTTCTGGCCTGATAAGAATGCAGGCTCTGCTGTTTCCAATGGTAGTGTTATATATAAGCCTACCTGTGGATTGTCCAAGTCCTGCGATCCTGCCCCGGACTAGCCAGGGTTCCTGGATGAGGACTACGTCAATGCCCCCCGCGGCAAAGGCCGTGCAGAAGGTTGCAGTGGCAGCCCTACTGTGCTGCAGGTTCAGCTGTCTCACCCGCAGCATTGGACTCCCTGTTCTTCGCGCCCAGAATCCGGAAGGTCAGGGTAAATGGTCCCGCTCCCGCCTGGAACCTCGTCCTCTCCAGGGTCTTCCTGGAGGCTTCATCGATCTCCATTATGAGGGTTTTTCCCGTGTGTTCCGCCCTACTGGAGATAATATGCCAGTCCTCTGTCTTGAGTTCCCGGTTTTGTAGCCGGAGCATCAGGAGGACTGTTGCGTCCTCTCTTTGGTGCAGAGGACTGGGAACCCAGACTAGGCCCCAAATTCGATTTCTTCCTTAGCTTTGTGCTGCTTCTCCTCGTTCCAATATCGTTGTTTAAAGAGTTCTTCGAAATCATCTAGTGTGTCAACTCCTCTTTCGATCAGTGACCACCAGTCTCGGACTGACCCTGACAAACTTTGCGAGATTAATACTCTAATGTCATGGTGTCTCCCTAGTGCTGCATAATATTTCCTAAGGTCTCTCAAGTACCTTATTGGTCTTTCCGCTGCAGCATTCTTGAAGGTTGGCAAGCTTAGTTTTGGGTTTCCCCATAGCTTAGGCTCACTTCCTGTAGACCTGTTGTTATTTGTGTTGATTCTTGTCGATTCCCTTGAGATGGCACCAGCAAAGCCATTGGTTGGATAATGGTTTTCCGCTCGTGGCGTTCCTGTCTCCAAATGCGTGTGGAATTCTGATATAGATCTCCTTACGCTTTCTTCAACTTTTTCTTGGTGCTGTTGCAATTTTCCATCGATGGATTGATGAAAGTTTTCCAATTGCTGATTAAATTCTCTTTTCATCTGTCTTAGAATCTCGATCATCGTTCTTTCCTGTGTTGCTGGATTTGGTGTAGTCTGTGGGTGGGGCAATCCAGTTGTGAATCCCGGTATCCTTCTTGGGGATACTCCTGGAGGATCATTCCTGTCTTCAGGGCTGGAAACATACCCTCCTCTGGCTTCATCTTCTTCCATTTTTATTTATTAATTTAATAATTAATGCCGGTTTTAATTTTTAGTTTTTATCAATTAGTTTTCTAAACTCCTAATTATGAAAATTCGTCTAAATAATTTTAAACTCGTCCCTGTTCGGGCGCCAATGAGAGAATTTGAATTTAGTTCTCTCAGACAGCACAGGCGCTGCTGTAACAAGGACAGCCATCTTGCCTGACGTTGCATCATCGAGTTACAAAGGTAAAAAAGAGAGCGTATGCAATCTACAACGTGCAAAGTGCAAGGTGCATGGTGCAGTTTAGTGCTTTCTTTAATAAAAGGGAAACTGTGCTCTCTTTATAATTTGATACTGCGTGCTTTCTTTGAGGTTCGTTTTACTTATTTTTAATATTAATTTTTATCAAAAGACTTGTCTTTTGCCTCAAAACAATATGTTCTGTTTTGAGGTTATATCTTTTGTTTCGACACTGATTCTTTGAAATACTTCATAGAATCAGTGTTATTCATTAATTGTTGTTATAAAAATGTTTAATAAGCTCATTGTGTGAGCTCATCATTTGTAAGCAGATTCCTCATCAGGTGAGTTGAATCTGCTTCATTTTCCTCAGAACGGGTGCATACCCGTTTTGAGGTTATGAAACTTTTCAATTTTAATTATTTATCCATCTTAACTGTTTTAGATCAGTTGGATCATAAACAATCCAACTAATCAATGTAGTTCCGGTGAATGAATTGATGTTAATTACTCAATTCATTCACCTGTCATCGATTCGACTCATCGAGTGAGTCGAATCCTCTATTTTATTTTCCTTGGATCAGATGCATCTCGAGGTTATTTTACTTACTTCAATCATCGGATCAATGATGATTGATCCAATGAAGCTTAAAGATATTTATTTTATATTAATTATTATAGTTGAATTATTCAGTGTTGGTTCGACCCATCGAGCGAGTCGAACCCTCTATCTTACTTTCCTCGGATCGGGTTGTACCTCCTCGAGGTTATTTTGCTTACTTCGATCATCATGGATTGGATCAATGATGATTGAAGCTTAGAGATATTTGTTTTATATTAATTATTATTATTATCAATGTTTCAGCAAGCTCGACTTGCCGGAACGTTACAATACCAAATATTCCTTCAAGTCTGAATATACCTGATATCCTTTGAAGAAACTGATATACCTACTACTCCCAGTCAATTGACAAAAAGTGTTACAAAATTTTTTTTTTAATTTGTCTGCCGTGGTAGCAGGTATATTAGCGTTTTTAAGGATATCAGGTACCATTAAACTTTAACCCTTTCGCTTCGAGCGCCGTTTATAAGCGGCGCGCATAAAATGTCCTGTAGGTACGATAGCCGCTTATAAGAGGCGGCCACGCAACGACTTCTAGGTCGCCACCCAATATATCCGGCATCAAAACGATTCATATACAAGGGTAATCTGCATATTGCAACAATGCATATTGCACGTATTCAGAGCGCGCGCTTCCGTTCAGTGACAGTACTTCGGCGAACTGGACAGCCGAAGCAAAAGGGTTAAGCAAATTTCTTAAAGTCTAAATATACCTTGGGCTTTAAGAAATTTTCTTTCAGGTACTATTAGCTATAATTTTTTCAGGTATAATTAGACTTTAAGAAAATTTCTTAAAGTCTAATGGTATCTGATATCCTTCGGAGTCGCTGATATACCTGCTACCCCCAGTCAATTGACAAACAGTTACAAAAAATTTTTTTTTAACCCTCAGCGGGTACTCTATACTGTTTGTCCCGATCTGGGTACTCTGGGTCTGTGAGACCCGAGCGATTTTCAATCACTTATAACTCGGAGCCAAATCATCGTAGGGAGACGTTTTTTTTTAAATCCATCGCCAGAGTCTCAAAAGAAACGAATGCATGATTCATTTTACTCCAAATCTAAAGGTTTTGTTAATATTTAGCAAACTACAAGGAGACCTTTAGAAATTTTTTTTTCTCAAATTGTTATAAAAAAATAAAGATAAATTAATTTTGAAACCGGTTTTTTAAAGCTTAAGTGTTGTACTTTAAGGCTGTATAGGTCATTTTTCGATTAAATTAGGATAAGCGATTTATTTTTGCGATTGAAAGTTAGTATTTTTTATAACGTATCAAGAGACACGGTGGTTCACAGACAAGTTCATTTATGAATTGAGCGAGAGCGCTACCGTGTCTCTTTTCTCGACCGAACTAGGTGCGCACACATAAGAAATAGCCGAAGCGTTCTCTGTACATACACGGCTGGAAAGCCTTTACACACTCACACGCTGTTTGTAACATCAGTAGCGGCTCAACGGTGGGCTAGGCCCTAGGCATTCAGATATGATCTGTGTTTTGTTTTTCCGAATATCTTAAAAGACGAAAAATATACCTTACCGACGCATGTTATGTATTGTTTTATATTATCTCGAGATATAAAGCTGATAATAGTAATAATATTTGCAAAAAGGAGACAAATCCCCCTAAAAAACACCGCTGGTGCAAAAAAGTCGAGACAACCTTTTCATGTATGAAAAGGGATCTCTCTACAAAAGTTGTGAAATCCAATAACATTAGACAAGCTCGTTTTTTCCATAATGTCAATACGAAGTAATTACAAAATGGAAACAATTTTTTTTGTTTACGTGATTAGAACCAGTATGTAACAGTTCCACACATTTGATCACCAGATCCTTCCGCGCGCATTCGAAATAAACACCTAACTCGTAAAAGACTTGGATTGCCAGTCAGGATAATTTTCTTTTTGATCAACCGCTAAATTGATCTAAACACAGTGCGGTTCGCGAACCAGCTCACCGAAGCCTGAGCACGCATACTACTTCTTTAATTTGGCAAAATAAACATTTTGTTTTTTCAAAAAGAGAAAATCAAGTGTGTGCAGTTTTTCTTTCGTCAAACCTACACCCCAGCTCGTAGAACGACTCCCCAGGAATCGCCCGCCGATCCATCATCGAGAAGCCTCCGATCCAAGGGTTAGGATCTGCTGCGTGGACACCGCCAACGGGGACCAAAAGGATTTTCCTCACCACCGAACGCCTCCAAGCGACCCCCTTTCCAAAAGTAAGTGAAGGATCTTTATTATTCAATGAATGACCTTTTTCAATTACTCCTTCGACTACTATTTCAGTTTCAATCACCGTTTCAATTACCATTCCAATTACTACCTTAATTATTATTTATTTTCAATTACTATTTCAATTACCATCTCGAATTACTACTCCAATTCCCATTTCAATTTACTATTTCAATTTCAATTACCATTTCAACTACTATGTCAACTACTATTTTAACTACTATTTCAATTACCGTTTCAGTTACTACTCCAATTACTACTTCTTTTCAACTACTATATCAATTACCATTTCGAATTACTACTCCGATTTCCATTTCAATTTCAATTACCATTTCATATTCTACCTCAACTACTATCTCAACTACTATTTCAATTACCATTTCAATGACTACTCCAATTACTACCTCAATTACTGTTTCTTTTCAACTATTATTTCAATTACCACCTCGAATTACTAGTCGAATTTCCATTTCAATTTACTATTTCAATTACTGTTTTAATTTCAATTTCTATTTCTATTTTTAAATACTAACTCTATTTCTAGTTCTAATACTAACCGAACTTCAAATAGTAATTCAATTTCAAATACTAGCTCTGTTTCCACTTCTAATACTAATTCGACGTCGAATACTAACCAATTCCTATTGCAATTTTAATTATTAATTCTATTTCAAATCCTAACGCGATCTTTATTTCTATTTCTACTTTAAATATTACTTTTATTTCTTCTTCTAGTACTAAATCAATTTCGAATATCGATTCTATTTCTACTTGTAATTAAATTTCTACTTCGATTTCAGTCCTAATCCGAATTCTAATTCCAGTTTACTTCCTATTCCCTAGTGAACAGATAGGAATACCGGTCTGTTCACTTCATTCTATTTCTATCTCTATTTCTATTCTATTTCTTAGTAAACGGATAGGAATACTGGTCCGTTCATTTCATTCAATTTCTATTCCACCTCCACCTGAGAATGAACGGGCAGGAACCTCCGATTCGTTCATTCGTCACTTCCATCCCAATTCTACTTTTGATTTCAGGGCACCTCCGTTTCGTGAATCGTTTCCCAGAGAATTCAGGTTCCCTGTGATTCGGTTTTACTCTGTCTCTTTCTAACATTCGACATCTATTGGTCTCATCTCGCTTAGGCATTTTTACTCTTACTTTCGCTTTACAGCTCCAACCACCATCGCAAATTCTTTCCCCCTTCTCACCCCCGGGAAATCAAGGGTCTCATTTAAAATTTATCTTTCACCCTCTCTTTAGTGCCTCCGAAAAGGAAACGGGTCGCTGGATCAAACTGCTCCCGCAAAAGTGTAGCTGCGTGGCTGACCAAGAAGGGACTTCCAGTTCTCGAAACTGAAGTCCCCTCCCCCAACCGAACGGAATCAGGGCCGCAGCGGACAACTTGTTCGCCACCCCATTTGCGGGCCTCCTCCCCGACTCTGGAGTCGGACGACTCCATTGTTACGTCTAGGAACAGAGGGAAACGCTCTCTTTTTAAGGAACAAGGTAGCTTTATGTTCCTAGGGATAAGAGCATGCGTCAAGATTGGGAGGCGTTTTAATTTAATAAGACGAATGTTTTAAGTAAATAAAAGAAATATACAATATTTATTCAACAAAAAAAAGGAACATACAAAAAAAAAAGAACCTTAATCTAGCTCTTCGTCCGATCCTAGGCACTTTTTTACTCTTTGCCGGAGCCTCTCTTTATAGAATTTGTGCCTAGGATCGTTCGGGTTGATTTTCTTAAAATGAGGAATTTTGTTGTAGACGTCTATGTTTTTTAGTTTTCTATTTTTTAA
Source organism: Gasteruption jaculator (assembly GCA_949825005.1). Lineage (NCBI taxonomy): Eukaryota > Metazoa > Arthropoda > Insecta > Hymenoptera > Gasteruptiidae > Gasteruption > Gasteruption jaculator. The sequence continues at coordinate 5,316,507 of OX463772.1, read as the reverse complement.
AATGATATTCGTGGCCCTTCTACTTAATAAAACTGGACTGGGTAGGAAGGGCCTTATCATCGAAGGGACAAAGAATTCCCTCTTAATTAATTTTAATAATCCTTCCGTAGGGAGGGTTAATAACCGTTGCTCCTCGCTCGATTGTCCCACTTTGGATTGCTGCTGTGGTCTTTGTTCGGGCAAATCGCCGGTATTCTTAAAATACCGAGGATTTTGAAGTTCTTTGATCTTGATCAGGTTTTCTATTCTATCATCCTCTGGTAGTTGGGGGTCTTCGTTTGACTTCTTTAGTCGGGCGATCTCCGCGAATAAATTTTTTTGGGATTTGGTTTTCCTACCCACTAAAAACAAGGTAAATGAAATTTAATCTTATGGAAATATAAAATAAAATTCGGGTTAGTTATAGGACTTGAAACACCAGATACTAGTGCATCAAGGGGATAACCTAATGGTAAACCAGATCCTAGTTCTCCCATAGGTTTTGAGGATGAAGTTCCATGACCAGATACTAGTCACAAAACTTCGGGAAGGGCAGAGATCCCAAACCAGATACTAGTTCTAAGATCCCTGGGGAACAGTTGATCTTGGTAAACCAGATACTAGTTCACCAGGATCAACTCGGAGGAAAGAAAAAGAATGAAAAAATCTAGGCTTACTTTTTTTTTTATAGATTTTTCCGTGAGTTTATTTTCTTCTAAGTGTACAAATCCTGTGAAGTTGCTACGTTAAAGGTTGAGAGCGAAGTAAGCGAAGTACAGAAATTTTGGACCGCTTATATAGGCCGAAAATTGTTTTCCATCCCTTATGGTTACATACATTTTAAATGTCGTCTGTCTTTCTTAACTATTGTCATCTTCGTCTTAAACGGAGTTTGTGTTTTGTCTTTCCTTGTCTATTTTCCTATCCCTTTTCCGAAAGAAGAATATCTCTGTCTAATTTCAATACATTGGTGCAGTGGAGGTTTGTTTGTACTTTAGTTTTATGACTTTATGTGCACCATACATATACAGAAATGCATGGTGTCGTATGCTAGGCTATTGGAAGAAAAGAGAGAAAACCTCTTGACTCGTGTCTGTGTATTGTACGTGGAGTACGGAGGTCAGAATGCTATGTTAAAATCTATGTAGAAAAAAAAAGGTACCCTACACTGCATTCAGAGAGAGAGATATTTTCTTGTAAATCTTAAGTTAAAAATAAAATTTTAAACAAAGTAGATACGTTTTTTCCGTAGGATGTAACACCATCCAGAAGGTCCTGGTAGTGGGAAGGGTCCCATCCCCTCCGTGTCCACTCACGCTCCTATTTCTACTTCCGCCTCAATCTCCACCCCCGCTCCTATCACCACTTCCAGCTCCGTGTTCACCCCCTCTCCTATCTCTACTTCCGGATTCGTCTCCACCCTCGCTCCTCTTCCAGATCCAGTCCCCTCTCCCATCCTCGTTCGAATTCCCCTTACCACATCCCTGATACCTGTTATCACCCCAACTCTCGCGATTCCTTCCACCTCCACTTCCTGTCCCAGCGTTCCACCTCCTTCCTATAATACCCTCTACCCTGAAGATAGGGATTATAAGATCGTCCCTGGCCCCCCTTCCACTCCAGAAAACAGGAATTTTGAAGAGAACGAGCTTTCCGAGGTCTCCCCTTTCGAGGTCCGAATAAAGCGGGGGACCTTTTTAAAGAGAAGCCTCTTCAAATTATTGAAGGCCTCCGGGTTGGACCGCGTCCGGTTTCGGATAAAGGGCGGGGTATCCCGCTATTACATGGTGGCGTATTTTAGAGACCATTTAGGGTCTAGGGAGGATTACTGCATCCTTGACCATTGCGAATCTTAAAATAATTCATATTCGAAATGTACTTATTTTTTTTATATCGTGTATAGTTGCATTGCAAATAAAGGCATCGTAGCCGCGAATTTTTGAATTGCATTTTAGATTCCTTTTTTTTATCGTACCAAATGTAATTACATTTATTTTATTTTTTGGTTGGATTGTTATAAAATACATATATACGCACTTCAACGGGTCAACTAGTTGTTTGATTCCAACCATTTCCTATTCCTGAATCGATATTTTCGTATCGATTCAAAAATGGAATGCAAGTCTTAAGTTGGTCTCGAACAACCATTCGATACCCCAACTTTAGATGTAATAAATTGGGGGCTCGTCTGGGATCGTTGGAATCAAAACAGTGACTGACCACTATTCTTCTCCCTTTCTGTTTAGATCAGACTATGAAAAGCCCATTAGATTTGACCGAGTATTACGATTCAGAGTGCCCTCCGCTCGGAAAATATCGTATCCTTTAATCGATCAACGAAACCGACGAGTATTTGTTAGCCGATAAGAAGGGAAAAAGGAAAATCAAAAAACAACTTTCAGGCCCTCCGATTCCAGCACATAGGATCCAACTTAGGTTAATACAGATATACGGACGCTTTTACTACTAATTCTTATTCAATTGTACACATGCGCAGAACACATACAAATAAAGGTTCACTAAACCTTATTTTATATATATTGTAACGTGGAAAATTATACCCGTTACTTTAAGTGGTAAAAAACTCGTGATTCCCTCTATAAAGCACGTCTCTCTTTTTGTCTTCTCGTAATTCTTTCGTAAATTCGGGCTGTCGGGAGTTATTGAAAACTAAGAGTGCTCAGAAATCTCCCGGGAACCTGAAGAAATATTATATTGCATTTATTATTCTCGCTCATTACTTTCGATTTTGTTAACGAATCACGATAAATAATTTTCGCATTACCTAACGCTGTCACCTTACTCCCTTCCCCCTTCAAATTCCCTGCCAAAATCACGAAGATCGGCACAAAGTGTTGACGGGAGAAGACAAGGAGCACCCAAGGCTCCCTTAACATGAGAGAGAAGAAGAGGGAAGACTCCGGAGCCGTCTATGACAGCGAAGAGAAGGAAGGACGAACTACCGACTCCCGAGAGAGAGAGACAAGGAGAAGGATGTCAAGGATCTATCGCTTACGGCCATCTAGCGATTCGCAGGAGACGGGTCGATAATGGAAAAATGGGTCGATGCCCTAATTACCGCCGGAGAACTTGTCGTAATTCCCGAATCCTGCCATGAAAAGGATGGCGCTATCGCTAGCAACGCAAGGAAGCCGAAATCAGCTAATCAGAGATTTCTGAGCCTTGTGCGAGTGTGGACGCCCTTTCTTGTTTCTGGGAAGATGATCAATTGAGGGACCATCTTTCTTTTGGAAATTCTGGTCTTTGGACGGACTACCTTTCTGCCGGAAATTCTGTTTTTGGACGAGACTTTGGAGTATCTCCCGATCTATCGTCGTGGTGAGAGCCTTTACAAGGCCTTCTTTGTGTTTTTTTTTGGCATCCCGTTTAGAATCCTATCGCCGCTTTCCTACCGACTCCCTTTCTTTTCTTTTGCTATCTTTTACCGCGCGATTTTCGATTATCGGGTATTAATTGTTCGTCGGAGGGTTCCCGAATAAACTATATTTCTAATTTTTTTTTGCTGCTTTCTTTTGTGTAATTATTGATTCTCGTTCTTCTCTTTTGTGAATAAATTCGAATTTTTGTCAATCCCGAGAAAAGTCATCTGTATTTTCTTTTATTTTAATTTTCCGATTAATCCAGACAACGGATTCCCTTTGGTAGGGTCTTTCAGCTCTCGCTGAGTTTCTCAGCTCTTGTTGCTGAGAGCCCCCTCAGCTCTTGCTGAGGGGGCTCTCGCTGGGCCCCCTCGGAATCAAATCCGTGTCCGTAAGGACTGGCGCCCAATTTACGGTTTGTTTTTTTTTTTGTTGTCTATCGCATTTTTGTTGAGTAAAAGGCTCTGAGCGAGGAAATTTGCAGCATCATGGTGTGTTGTTAGCGCCGCGCTACAACATTTAATCTCTTCTAATTCGTCCAAACTTAACATGTATTTACAGGATACTACACATATTATTATCACCATTGGCCTTTAGTATCACGAATTATTGCTACCTTATTGTTACCACACGAATCTAAACCCCGAATTACTACTCCAAAAGGATGTAATAGGTTATGTCGGATCGCATAACTAGAAGTCAATTCAGACAATTAAAGGAATCGGAATCAGAACCTGAATCGGATTTAGAAACCGGCCCCGCTTCCAAATTTAAAAGCCCCATTCCTCCGAAACCACGTCTCGACAGAAAACTCAAACCTGCCAAGTCCTTCGGAAACGTTGAGGAATTAATTAAACTAGCTGACCCCTTCGAAAGCAAATTCAAATTAGCAAGCGAAACCGAGATTTCGCAAAAGGTTCTCGTATCAAGAGACCAATCGTCTACTTCCAAAAATAAAGATTTCCTTGCGAACAAAATGGAAGATCCAGCACACGGAATTAACGCAAACCAGCCGAACCCTCACGGTCTGGGAAATTTTAACATAAGAGACCTAGCGGGCGGTTTAGAACCTCACAACTTCTTCCCTTCTAGCCAACTCGTTAGTGTCAATGATGCCGCGGATTGCGTTCCTAAATTTAACGGTAAAAACATCTCCTTTATGCAGTTTGTTGAGGGATGCGACGAAGCCCTTAAAATGCTATCTAAGAGAGAAGCTGAACCCCAGTTAGTAAAGTATATTAGGAGAAAAATAATAGAAGACGCGAGGACCAGCATTCAAGGTCAGGATGTTCAAACAGTGTACGCAAGGGTAAAATTTATGAAGAAGCTCTATGCTCCCGGAAAATGCGTAGGACAATTACAGGCCGAATTAATGTTACTATAACAAAAGGATACCGAATTAGTTATAGATTTTGCGAACCGAATGAAAACCATCGCGAAAGAAATAAAGGATCTACATTTGACAGAAAATAATTTGGAAACCGATCCCGAATTCGTAAATGCACTAAATTCCTCTATGTTAAAGGTTTTCCGAAGAGGTGTAAAAACTCAAATTCGTCAAGAATTGGGAACACCGGGTGATTCAGACGCATCGATAAAGAAGGCTATACTTATAGAAAAGGAATTAGATCAGATAGCGCAAGTTAGGAGATTAGCAAAACCCGCCGTTACTAAGCCAAAACAAAGTAAGGTGAACATAGTTCAATCGCAACCAACGTCTTCCGCGCCAAATGATAGCAAAACAATAAATTTGCAAAAAGCGGGGTCACGAAGCCGACAAATGCTTTTCAAGGATCGTTCCCTCTAATAATCCAAATTCACCTCCTTCCAACCCCGTTAACTCTAGAAGCCAAACTCCGATACCTGAATGCAGGTATTGCAAAGTAAAGGACACACAATCGAGGAGTGTCAAAAAAGGGCATATAATAATGCGTAAAAACAACCGGGAAACGGTCAGGATTCCTCTGTGAGGAGCGCACAGCAGGGAGCCACTCAAACCCAACGCTCTCTAATGACGATGGGTGCGAGCGACGAAATTCGTTCGGAAAGCGACTCGTCAGAATAGATCATGTTAATTTAGCGCATAAATCCAAATCACCAACCATCCACCTCAACTGTAAAGAATTACGAAAGCCAGTAATTATGATGCTAGACACAAGAACAGGCCCAAACATTATTACAGAAATTTTTGTTCCTTAAAATATTCCCATTAACACAAATAAAATTATCCGGTTAAAAGGAATCACTAACAATTTCGTAACTACAAAAGGAGAGGTTGAATTGAACATTGAAGGTTATAACACCCCTTTTAATATTGTATCGAATGATCTTCCAATAGACAATGCAGGAATTATTGTGTTACGTCCTGACACCAACACTAAGTTTTTCGCATTTCTTACAGTACGAACTTTCCGTACCGAGATGACCCTTTTTTTTTATATAGAGTCCAATACATAGAGGCCCATGCCCTCCGCATAGTATACACTTGAGCCAAGGGACTAACCCAATGAATCAGAGTGAGAAAGAGGATATGCATTTTCCAATACTGCATATCCTCAAGCAGCTCGTAAAAGTCATGGGACATATACAAAAACTAAAGAGAGAAAATTTTCTTTTCAACAAGGATAGTAACCTAGACAGAGAAACAAAACACAATGTCCGTTTAAAATAAAGATAGAAATAGTAATAAGAGACCGATAGAATTTAAGATACACAAGAACGACAGAGAAAAAGGACAAAATTTTGGATATATAAGGGCTGAAATTTTCATGTATCGTCACTTACTCGCCTAACAGCAACCTAGAAGCATCTTTAAAATATATACTGACATTTTGAGAGGAAAGAAATAAAGCTCCGACTAAGTTTTAAAGATTAAGTCCTTAGTCGTCTTTTCCTTATTTTTAATTTCCCAAGACTTGGAAAGATCGGTAACTGGTCATCCAAGTCTTCCCCTTCTAAGGGTTTAAAAGTCGGTATCTGGCTCTAAACCTTTCCTAAAAATCTAGTAGGAAAGTCGGTATCTGGCTACCTACTAGATTCTCCCCTCAGAATAGGTCGGTAACTGGCCATCTGAGTCCCGTTCATAATTCAAAAAATATATATATATTTTCTTTTATAAAATTTTCTTTTTAACTCTCCCTCTGAATCTAGTAGGAAGGGTCGGTATCTGGCCACCTACTAGATCCCTCCTCCCTCGGAATAGGTTGGTAACTGGCCATCCGAGTGTCTCAGTTTTATAAATTATATATATATTTTCACCCCCCCCCCCTTTTTTTTTCATTTATCAAATCGCTCTTTTTAAATTTTAATTTCTTTTATTTTAGTGAGAATTAGAAACCAAAAAAAACGCCTCGCCAACGAGCAAATTGCTCGCTTAAAAAAGGAGAGTTCCAATCCCGCCCTTTCAGACGAGGAAAGGGTAGAGATACAACTTAACGTAAAGGAGATTCAAAATCAACGCTACCTAAAGAAGAGTGGCAATCAACAACAACAACAACAACAACCACAACCGGGGGTTCAGGAGCAATTGCTCGAAATCCGCTTCGACCAATTGCTCGAAAGGATTCGAAAATTTACTTTCGTACCGGATCCTATCACCCCATTTCTATCATCACCCAAAAGACCTATATTTTTAAGTAGTAGGGCCACTAGGGTAATCCTAGAAAAAAGGAAAAATTTAAAACCGATTACGTGCTTCGAAAATATTCCTCATTTTAAAAAAATTCCCAAAAAGGATCCCAGACATCTCTTTTACAAGGAAAAATTGAGAGCCAGAGTTAAGAGATGTCTGGGCTCCGATGAAGAATTAGACTAATATTTTTCTTTTTGTGTGTATATTCCCTTCTTTTTTTTAATAAATTGTGACGTGGAATTCGTCACGTCACTAAAGGGGGGTCTCGCGACCCCGATCTCCGACGTTCTCGGTCCTAGAAAACTTATTCATGCAAAGAATACTAGGGGGTTTTGGGCGCCAGGTACTGAGTACCACGATTTCGGGGATCTAAAATGCTCCGGCTGAGCCAGTATATGGAAGAGGGGAGGGTTCGACACGGTCAAGCAAAAAGAAAAACGCAAAATAAATAAAAAAGGAAGCAGCTATATTCAGTTCGAACAGAGACAAAAGAAAAATAACAAATAAAAGAATATTGCCGACCAGGGCACGCTGAGCCCGCTCAAAATCGATTTTGGGCTCCCCGTTGGCATACGGGAAGCGCCGAGCCCACTCGGTCGTCTTTATATGGAAGATGGTGGCCCTTACCGTACACCGGTCGTCTTCGGAAACTCGGTCGTCCGCGCTTCGATATCTCCCGGTTCCTCCTCCTGGTCTATCCGGGTAACCTCCGAACCTCTCGGGCACACGGGAGTTTCACGTAACGTCCCTTTTCTGCTAACGTCTCCGAGAAATCGGCAAAATTTATCGCGGAGAGCGATCGGGCGTGCAGCTAGTCTCTGATCCGACGTGGAAGTTGCCGTTTCCGGTTTCTTCTTCGATTTGGCGAGAACCTCTCGAGTCGTTGAGAGCCTCGCCAGATACGAGAGGGGTCGTAACTCTCCCATGGGAACCGGAAGCGGCTGTCGGGGACTCCGCCGAATATTCGGCCTCCTGTCCCGCGTGAATCTTGTGGCAGCGAGTGTTTCCCTCGGGATTTCGGGACTCTCAATCGTGGAGTTGAACTACGAAGTTTTCTCCCCGGAAGTGTCGTGCTCCATGGCTCTCTTCATTCGTCGTCGCTTTTGAGGGGTCAGCTTGCCGTACGTAACATTTCGGGTTTCGGCCGACCGATGTCGCCATCGGTCCGATTATACAATATCGATCTTAGCATTCTAAATCATACGCCGTTTCGAATCTGGCGTCGGTTCTAATACATGTTACCGACTGAGTCGGGACGCAATAGATTATCTTACAAGCTATTACCTTACAGACTAGAGGGACTTCCAGGTCGGATCGATAATTGTCAATCTACCGCGGTTTCTAACCTCAATTATCGATCCGAGTTTCCGCGTGTCACGGGTTACGGGACTTTTTGGGGCAGAGAATCGTTCTCTGTCACAAACTCCCCCCCCTTTAGACAACGTCCGGAGGACGGAAAGGGGCCACTTACCGTCCGAGCGGGTTCGTCTGAAAGACTAAATTTCACATCATTAGCAGACTCGATTATACCATGGTCAACATATAATAGTCGATTCATTCTAAAAAAAAGTAAAATAAATTGAATAAATTAACTCGTTATACGTTTCCCTACTTGATCGTGTCTGAAGGTAGAGTCGGTCTTAGGATCTTACGATGGTATTAGGAAAACTATCCATTTCTATGTTTCGTTGTTTACGTTTATACTCCGATAAGTTCGGGTCCTCTAAAGCTTGCTCTAGTGGCGACGAAGATTATAGCGGCGGGTAGAGGGAGGATCATGCAGGTTAGGATCAAGCGTAGGTTCTCTATCTACCCGATCGGGTGGTCGCGGGAATTTTCGCGGTCTTCCGCGTTTCCTCTTAGGGTTCGGTCCGCTTCCACTCGTCGAAGGCTGTGGTTCTGCCGTCTCGGTTTCTTTCGGTTCTGGAGGATCCTCTTCGAGTACTTCGCGCCGCGATTTTTCGGGGCTGTCGATTCGCGCGGGTTTTAAATCCGAGACGTGCTGTTTCCCGATTATTACGCCATCTTGGTTACGTAATTCGTACGTTGTTCGCGACAATACTTTAGAAACGGTATACGGGCCATCGTACTTCGGGGCTAGTTTCGCGGTAAACGATTGACTCGCGGAGGATAAGATCCTATTTCGTTTCCAAACGATGTCTCCTTCGGAGAATCGGACGTCGCGCCTCCCCTGATTATAATATTTGGCCTGCTTTTCGTGGGCTTCCTCGAGATACTGCAGGGTTAGGTCGTGGATTTCCGACATGCGCAACATTCGATCCGTCCAGTCCTTCGCGTCCTGGACTGGAATCGTCACGTTTCCCTCGATTATCCGTTTCGCGAATTTCGGCGGTGATGGGAGTCGTCCAAAGATGAGAAAAGCAGGGCTCATCTTCAGTGTGCTGTGAACCGCGGTGTTATAAGCAAACTGAAATTGATGTAGGTGCTCATCCCAACGCTTATGATTTCCCCCGACATACGAAGCTATCATCGTTTTTAACACCCGGTTCATTCGTTCGACCGGATTAGCTTGCGGGTGATACGTTGGTAACGTCGCGAAATGGATACCGAAAGCTTTGAGAAAGGTAATTGATCGTTTATTCGCGAATTCCGTGCCGTTATCCGACAGGAAGATGTCGGGACATCCCCATCGGTATAAAACCTGTTTCTCAAAAGCTAACTCGACGGTTTTAGCGTTAGCAGCTCGCAACGGTACACACTCTATCCACTTGGTGTGTAGATCGTGAAACACCAAGACATAGGAATATCCTGCCGTACTTTTCGGAAAAGGTCTCATGATATCGGCGGCGACCACTTTCCATGGGCCATGGATGCTTCGTTGGCCCATCAATCCTTTCGGTGCTTGTTGCTCTACTTTTCCCCTCTGACACGTATCGCATTTCCTAACGTAATCGAGGGTGTCGAGATACATCCCCGGCCAGTAATAATTTTCACTGGCCCGGAAGTAGGTCTTCGCGACGCCGAGATGTCCGGCCTGGGGCTCATCGTGGACTTCTCGTAAGATTTCTATTCTCATGCGTGGAGGAACGACGATTTTCCACGCATTCAAATCGGGAACGAGATGATCGAGAAACGAGTTCGGTCGGTATCGATACAACACACCGTTTTCTGATTTCCACCCCTCGTTTTTCGCGGGGTATTTCGTTACATGGTCCAACCGATTATCGTACCACCGTATTTTCGCGGATTCGGTCGGAGGTTTCGGTACCTCCGAAGTCTCATCGATTACCGAAATTTCGGTGTTTTCCCCGATTTCTCCCTCGTAAATTCTCGAAAGAGCGTCGGGTACGTGGTGTAATGCACCTTTGCGGTGGACGACTTGGTAGTCGTACTCGAGGAGTTCGAGAGCCCATCGAGCAAGGCGACCATCCGGACTTTTTAGATGGTGTAACCATCTAAGACTACTATGGTCGGTTATCACAGTGAAATGATACCCTTCCAGGTAGTGCCGGTATTTTCGAATCGCCCATACCACTGCCAAGCACTCTTTTTCCGTCACCGAGTACTTTCTTTCGGCATCCGATAGGGTTCGGCTGGCAAACGCAATGACGTGTTCCTTATCGTCAATCGTTTGCGTTAATACGGCTCCAATCCCGAAACTACTCGCGTCGGTTTGCAGAACGAACGGTTTACTGAAATCGGGCGTTGATAAAACTGGGGCAGACGATAATTCTGATTTTAGCTTCTCAAAAGCTTCCTTTTGTGCGTCTCCCCAGTGCCATCGCACGTTCTTTTTCAATAACTTCGTAAGTGGAGTCGACGTTGTCGCGAAGTCACGCAAAAATCGTCGGTACCACGACGCCATGCCTAAAAATCTGCGTAATTGCGTAATCGTTTTAGGTGTCGGGTAATTCAATACTGGCTCGATTTTCTCGGGATCTACATTCAACCCATTCCGATTTACTCGGAAACCTAAATACCTGACTTCTTCGCGACAAAACTCGCACTTTTCCGGATTTATCGACAATCCGGCTTCCCGAATTCGATCGAGTACTTTCCGCAACCATTTTAAATGGTCCTCGAAGGTCGGGGTAGCTACGATTATATCGTCGAGGTACGCGAATGCGCAAGGCTCCATTTCGGGACCGATTAATCGGTCAAGCAATCGCTGGAACGTGGCCGGGGCGCCTGATAAGCCGTAAGGCATTCGAGTAAATTGATAGAGGCCTTTCCCCGGTACCGTAAGAGCGGTCACTTCCTTGCTGGACTCTTCCAACGGGATTTGATGGAAGGCTCGGCTTAAATCGAGGGTCGAAATGTACCTCGCCGATCGTAATTTGTCCAGTATCCCTTCCATGTATGGAAGAGGATACGCATCCTTTTTTGAAATCGCGTTCACCTTCCTGAAATCGAGACAAAATCGGTATGTCCCGTTCGGTTTTTTGATCATGACGATCGGTGTCGACCACGCACTGTGGGAAGGCTCTATTACTCCTTCTCCCAGCATGCGATCGACCTCGTCATACATGGCTCGCCTTACCGGTGGCAACACAAGGTAATACCGCTGTTTAATCGGCGCGTTTCCTTGTGTATCGATCCGGTGAGTAGTATAGCAATGCCGTTTCTAACTCATGAGCTCTGAGGGGGGGTGAAGAGCATTGCGGGGTGAAGGGGAATGGGCGTGGCCAGTGGGCGGGGAGGTAAGTAGTTGGAGGGGTAAGTGGTGGGGGGTAAGTGGTTGGTGGGTAAATGGTGGGGGGGTGGGAGGTAAGTGGTTGGGGGAAGTGGTTAGGGGGGGGAAGTGGGCGAAGTGGTGGGCGGGGTTTGCTGACGATTGGTTGACGGTAATTTGTTGGAAGGTTTTGATTGGATGGTTGGACGGCGGTGGTGGGGGGTAGCAGGTCGAAACTTGTCAGGAGGGCTTCGCGGCTTTTTTTTTTTTTACCGCCGCGGACGACCTTGATTGGTGACAACAATTAAGGTGAGAAAGAAGCTGGATACGTCATAATGTATGTATCTTGTAGCAACTCACCGCGCGCGCGAGAGAGAGAGTGAGTGAGAGAGGAGGTAGGTATTAATTTTAATTAAATGCGGGTAGAGATAATTATGTATGATTAAAAAACTCACAGCGCGATGATGTATATATCATTTTTAAGTGACATGTGGTATTATGACCAAAACTCACCGCGCGTGAGAGAGGTAGATATCATTTTTAAGTGACATGCGGTACTATGTATAATCAAAACTCACCGCGCGTAAGAGAGAGAGGGGTAGATATCATTTTTAAGGCTTACAATGATGCATAATGTGGTTGGACAACTTGTAGGATTTTTTTTTTTCGTATATGAGTAGAAGAAGGTTGATATATATTGAGATAAGGAGGTAGATATTACTTTTTTAATACATGCAGAAACTTGTTAAAGAGGAAGGTTGATGATGACGCATGATGTGGTTGGAGAAACATGTAATGAGAGAGAAACATAAAATATTATTTTTTCAAAAGTTTCATTTCTTTATTGCATTGTTTTTTTTAAGTAGACAAAGAATTACATTTTTTTCCTCGAGTTATTATTCATAATTATCATCTTCTTCTTCGTCTAGATCGTAATTATTATCAGTCACACTGGACAATCGGGACAATAGATTTTTCAATTGTTGTAAAATACTTTCATTCGCACATTCAATGCCAAATAGAGTGAGATCGAATTTTCCCGATCTAACCAAGTTGTTTGTAAATTCGTTATATTCGTAGAAGTTTGTCCGGTCGAAAAAGTAGAGCATTCCATTAGTATATCTGAATGCGCTTATTATTCTCCCGGGTAAAACATGAAAATCCGTGGAGACTATACCATATTTTTTTGGTTGATGAAAACATTCATCATATTCCGTGTAGTAATTATCATTGTAGAAGATTAGTGTTCGCCCCGTGTACGTATTAACGACTCCACGGATTTTAGTCGCACTGGCTGAAAGTTTGTACGCAGTTATGGGTTTTGGCCAACCTCCGATTAGCTCTAAACTTGGAAATTTCATTCTGTAAGTTTGATTTTTAACAAACAATACAACATCATCATTCATGGGTGTTTGATATATAGCTGTTATTCTTGAAAAATTATCCGGTAAAAACGGCAGCCAATTTCTAATGAGTTGTGGTTTTTCATAGTTTTTCGCACCAACGTTCATGGGCCACACCCACTTCCTATAGAATATGTACATTCGCTTATTCACAATCAATAGCCCATCGACGTATTTCAATTTACACAAATCTATCCGTGATCCTTCGACATCAGGTGCAAATTTCCGAGGAGCCCTAGTGGTGGGGGCGATGGTGGTAGTGGAGAAGTGAATGGTGCGTCTGTTTGTCGTTGTTTCAATTTCCGATGATCTCTTCGTTCCATAGAGATTTTGAATTCCAAGAATATCATCCAAGTTCAAGTCGATGGTTTCATTGGCATCCGGATGCTTGTACAGTGCGTACATTATGGCATTTTTATCGGTGCTGTGTGCTAGACCAATAGCGTGTCCTATTTCATGCACCAAAACGGAGAAAAAACTAATTTGATTTTTATCAGGAGGAATACCATATCCCATGAACCAATTTTCATCTTCATCCATGTGAATTTCCGTTGTATTTCCCTGAGCATGTGGATTGAAAGCATGAGCCAATACATGACCTTTACCATCAAAATCACTCTTACATTTACCACCATGACCCATTTTTTCAAATCGATGAGCAAGTTTTTTGAAGGAAATAACGATGTTGGCATCACTACCGCGACGTTCGGTAAACGTGAGTGGAGAATGTCGTGCCCAAAGGGCAAAGGCTTTTTTCGCGATTTCGAGGGATTCGGGTTTGGGTAAAATGAAACGCCACGTCAAATGATTGGTATCCCACTTTTTTATCGAAAATTCGTAATTCAGTAAATCGTCTTCATTGCCACAACGAGGTATTTGCATTTTCTCAAATGTCTGTTGATTTAGTATTCCGTCCACGGGTAGTTTACTGTATTCTTGAAACAACGACACGGCATTTTGTAAATTCACATCCGTTATTTTGTAAGAATAAGCACTTCCGTTATCACTCTTATTATCAATTAAATAACCATACCGTCGTAGATAATTAACAGCTTCGGTTAGATTAATTTGTGTTGCTGATGTAATAGCAACAATTGCAAACAAAAACGTTAACGATAATTGAAGCACGCGAGCGTCCATTGCAAAGACGTTACTGTCGTTCCAAGGGAGAGATTGATACTATGAGTAATTTCTAAACCGTTCCAAGGGAGATTGATGCTATGAGTAATTTCTAAGAATATATTACTATTTAACGTCATCTACTACTACTACTACTCTATCATAGAATATAATTTTATTAGATTGTAATTTAGAAATTTCATTTCTCAGAGCATCAAGTTCATATCTAAGTTTTACATTCTCCTGCTCAAGAAATGCTGCTCGTATACAAATTTCATCTTCCTTATCACATCGTCGTCGTTGTTGTTGTTGTTGTTGTTGTTGTTGTTGCCACATTACTGAAGCAGTATTATTGTCTCTATCGATATTTGTTGTTATTTCCTTCAATATCCTTTCACGAAAATCACGATAATTTTCGGTAGAATGAGCAGCTACTGCTGCTGGAACGAGATCGGCAATTAATGTTGATGGATTTTTTGGATATAGAGTAAATGGTCGTTGTTGTCGCCGCCGTCGTCGTCCACATCGTCGTTGTCGTTGTAAATCATCATCATCATAATCATGAGGAGACGATAGTCGTTGAATCACTTTTTCCTCTAAATTTATAATTAGCTGATTCATGATGATACTATTCTACCAACGTATGAAGATTGACTGAGGAGTGGAATGGGGAAAAAGGTTGTTTGTAAGAAAAAATGATGATACAATAAATATACATTATTAAAATTTTTTATTTCAATTTTTCCATTTTAATACATAGATGCACGTGTGTGTATGATTAATGAAATTTTTCATTACAATTTTCGAACTACATTGGTGAGTGCACTATACTCTACGATACGATCGTGAAGGATAAGACAAAATGCTTGAGTGTCTTGAGGCACATTGTCTTTACATTCAAATTCAATTCTCATGTCAACTGTGGCACTTTTTATCGATTCGTTTTGACGTGAGCAATCGATGACGACGATTGGTGCACGCGTTATGTACTCCGATGGTGTCAATAACGGTGAATGTCCGTCTTCTTTATCGTAATACGATGAACGGAATTTCCAGTACATATCGTACAGGATGGCGTAATAATTTTTGTCAAAATCAACATTTAAATTTTCATATGGATAAATTTCCGAATTTAGATATAACCGTACATTTGTTAAATTACAATGATCAAATTCCGTCATGTGTTGTTTCAAATCATTTTTTCTGTTGGTCTGCAAACCGAAGATGACGTATCGCGGTTTCTCCAGTTGCGCGGTAGATTTCACGGCCCAGGTATGCTTCGTTGTCGTCTGTAGAAGGGGATATTCATAGAGATCCCAGGAGCGAAAAGCCATGCTGATTTCACGACCGCTCTCGAGAATTCGCAAAAGAGAGAGTTTGGTGACCTCCTCGAGATAAACGTGTGGCATGCGCCATTGGACTTTTGTCAAGACAATTTTTGCTTGAACATTTGGTGCTAGGGCATTCGCCGTTCCAGTGAACAGAGAGTTAAAGTCTGTACGTGACCTTATCAAAATTAATTCATGATGAGCATTCATTACAATATGTTGATAGTCTTCGCAAAAACCCAAAAGCATGTGCAGTGGTATGCAATAATTGAAATGAGTGGGTCCATTTACAGCTACAGGTACATATAAATCTCCATAAAGCCATCCTGTTGATCCCATAGACCTTCCACCAGTTCGAGTTAAGCTTACAATGTTTTTCATGGTAGTGGTAATACCGACGTTTCTACAGCGATCTATTTCCACACCATTCAGCTCATAACGTATCTCATCAAAGAGGAAAGCCATGCAATTATTGTCCAAGTGTATTGGATGATCTTCCGGTGCATTCGTCGTTTCCAGTCGACCTTCGATGTAGAGCAAACTCTGATGCGGTAGGGTGTACAAATCCTGCTGTTGTATCGGTATTCTTATCTCATCGTTGTGATT
Organism: Gasteruption jaculator; assembly: GCA_949825005.1. Lineage (NCBI taxonomy): Eukaryota > Metazoa > Arthropoda > Insecta > Hymenoptera > Gasteruptiidae > Gasteruption > Gasteruption jaculator. Next base: position 5,300,428 of record OX463772.1, on the reverse strand, counting down.
GAGTGCTGTACTGGAGTAGGGATTGTAAGCGTGAAGTTCCAATTTGGTGATGCGATTGTCGAAAATCGGTTTTCTCGAAATGTTCAGTACGTCTACGATGGACATTTTTCTTTCTTCTTCTTCTTATTGTTTGCGATATGCAATTACGAATCCCAAAGATTTGAGAAATTTTGCGTTTTCCACGGTGAGTCTATTTTTTCTGCTGCTGCTGCTGCTGCTGCTGCTGCTGCTGCAAATCTTTACACCGCCTTTTGAAGCGCTATCACCGCTCGAATGATTACGCGCGTCTCGGTTCTCACTATTATATATTAGCATTTTTCCCTCTTACATGAAGTCTAATTGTTACTTCTTCTCCACGCAAGTCTACGAGATGACCGTTCTGATCGACAATGCGTAATGTCAAATTGTCTATGACACGTGCAACAACTGGCAGATAAATGATTTGTGGCGGTGTTTCCGATATTTTATATCCTGGTGGGACTCTCAGTGAAAATTCGTGAATCGTATGTGTAAGATGTTCATTGCTGTACGAGCCAGTAGTTATATTACACTCTATGCGAATCATGTTGACTTTAATGATTTTCACAGGTGTATCGGATTCGTAAAGTTCTTTCGCCTTGAGTACGCGATTGGTGGAAAACCCCAAAAGCTGTCCAATATTATTTGGTTTTGTGAAATCCACTTCATATTCACATTGTATCTCACTCTGCAATGTGTTGTTATTTGCGCGTAAAGTAAGGGGATATTCATTATCTGTTGTAGCCATTTCTCGGTTGAGATACTCTGCTATGGAAGCCAATTCATATGAACCCTCAGGTATAACCACAATCTTGTCTTTGTCATAGTAAAATTTGTTATTAGTCGAATCAACGTTGGGAATGGTGTTAAATGTTTGCAAATCCACCAAACCAAGTTCAAATTCGCTACCAATTGCCTCCAAGTTTATTGGAGGAAAGTAATTTGCTGATAAAATGGAACTGTCACCAGTTAGCGTGAGCGTTAATGACGTCATATTTATGTATTCTTCCGAAGAAAGTCAACACACAACTGACCACAATTGGTGCTATTGTATTCTTGATAACGATCATGATTGTAATTGATGCTTTTTGTAGTACCACCAAAGTAGCGAATCAATTCCACAGGTGGCTTGAGATTTCCAAAGCTATCGAAATACTTTACGTGCTCCTTGTTCTTCACCACATAAGCAACCCAGTGAGTCCCGGGACCTTGCTGATCATCCAAATTCACGATACCACACTCATTTTTTCGAATTCTCAAAGGTAAATTATTACGCATAAATACTCCTCGAAAATACGGTATGTCTTGACACAGTTGTTCCAATTGATAGTTGGTGGTTGTTTCATTTACGTTTTTTTTTTTCGTCGTTGTGCTGTCCTCTTGAATCCTCTTCCGCTCTTCCTATAGGGTGCTAGGTAGAGACCTTTTCCCTCGATAGCACGATTATGACGTTCTATTTCCATCAGCATTTTGCGTTTTGCTGCTGCGTCATTGACAGATTTTGCTACAGTGGCGGCCCCACCTGCCAAGGAGCCAAGGGCTGCAAGGACTGGTGCAATCAAAGGTAAAAATCCACCTCGTTTAGCTAGCGGTAGTGAACGGTATTTGACTACTCGTTTCTTCCCAATCTTCTTCTTCTTCTTTCTCATCATCATGCTCTTTTGCCTCTTCTTCATTCCCATTGCCAATTTCGTTTTCGTCTTCATAGCAGCCCAAGTGGCAGCGGCAGCTGCTCTCTCGGATAAAGATGAGTCTCTAGCAGTTATACGTTGCTTAGCTCGTTGAGCTAATATTCGATCAGCTTCGCGTCTTTTGTTCAAATCTCGATGTTGCAAGTAGGCTATATCGTGTTCGCGACAGGCTGCGTCCAATGGATTAATGCCTCGATCACCACGTGCTAGTCGCTTTTGTAGATGTGTTCCAGGTCCACAATACTGATAACCAGGTATATGTAATTCAAAAGGTAAAGCATTTATTACACTATTGACGATACTTCCACCGCTTCGTTTTCCTTGTCCTCCTCCTCCTCCTCCTCCTCCTCCTCCTTTGTTCCCATAAAGCATAAATAACAGTCTTTTATCATGGGTGATGGACCGTCAAATTGTGTAGAATTCTTCGATCGATTATAATGTTTCATGCAACGGCGATAACGTTGAACTTCCGGATCAGCCTTAATGTGTTCCGGTAATTTATCCCAAATATAGTGTATTGCATGTGCACAATGCTTTAAAAGAACAATCTTCGGAATAAATTCCAATTCATCGGCTGTGAGATTATATATATTTTTTAATGATACCTCTGTAAAATCCATAGTAGCACTGATACTTTTCAATCACACCGAGTTGTATAAATAGCTGAATTTCCCATCTTTTCAAATCACACCACCGCGTCAATTATGCGATTCGTGAAGCAATCATCGAGTATACGCATCACAGATAAGATGTTTAACCACATCCCCCTTCACACTTGTAGACATGGTCATATGTTACCAAATACAATTCGTGGGATAATTTGTGGACCGTCAAATTGTGGAAAAACCAATGTACTATTGAGTTTGCTTGAAAGTCCGAATGGAGTGCGTTTCAATAACGTTTACGTCTACTCAAAATCATTACAACAGCCAAAATATCGTTATCTCGAGCATCTTCTCGAACCAATGAAAGACATAGGCTATTTTACATTCTCCAATAATGTAGACGTAATTCCACCATCTGACGCTGCTCCCGATTCGGTATTCGTGTTTGATGACGTTGCTTGTGATAAACAGGACGCTATAAGAGAATACTTTTCTATGGGTAGACACTCTAATGTAGATTGTTTCTACCTTTGTCAGACTTATGCAAAAATTCCAAAACATTTGATTCGCGATAATGCAAATTTGCTGATTCTCTTCAAGCAGGATGGAACAAATCTCAAACACATTTACAACGATCATGTTAATACCGACATGACGTATGAAAAATTTAGTGATTTATGTGCAATCTGTTGGCAATACAAATATGGATTTGTTGTTATAGATAAAGACAGTGCATTGAATAAGGGTCGTTACAGACGTGGATTTAATGACTTTGTTCATCTCTGAAAGTGTCAGTCGTTTATGAAACACCCAGCGAGATGGAGAGGGAGAAAGTTATCAAGGAAATCGCGAAAACGCGTAAAACTATTCGAGCAAAACATCAAGCGCTAAAAGTTGGAAAAATGGAGAGTGACGATATGCTTGAGAAGAATCTGAAACCTATCATCGACCCACTCAAACGTTTGGTTGAAAACACTTCAATTGAATCTCCTGCAACAGCAAAATTTTCGATGAAGGCATCACCATCACCATCACCACCACCACCATCTTCACCAAAAACGGATATTCCACCAATTTCACCAGTATTGCAAAAGCAACAGCCTTCAGAACGAAAAAGGGTGTCTAAAAAGAGAAAACAAAGTGATTTGACGTTGACTGATGCATCGACTCCAAGATTACAAATACGAAGAAAACTTTCTTATACACCAGCAGTAGCAGCAGCAGCAGCAGCAGTCAGACCTTCCTCCTCATCTTCTGTGACTCACAACAATAATGATAATGATGATGATGATGATGATTTTGAAGAAGTTGATGATAATGAAGAAGAAAATGTACTGGAAACGTCCATTAGGGGTATGATGAACAACCCCGAAGAACGAGAACAAATAATGAGTCACTTTACTAGAAATATGGGTCCATTGTCAAAATTATACTTGGAACGTCTTTTTACTGATAGGAGTAACACCATTGACACCGTGTACGGTGTTCATTTTGATAAAGACAAACTGGTTATGGGAAATGCTGCCTTTGATGTGGATAACAATGATTATTTGTTGATTAACGGTACGAGATATCGTGGTACTCAAGGACTCTTTGAACTAATCTTTATGAAAAGACCCAATATCACCCTCTACACAAATACAGATTTGCAAACGTACAAAAACATTTTAATATCAACGAATGCTCATAAACGTCTAAATTTATCAACTGAACGAGTTTTGGGTAATAGGGGATACAAATATAAGCATATAATTGCACCATTATTCAATATTAGAGTCGGAGGTGCTATGACAAGAGTAAAAAAAATTAGTGGAGGTAATAAAAAAAGGAGAATACCATTCGATATGAAAGTTACGAATAACGCTATAGATTACGTTCATTGGGATGATGCAAACGAGTTGGTAGACAGATTACGACTCTTGTTTGCCTCACAAGCAGCTGGACACACGGGACACGATAACGAAATCGTTTCGATTATCGAGGAACTTAGAGAGGCTGGATTAATTATAAATTATTGCGAAAATTGAAATAACCCATCAGTTGCAAAATGTCCATTAACAAATTCGGAGTATCACTGCAAAGAGGTATTGGTTCATCAGCAGTAGAGAGAATTTCGATTGGTGAGCGAATGATTCTTAAAAATTACGTTTACAAGAATGCGTTATACTTGGATGTAAAGAACAATGCGTACAATGCCGGTGGTAGAAAAATTCAAAGGCTTGCAACACCCACAGAGGCTGACGATGTCGTTCATAAACGTTACGTGGATGATAAGGTTAAAGATGAAATGGATAAACGAGAAAATTCAATAGCCATAGACGTGAATAAACAATTGAATCAAATAACAAATGATCTAAATGAGAACATGAGGTCTAATATTAAAAACGTCGAAAGCATCCTAAATGAAATTTTAAAAATGAAAGTTGAAAAGATTGAAGATGCACTTGATAAATCAATGCTTAAAAATATTAAAATTTCTTGTGATAAACTCATGAGGGAAATTGAGGAGAAGATACGGAATATACAGGAAAATGATATAAATAGACTGCTTACGGCGAACAACGCGCATTTCGAACAAAAGTGTATAGAGCTTAAGACTAATTTTGATAACATACAAAAATCCAATGTGGATAACTTCAACACATTCAAGAGTACCATCAATCTCGTTCTACTACAGCATTATGCGAGTCTGAAGAATAATATTGACAATGTTAGTAAATCAAACGTAGAGCAAATCACCGCTATTAAAAGTGATATCGATGATCTTTGGAAAACAGTTAATGATACAAGAAAAAAACCAATTTAGAGACATTTGCAAGAAAAAAGGTTATGAGAAATAAGAAGAAATATATTGTAAATCCGGAATCGTCTGCCGATAGTGATACAGAGAGAAAATGTAAAAATTGTATGGACTGCTTTGTCATAGTTTTAGTATTATGCTGCGGTAATACTGGACAATGAAAAGTGAAAATGAGTAAAGAAAAGAAATTGTTAGTGGATGAATTGCATGCTCCTGCTCGACGAAACTTTCCCCGTAGACGCGTTGTCGTAAAGGGATATGACGACTTATGGCAAGCCGATCTCGTTGATATGCAAACGTACTCAAGACTCAATGCCGGCTACAAGTATATTCTTACGATAATCGATGTATTATCGAAACATGGATGGGCATTACCTGTTAAATCTAAAGCAGGTAAAAACGTAAGTGATGCATTCCTCAAGGTTATACGTCAAAGTGGACGACAACCTAAAAATTTGCAGACTGACAACGGCAAAGAATTCTACAATGCGGATTTTCAAGAGAGAGTCGTGAAAAAGTTAGAAATCAATCATTATTCAACCTACAGTATAATGAAAGCCTCAATTGTTGAGCGTTGGAATAGAACATTGAAAAACAACATGTGGAAACTCTTTACTCTCAATGGAAATTACAAATGGATCAAAATACTGCCAGATCTCGTGAAAAGATATAATGAGCGTCGACATCGAACCACTGGAAAACGCCCAATTGACGTCACTCGAAAAAATGCAAATGATCTACTTGCAACGGTATACAGCAATGTGAAAATTATTGGACCAGCGCGCTTCAAAGTTGGTGATCACGTGCGTGTGAGCAAATACAAGAGTATATTCGCCAAAGGTTATACTCCGAATTGGTCCAGCGAAGTCTTCGAAATAGTTGAGGTGCAAAGGACCAACCCAATTACCTATCTCTTGCGAGACTCCATGGGTCAACCCATTCACGGTGGATTCTACGAGAAGGAACTTCACGCAGTTGCAGATCCCAATGTCTACCTGGTGGAACGAATTTTGCGGAAAAAGGGAAATAAGGTGTTTGTTAAATGGTTGGGTCTCGATAAAACACACAATTCGTGGATTGATAAAACAAATGTATTGTAATTACTACATGTATGTGTATGAATAAAAATTACATTCTCTCAATCATTTATTTTTTTCCATTATTTTATAATGTCCCCATGGTAATGTGGTAACTAAATCGGCCAACACAAATCTCTTATCATCATATGGATTTAGTGCAACTTTACGCTCACATATCGTAAACATTTTGTGTAATTTAGAACGAATACTTCGCTGCTTACGCTTGTGAATCGTTTTTTCACGTAGACAATTCAGATAGTCGTCAAAATTTATTTCACGCGCTATCGTATTACGCCTGACTCCCTTGATTTTCTTACAATCATCCTTACCCCTCACACGATACGCATACATCTTTGCTCGTAAACCGACAAATTCACTCATTATCATACCATTGTTTTCATCTTTCATCAACCCGGGAATTTTTTTATTGACACGAGGCATTTCATATACATTATTTTCACTATAATCACTTGTATCGAACCTATCAATATCACGCTTCATAATTTCATACACATCATCACATACAAGTTCATAGATTAGACTGTCCGTGTCAGTGTATAGTACAGTGTATAGTACAACGTTTGTATTTTAAAATGATTCCAGACATTTACGGCATGTTGGTAATCCTCTTTGGTGATGTCACATGCATTTAATTTGCTGTAAAAATCCCGATGTGAGGGTAAAGATGATTCTTCCAATTTCTTTGTATCGGTGATGTAGTCGTATGGAAACACACCTTTACGCATTAACAAGTTCAAACTTTCGTTATCGAGATCACCACCACCGTCGCCGCCGCCGAAACATGATTTAAGTATCTTCATGTTAGCAGCAACAGCAGCAGCAGCAGCAGTTGTCTTTTTTCGACGAGAAGCAACGCCAATTTTTCCAAACTCGATTGCATGAAGCGCAACGAATCGATAAATCTCAGTTGCACAAACACTCTCTTTCCATTCCTCACTCCCACTTTTACGTACTTTACAAATGAAATGTATTTCTCACTCGTTTGTGGTAAAATTTTAATATTTATTCCATTATCATCATTATCATTATCATCATCATTATCACTTTTGAAGGCATTGGCAACATCGCGAATTATGAAATGAGCATCGTAATTGCTCAAATTGTGAAATATCACCGGAAGTACAAACGAGTCTTTGTAGTTTAAATTGCTGCCATTATGTGCCGGTCCACGGTATTCACCAGTCAAATGGCAATGATCTCTTACCCTCTCATCCGTCTCTGCAAACTCTCGTTCGCAAATGTGGCAATGTGTTGCATTTTGAAATTCAATTGATTCATCGCGAGTCATGGGCCACATTTTAACTTCCACACGATTGGAAAATTTATCCAATACGATTTCATGCAATTGTTGAACGAACCACTGAATACATTCCACTCCTCCCCTGTAAGCAACGTATTTACACTGATTCGAATCAAAATCACAATGTATATAATAACCAACACTATACGGTATATGTTCTTGATAAGGGAATGTTTCACAGCACTCTTCTTCTTTGTCTTGAAGAACAGTATCTCTTAGTATACATTCGATATCGGCGTATACTACGTACGGTAAACGAATTTTCCTCTTGAAATTCTCAAAATGTAACATCTTTTTCTCCTCCGTTGGCAGAGTGATTTTACATTTATTGATTCGATTGCAATCAATTACATGTCGTTCAAGACTTTCCTCATTGTAGCAGTAATGTAGACATCTGTAAATGAAGACGAAAAAACGATGACGTTAATTCAAATAGTTCAAAGAGAGTTGTGTAATTAAATTAGTAGAATACTGTGAATAATTACCTATCACAAATGTATTTTGCATGATGATTTTTATTGATTTGATTAGATACCAATCTTGATAAGTTTTTTATCCATGCAAAATGTGCCTTTCCCGTTTCCTCATTCACAATGAGCAGTAAATTTACATGTTTTTCCCTCTTTTCCTCACACAGTCGCAGGGGTAGACATTCCAAAACTCTTTTTCCTTCAGAAGATTCCGCCAGTGTGTATACATTAATGGATAGGTCGTTTATCCGCTCAAATTTCTTAATTTGTTGTAAATTCATGGGAAATGTTATTCCATCAGTATTGAAAACTAATTCATAATGTGGATAGGAAGAACTTCTATCCCCATTTTTATCAACAGGATAAAGAGCTGCCGTGAGAGCCCAAGCGAAACACGCATCGTCATTTGATTTTACATTCACTACAGCTCGCTTATGCATAATGGATTTCGGTAGTTCAAAAAAGCATGCAGCTTGCATTGGATTACACTTGTTAATATTCACTATCAAATTGATAATTTTTGAAAGTGCCCAACCACTGCCTCTCTCTTGAAATTCCTCCAACGATGTCATTATTGCTTTCACAATTTTACTTTCATACCATTCCTTCAAGTCGGAAGTCGACAGCAACTGATGATTTTTCGTTTCAAAGTGCTTCAAATCAACACTTTTATCTTTATCGATGAAATCAGCGTTGAGCACTATGTTCACTTTAATGCACTTGTGAGTCTCCAACAAATTGGAAATATTTTCAATGACCAATTTCTCAGCATTTCGCAGAAATTGCTTAGGATCGGTATGTCGAATATTGACAACCATACCGGTGGATATTCGACTTTGAAACGCTGATTTTTCCACTACAGTTTCCCACCTTAAATCTAATGTTTTAGGAGTACTGAGTCCTTGACCACTTTTCACCTTGTCCGAAAGCACTCGTTTTTTCAAACACTTGAAATATGCGATTCTATTAATTAACTTTTGTCGCGTACCACATGATAAAATCAAATCACCGCATTCCAATGTTTTAGTGAGAATATCAATAATCACGGAACATGATTCTATCCATTGTATAATTTCACTCTCAAATTTCAGCAACGTCAGTTGCTTTCGCAAATTTTCATCGGCAGCGCGAATGAGGGAAAATAATGATTTTTCGAATGTTCTCATAATAATAACCTCAACAACGACGTCTGTCGCTCTTTACACGATTAGAATACTCGAGGAGAACTGTAAGGTAAAAGTTTATTTACCACTATTTTATAAGAGGCAGATCGTAGTAAAAAAAACTTAATTCTCTTAATTATAATGAATAAAATTGATTTTATTCTTTTTTCCATACTATGTCATATATGTTTTTAAAAGCAAGTAATACAAGTGGAAAGGTAAGCTATCACATATGTTTAATAGCGATGAATGCATTACCCTTTTTGTAGTAAAAACGCATATAAGATATGATGTCAGATAACATCTCAAAGCCAAACGACCTTGTTCTTGAATGATACAAAATCTTATGGTTTGAGGTTTGGTGTTGGTCTACGACTCACTTGCCTTTACATGCATTATTGAAAACGGGAAGAACTCTTGCGGTTTCAACATCCTTCTGCCTGTGCTTGACGTTGTTCTTATTAAATCGTTTTTTTTCATAAAGATTAGTTTAAAGAGTCCTTGAGTACTACGATATCTCATTCAGTTAATTATCAAATAATTATTGTTTGTGGTTTTAGGTTTTGGTGTTGGTCTACGACTCACTTGCGTTTACAAGCATTTTTTCAAAACAGGAAGAACTCTTGCGGTTTTAACATCCTTCTGTTTGTTATAATACCCATCGAGTACCGCAGAAATGTAAGTATAACTTTTTTATATTAAATTTATAAAAGTAATTTTTCTAATTCTATTTTGTTTTTATTTTTCAGATTCATTATAAACGTCTCCGACATCGCTTTGACACTGACGAACTGTGGAATTGGAAAACAGAATATGGGATAGATACTCCTCTTTAAATGTAAGTATAGGTATGATGACTTTTTATGATAGTAATTTTTTATTATTTAATTCTAATTCTATTGTATTTTTTAGTTTCATCATCGTCAATATTGGACTGGCTGGCTGAACGAGAATTCATTATAATTAAAAAATATAAAAATTTGTAAAATATAATTTTTTTTTAAAAATAATAGGAATAAGGGAATTATGGGTAAATAAAACACAAATCATTTTTCTATTTTATTTTTCTCATACTTTATTACTAAAAAACCTATACAATAAAAACCGAAGCGTTTTTTTTCCCCTTAAATATATTATTTTTTTAATTTTGACTGTTAACGATGATGATCGTGGTGGTGAGGCTAATATTATTGATTAGTAGTTATGATAATTTCGATAATGCTAGTGATGATGACTGATGACATTGACAGTTATATCGTCAATAACTGACGAATATAATGCCTGAGAGTGCGATAGTAATTTTGACTATAAATGGTGAATAAATTCACCGTTTATAATCGACATTACTACCAAACTATCAGACACTATATCCTTCAATTATCAGTGATATGACTTTCATTATCATCAATCATCATCACATGTACCATTAACGAAATTATTATAATTACTAATCAACAATATTAGCCTCAGCATCAACGCTCATCATCACCACCACCATTTTTTTTTATTTTTTTTTTTTATTTATTTTTTTCCCCCTAAAAATCCTTAATTGTTAATTTCAGATGCTTTATTAAGTAATATGAAATTTTTTCTTATTTTACAATACAAATATTCTTTCTTATTGACTAACTTATTATACTAAACATTTTATTTTTTTTGTAATTTTTTCTTTTTTACAATATATAATACCATTACCATAATTCTTAAAATATTTTTCAATAAACATACTTTTTTACATTTTTTATTTATAAAAATTACAATTTTAAAAATATTTCTTTATTTTTTTATTTTTCAATTAAAAATTTTCCGTTAGATACCATGTGTTTTTTCCTTCTCCATATGAATAATTTAATTTATAAAATTTAGAGTCAAAATACCAAAAGGAATCATAAACAAATCTACGAGTTAATGAAATTTTCATTTTAAGTACATTTACTATGTCATTTAATCTTTGCATAATGATATTTTTACTCATATGAATCCAATGGTAAGGAACACGAATTCTAATTTTTCGATATAAAGGTATATTAGTTGTGCAAATAAATTTAACTTCTCCCATATCACCTTCTATAAATGTAAAATAGGCGCTTAAAACTACCAGATTTTTATCTTTAATTAAATTTTCAAAAACTTCTAAGGGTTTAAAATTTTCACCCGATGATGATGATGGTTGTTCCGATGAGTTCCTCTGTTTTTTCTCTGCTGATGGTGACAATGACGATGATACAGGGTCGGAATCTAAATTCCCATATGAGGGTAAGCCCCCATACATTGTTTCTTCGTCTTCGTCTTCTTCTTCTTCTTCTTCTTCTGCTTCTACTTCTTCTTCTTTTTCAACAATTGTTTCATCAACTGATGTTGTGACTACCTCTTCTTCTTCTTCTTCTGCTTCTTCTGCTTCTTCTGCTTCTGCTTCTGCTTCTGCTTCTTCTGCTTCTGCTTCTGCTTCTGCTTCTGCTTCTTCTTCTTCTTCTTCTTCTTCTTCCACATCCGTCTCTAATTCCTGACTGCGTTGAAGAAGATAATCGAATGATTTTTTCATTATTCCCATCATTTCATGATTAAACTGTCCAGGACAGAATTTGCACAGTTTTAGGAAGAGCATTAGCGAACAAGTGAAACTGTAACAGAAAAATAAAAAAAATATTACAATTTTTGAAAAATAAAAAAATTATTACAATTTTTGAAAAATAAAAAAATATTACAATTTTTGAAAAATAAAAAAATTATTACAATTTTTCAAATTATTATTATAATATTTTATACTCACTGTGTCATGATTTTCAAAACAGTAGCTGTTTCGCTCATTCCCGCCTTCTTATTATCATTATCATTATCATCATCATCATCATCATTATCATCATCATCATCATCATTCATGGTGCGAATTACATTTTCAAATTCGCCCATAACGTGCAACAATGTTAGTGCAGGATCCTTTTCCTCAGCTTGTATTTTTTGAAATGACTCCTTCACCAACTTCATATATTTATTACTATCTATCGGAATAATAATTAATACGTCAACAAATAATTGAATGGCTGTCACGTATCTGAAACATATTAAAAAATAAAAATTTATTATACATTTTTTTAAAAATAATAATATTTTTAAATAAAAAATTGAATAAAATTTAACTTACAATGCTAAAATCTCTGGCACTACTTGTCCAATGGTTTTCGATGATTTCTTCAACGCAGAAATTCTTTTTTTGATTTCCTCCATTTTCCGTTTTTTTTTCTTTGTAGAACAACGTTTTTATTTTTAATTGTCTTTAAAACTCAGCACTTCACTGTTTTTAAATTTTATTTTAAATAATGCAACCGTGTTGATTATTTGAATACTACTGTGTTATGCTCAAAACTTCTCGAGTTATATACGCGTTACTCCCAACGAGGACGACGACGACGATGAAACCACAACATCCTTTTTTTTTCCCCTCCAACACATCTCATATATTATCTCTCAACTGGTATTAATTAAGCTTTATTTTTCTCCTCGGCATGGTCTATACTAATGAATTCAATAGAATTATATTTTCCACCCAAATATTTTAATAATAAAACTTTATTTTGAATCATTGTTTCTAATTCTGCTAATTGATTATCATCAATAGCTTCACCCATTCTTTTAGGGAGAAAAACTGAAAATTCGTTGCGAATCTCAGCGACAATACATACTCCATATCGCGTATTAACTCGTTTAATTTTAGTTATCACATATGTTTGTGATATCTCTAAATCACATAATTTTACTAGTGGTAATAAGTTTCGGGCAGCTCCAACTTTATTTATAGATTTTAATAATTCCATTATTTTTTTACTTGTGTACTATTACACTTTGACTCTTGCTCAATAACTAACTGCAGTCACTATTTGCTGCAACCTTTTTATTCAAAACTTAAGCGGAACTACATGATGCAAAATATATATAAAATTTACAATTAAAATAATAATATCTTATTTGACATTTGCAACAAAATATGTCTGTAAAAAACATTTAAAAATCCTTGAATAAAACTTCAATATGCCTATAAGATTTTTTGAAAAAAAAACACCTTTCTCCAAAAGGATCATTGCATTATGACATGTCTGTAGATTTTTTATATTTTTTTACGAAACGGAAAACCACATCCTCTTTAACAAGTTTCTGCATGTATTAAAAAAAGTAATATCTACCTCCTTATCTCAATATGTATCAACCTTCTTCTACTCATATACGAAAAAAAAAAAATCCTACAAGTTGTCCAACCACATTATGCATCATTGTAAGCCTTAAAAATGATATCTACCCCTCTCTCTCTTACGCGCGGTGAGTTTTGATTATACATAGTACCGCATGTCACTTAAAAATGATATCTACCTCTCTCACGCGCGGTGAGTTATATAAAAAATTTACAATTAAAATAATAATACCTTATTTGACATTTGCAACAAAATATGTCTGTAAAAAACATTTAAAAATCCTTGAATAAAACTTCAATATGCCTATAAGATATTTTGAAAAAAAAACACCTTTCTCCAAAAGCATCATTGCATTATGACATGTCTGTAGATTTTTTATATTTTTTTACGAAACGGAAAACCACACCCTCTTTAACAAGTTTCTGCATGTATTAAAAAAGTAATATCTACCTCCTTATCTCAATATGTATCAACCTTCTTCTACTCATATACGAAAAATAAAAAATCCTACAAGTTGTCCAACCACATTATGCATCATTGTAAGCCTTAAAAATGATATCTACCCCTCTCTCTCTTACGCGCGGTGAGTTTTGATTATACATAGTACCGCATGTCACTTAAAAATGATATCTACCTCTCTCACGCGCGGTGAGTTTTGGTCATAATACCACATGTCACTTAAAAATGATATATACATCATCGCGCTGTGAGTTTTTTAATCATACATAATTATCTCTACCCGCATTTAATTAAAATTAATACCTACCTCCTCTCTCACTCACTCTCTCTCTCGCGCGCGCGGTGAGTTGCTACAAGATACATACATTATGACGTATCCAGCTTCTTTCTCACCTTAATTGTTGTCACCAATCAAGGTCGTCCGCGGCGGTAAAAAAAAAAAAAGCCGCGAAGCCCTCCTGACAAGTTTCGACCTGCTACCCCCCACCACCGCCGTCCAACCATCCAATCAAAACCTTCCAACAAATTACCGTCAACCAATCGTCAGCAAACCCCGCCCACCACTTCGCCCACTTCCCCCCCTAACCACTTCCCCCAACCACTTACCTCCCACCCCCCCACCACTTACCCACCAACCACTTACCCCCCACCACTTACCCCTCCAACTACTTACCTCCCCGCCCACTGGCCACGCCCATTCCCCTTCACCCCGCAATGCTCTTCACCCCCCCTCAGAGCTCATGAGTTAGAAACGGCATTGCTATACTACTCCGGTGTTCGATTAGCGAGGTTTTCCCGGTTTTACCGGATACTGACGGTATTTCCTTCGCGAGGAATGCCTTCAATCGCTCTTTTTCGGTTTCCGATAAATCGACGATACCACAACATTCGATAACGTGTCGGGGGGTTAACTCATCCGATGTACCTTCGGCAAAAACGTGTGGCACATCCGTTAATTTCGAAATCCACTGATCGTTCGCGCTATCAATGACGATTTCGAACGCGTTTACAAAGTCAATTCCGAGAATCATATCGGTAGAGAGACTCGGAATGATTCGTACGTCGAATTCTTTACCTAATCCGTCGACGGTTATCGTAAGAGTGGTTTCCTCTTTAATCGTTTCTTCCTGCCCGTTCGCGGTAATTATTCGATCTACTCGCGGCGTTCGGAATACCCTTCCTTCCCGGAACCCGGGATTTAACCCATAGGCGCCAAGAAAGGATCGGCTGGACCCGGTGTCCAGTAAAGCCTTCACCATACGTTTGCCGACCTGAACGTAGATGAACGGTCTTGTCGGATTTCGGTTTTCGATTACCTCGCCACATGGCATCACAGGGTCAGCTGAGGTACTCGAAATTATCGGTTCGCTCGCGTCAGTCCTCTTGTCTTCGAGGGAAGTATCCGGGACTGTCGGGACTACTTCCCGTTTCCTTTTCCCGAACACCTCGGGCAGTTCGGCTTAGGGGCTCTGGAATTGCTACAGCGATAACAATGTCCCTCTTTCTTCGGCTGGGGACAATCTCTCAACAAATGCTTCTCGCTGCTACAGTTCCAGCATTTCCATGGGTTCGATTTAGAAACTTCCTCCTTTCGAGAGGGAACGGAGCTTCCTGATTGCTGGATCGGGTGACCTCGCTCCGACCTGTCTGAATTCCGCATCTTTACCACCTTCGAATACGTGGGTTTCCCTTCCGGTTTCTCGGATGTTTTCCCGACGCGCTCTTCCGTCGAGGCTAAGTCACTACTCGAAGTTTTTCGATCGTTAAACTTTTTCGTTTTCGGCCTATACGCGAATTCGACTAGGGGGGAATCCTCCACCGACGGAGGTGGCTTAAATTGCTTGATATCGGCCCACAAGATTTCTCTCGCGGTTCCGAGATCAACCAGGTCCGCTAATGTTCCGATGTCGTTCGGATTGAGTTCCCGCCTGTACGCCGGTCGTATATTCCGAAGGACTATTTCGAGTAAATCGTCCGGACGAATTGGTCGGATCATCCGGGCTACGCATCCCTCGATACACGTGACAAAGTCCGCGATTGACTCGTCTTCTCCCTGTGTCCGCTTACGAATAAAATCGTCGAGTCTGTTTTGCAGATCTCGAGCACCAAATCGCGAGAGGAATTCTTGGCGGAATTGCCGCCAAGTTTCCCATTCGTTGCGGTGGACTCGATACCACTGTAGTGGCAGTCCTTTTAGAATCGTGGGGAGGGCGCAAAGCAAACTATCTAGGCTTAGTCCTCCCAAAGTTGCCCAATCTTCGACTTTCTCCAAAAAGTCTTCGGCGCTTCCGTCTTCCCTACCGCGGTACGAAATTCGCCACCGACTAACAGTGGAGGTCAGTGCCGAAGTCTCTCGAGATATACTCGGCATCCTCGGGGTGTCCTCTGTCGGTCGCGACGTCCTTTCGTGCGTAAAGTCCGTCCGCGGTCTAGAGGTCGTGGCTCGATCCGTCCGGTAATCTGTTCGGTAATCTGTTCGGTCTTCCGTTCGATAGTCCGTCCGATAGTCCGTTCGGTACCCCTGCGGCGAAGATTGCGATAGTGGCACCTGCTGTGCCTGCGAGGCATCGCGAACTTCCACTTCGTTTCGCCTGCTCACCGATTCCCGGGGAAATCGAACATACGCGTCTTCTTCCGGTCGGGATACCACCGAGTATGTCGGAAAATCGAGTAAAGCTTCGTGCGTCTGTCGAGGGTACTGTTGGATTCGGGTCGAGCTTCGAGGAAGGTTCCTATCCAGGAATGCCTCCCGTACCTCCACTCCCAGCGGGGTGGCTTGACCCGTCGTACTCGTCGTCGTCATTGTTGTTCCGGTACTCATTGTTACTGTTGTCCCGGTCGCGAGGGTCACTGGGGGTAACCAGTGTTGATCCCGAAACGTCACGGTCGGTTGTCGTCCCGTTCCTTGCCGCTCCGAGGATGACGTACTCGCGGTAGATGTCGTGCTTGTAACCGTAGTTAGCGTCGAGACGGCCAACGACACCAGCACGTCGGTAGTCACCGAGGTAGTCGGTGTCCGGGTTTGCGTTCCCGTCCCGATATTCGGATCGGTAAGAAACTCACCCCCTAGGGAGGAAACTGTCCAAAAATCGGTCGCCCTACCACGGGTTCCGCCGAGCAATCGATGCTCGTATTCCGCTAACAGCGTCAATAAATCGCGGTGACGCTGTCGGCTAATATCTAACTCCGATAATTCGCCTATCGACATCATCGGCGCGAGTGCCGCTTCCGTCGCTACCGCTTCGGTTAAGCGTCGCCTATGCTGGAGAAATCTCGACCTTAGTTCGACTAAGGTACCTTCGGTATCCAACCCTAAACGTTGCAACGCCTGCCGCAAGGCTTCCTCATCATAACCTAACAAAAGTTCATCGCAGGACGCGGTGGATTCGACATAATCGGGTACCTGTGCCATTTTTCGATTTCAAAAAAAAATTAAATAAATGGAAGGGAGAAAAAAAAATTTTATTTTTCCCGCCGATACGGATTCTCTGAAAAAAAAATGAAAATTCGATTCGATCTCGATTTTATCCGCGACTCCGCATTCGATTCGGTTCCGCGGGCGATTCGATCCTCACGAACGGGGGAGGGAGAGGCAGCGAATAAACAAAAGAATACTAGATACGCGCTCCTAAACACTCCCGATAATAACGTATCCCACCTTCCTTCGGATGCCTAATTTCGATTATTATTATTCCCGAATTCCGATCAAATATCTTTCCCTTTCTATTCTATTTTTCGACTATAAACAACGAAAAAGAAAGATGATAATCACTCGCGCACTACGATGGCAACCCGAAAGAAAATCGGTACACTATTATCCTAGCGACGGCCGATTATGTTTTCCGACCTGTCACTTTTCGATTTCGCGAGACTAACTTCACTTCGGAGAAACTCGGTCGCGTTCGGTTCGGTTCGGCTTTCTTCTATTCGAACGATAAAGCTACTGATGAACGTAACGGTCGGTGCGAACTCAATGGCTGAAGTTTCACACTCGCACTCCCGAAAATTTTCGATGAAAAAAAGAAAAAGGAAATAGAAAAAAAATGGATGAATTTTTATTTATTTTTATCTTTTAAAACACTCCGCGTAATCCTCTTCGCACTATTTCGTATTGGGCCCCACGTTGGGCGCCAATTTGTGACGTGGATTTCGTCACGTCACTAAAGGCGGGTCTCGCGACCCCGATCTCCGACGTTCTCGGTCCTAGAAAACTTATTCATGCAAAGAATACTAGGGGGTTTTGGGCGCCAGGTACTGAGTACCACGATTTCGGGGATCTAAAATGCTCCGGCTGAGCCAGTATATGGAAGAGGGGAGGGTTCGACACGGTCAAGCAAAAAGAAAAACGCAAAATAAATAAAAAAGGAAGCAGCTATATTCAGTTCGAACAGAGACAAAAGAAAAATAACAAATAAAAGAATATTGCCGACCAGGGCACGCTGAGCCCGCTCAAAATCGATTTTGGGCTCCCCGTTGGCATACGGGAAGCGCCGAGCCCACTCGGTCGTCTTTATATGGAAGATGGTGGCCCTTACCGTACACCGGTCGTCTTCGGAAACTCGGTCGTCCGGGCTTCGATATCTCCCGGTTCCTCCTCCTGGTCTATCCGGGTAACCTCCGAACCTCTCGGGCACACGGGAGTTTCACGTAACGTCCCTTTTCTGCTAACGTCTCCGAGAAATCGGCAAAATTTATCGCGGAGAGCGATCGGGCGTGCAGCTAGTCTCTGATCCGACGTGGAAGTTGCCGTTTCCGGTTTCTTCTTCGATTTGGCGAGAACCTCTCGAGTCGTTGAGAGCCTCGCCAGATACGAGAGGGGTCGTAACTCTCCCATGGGAATCGGAAGCGGCTGTCGGGGACTCCGCCGAATATTCGGCCTCCTGTCCCGCGTGAATCTTGTGGCAGCGAGTGTTTCCCTCGGGATTTCGGGACTCTCAATCGTGGAGTTGAACTACGAAGTTTTCTCCCCGGAAGTGTCGTGCTCCATGGCTCTCTTCATTCGTCGTCGCTTTTGAGGGGTCAGCTTGCCGTACGTAACATTTCGGGTTTCGGCCGACCGATGTCGCCATCGGTCCGATTATACAATATCGATCTTAGCATTCTAAATCATACGCCGTTTCGAATCTGGCGTCGGTTCTAATACATGTTACCGACTGAGTCGGGACGCAATAGATTATCTTACAAGCTATTACCTTACAGACTAGAGGGACTTCCAGGTCGGATCGATAATTGTCAATCTACCGCGGTTTCTAACCTCAATTATCGATCCGAGTTTCCGCGTGTCACGGGTTACGGGACTTTTTGGGGCAGAGAATCGTTCTCTGTCACAAAATATGATAATTCTTTTGTTTTATTTTTCATAAATTAATGCTTTTTATTTTTTCGCCTCTTGTCTTGACGCATGCTCCTATCCCTGGGAACACAACGCTACCTTGTTCCCTAAAAAGAGAGCGCTTCTCTGGTCTTAGGACGTAACAATTGGTACCGAATTTTTCGTAACCACTCGCGCAAATATTAATTGCTCGAAAGGGCAGTTAGAAATCGGAGTAGGGACAATAACTTTTGAGAGGCAGGAAAGTATCTGTATAGCAGCCAGAACAAAAACAATACTTTTCGCTAGGGTTTAAAAACCCCGAATTATTCCAGGGACACCTCCCTTTTGAAATAGGACCGGGAATTTATTCTGGCGACTGTATTGTTAAAAATTATCATGGCAAGGTTTACTTTCCTGTAACCAACGCGAGAGAGGAAGAAATTTTCATAAAAATTCCGACCTTAAAACTTTTTGAATTCGAGCAGTATACACCCTTGCAAAAGGGATCCCTCTACTATCGATCATAACTCAATCCTTAACTTTGATAAAGTAGATAAAGATAGGACGTCAAAAGATCCCTCTGATGTCCCTGCAAAAAAATCCCTCCACTACCCCCCATAGATCAATTTTTAATTTTGGTAAAGTAGATACAGATAGAACATCAAAGGTAAAGGAATTACTTCGCTTGGATCATTTAAGTGATGACGACCGAAAACGTGTAGAAAATCTCATCAGCTTAAGTCACGATAGATTTCACTTGCCAAAAGATAAGTTAGAGGCTACTACCGTAATAGAACATGAAATACCTACTGTAGATGAAATACCAATAAATACGCGACAGTATAGGTTCCCACAAGTTCCTGAGGACGAGATAAATCGTCAGATAAAGGAGTTATTGGATAATATGATTATTAGTCATTCTAATTCTCCCTACAACACTCCTGTATGGATTGTCCCCAAGAAAGCAGACTCTCAGGGCAATAAAAGGTGGAGAATGGTGCTAGATTTTAGAACCTTGAACGACAATACAATAGGAGACGCTTACCCTTTGCCGAACATAATAGAAATATTGGACCAATTAGGTGGAGCTAAATACTTCTCAGTATTTGACCTAGCGTCTGCTTTCCACCAAATCAGGATGAGTCAGAGACATAAACATAAAACAGCATTTTTTACCCCGTACAATCACTACGAGTTCGATAGAATGCCGAATTAAGATACGATTAGAATGCAGAATTAAAATACAACACCTACGAGAAAGAAGCCCTAGCGATTCTGCATTGTGTCGAACATTTCAGGCCTTATCTATATAGCCGGAAATTTACCTTGATTACAGACCACAAACCTTTGTTGTGGCTTAAGAGCGCAACTACGAATGCGCGAGTATTACGTTGGCGGTTGCGATTGGCCGAATTCGATTATGACATCCAGTATAAGGCCGGGAAAACAAATGTAAACGCCGATGCTCTTTCCCGAAATCCAATTGAAGTAAACGTAGTTGTCTTAAATAAACCAATCGAAAATCATCCAATTAACGTTACAGGGAGTCAAAATGAATCAGATATAACTGAAGGAGAGACGAATCCTGATATCCCTGTATCAGGATCAATATCTGATTCATGTAACTCTGAATCCCCGAACGTTGCACTACATTTTACTAACGAAAAATTAATCAACATAGCCACCGTTCTATTCCATGAAAAGAACCCCGCGGGACATAACTGCTCGGTTATCACGAGAACTCGGACCAAGAATCAGAATAACAATAATAAACAAATCGAGGAGAGGGTCACCCTTAAACGTCACGGTAGACATCCCAAAACTCTTAAACGTCGCGGTAGACCTCCTAAAACCCCTTTTAACCCTCCTAATCTTAAAATACGAGTAGGACAAAAAATGAAGAGACGCATATCACTCCCGAATTCAATAACGGCAAAAGGAAAAACAAAGAAAATAAAAAAAACCTTGCAGTCCAGGATCATCTTCGGATTCAAACTCTAACAATAGTTCTGACTCCGAAGTTGACATCCCTACTTCAGGGAAGAGGACTGGCAACCGTCAGATTTTTTCACTCGAAGATTCGGAAGATTCCGAAAAGGGATCTGAAGGCGAGGAAAAAATCACGGTACCAAATAATGATATTACAGGCGTCCCTCGAATAGCACGGTACTTGAATTGGAGTTCGAAATACACGAAGTCGCGAAAATTTTCTTAATCTTTGGAACCAAATGTACAAATTTGTATGGATCTTGAGTTTCGAATTGCTCCTCCTTCACCGCTACCACCTCTCCACCACCACCACATCCTCCACCACAACCTCCTCCACCTACACCACCACCACCTCCAGCTCCTCTATCACCTCCTCTACCTCCACCTCCTCCTCCTCCTGTTATAAATGGAATAGCACAGAACGTTATCTCCAAAATTGTAGGTATTATTAGTAACGAATAACACGACTTCGAATAACAAGGAACGAATTAATCGTATTATTCAAGGGACGCCTGTATAACCAATATCATCGAATCCAGAAATCCTGTAAAAATCAGAAAGGATAACGTAATGTGTTTCATAGACAAAGATAATAATCCTATGGACAAAGGAGCGTTGGAATTTTCACAAATTAACCTATTACCGCGAGTCCTAAACGTTGAAGAAGGTAAATTAAAGGCCGTGAAAAATGGAAAAAGATAAATATTAATAATTTGCATGGGTGACAGTTCCGACGGTTGGCCGATCCTTATACAGGATCCCACGAAGTAATCGAAATTTACGAAAATGGCAATGTTCGCATTAAAATAGGAAAAGGAACAAGAGTAGTCCACTCTAACCGATTAAGACTGTAACCTACAAATGCAAAAACCACGAACTAAAAACCTACTCTCGTTCATTTTCAGTGGGATTGCCACACTTGCTGACACTAATTGTAAGTGTCATAACAAGCGCCTTAGTCAGATTCCACCCAGTCAAAGGAATCATCGAATACGATTGCGGCACGAAAGTAAACAACGTATCGACACTATTGGTGGTCGTAACCACCTTGCGAGTTCGTCTTCATAGTAATTTGCTAGACCGAAATCGATGTAGTTATTCTCAATAAATGTTGTTCAAATTTTAGTATGTTGTTATTGAACCCACGAAGAATGGCATGATTATTTTTTTTCACACCAAATTGTTAAATAACCATTTCGAAAATTTATTGAAATTGGTAGCGAAATTTCACATAAGAACCACCGTAAACGGTGAACTAGGCTGTTATTGGTTGCTAGCCTTAGCACTTCCCCAATCGGTGGTTGTCTTCCTTTGGAGCAGACGGTTTACCCCCACCGTTAATGATATTGAAAAGCGACAGGATTCACACGCAAAGTTTTAGCATTTATTCATAATGAATCGATCTGCAATTTTAATATGTCATTCCTGGATCCAGGAGGGAGTGCCTGATTACTTTGTTGGCCATCTAAAGGGTCTAGCCGGATAAGATAGTCAAATCGGCCTTTGAGTCAATCGGGAAACGAATTGCACCATAATGTTCGGGGGAAAAAATGAGTAAGAACCCTAAATTTTCAGTCCCCAAAACGCACTAGGGTCCCTATAAACTTCGGTCTAGTGATTTTAGGTTTTTCGACGATATCTCGGTCAGCTTTCGAGCTAGAAAAAAAGTTTTTTTTTTCATTTTGTAGGGGTTTTTAAGCCCTACAAATTGTTCCTATCAAAAAAATTTTTCGCGCGAAATTCAAATTTTTAGAGTCAATCGAAAATTTTAAAATTCAATACATCGAAAACATGCATCACACGTGTCAAAATAATGTTCGGTTGACCTTGAATATACATGGAATATATAGGGACGCCATCGGCCGTCTAGGAATTTTCATTGTTCGGTTAATTCGTTCAGGCGTAGCCTAGTTATCGCAATATCTTCAAACATGTGATACATGATTTCGACGTATTCTTTTCCGTAGAATCCGATTCTGCCATTATTTTTACCATTGGACATAACCTCAAAGTGCTAGAAGCGAAAAGTCACTGAAAAATTCAGTTTTTTGCTCCTGGCGCTTCGAGGTTATGTTCTACAATAAAACCAATTGGGAACATGCATCACACGTCTCAAAATAATGTTCGGTTTACCTTGAATATACAAGGAATATGTCCCTATAAAGGGATGCCGTCTGCCGTCTAGGGATTTTCATTGTTCCGTAGGATCCGATACCGCTGTTATCTTTATCGTTGGGCGCAACGCCACAACGCTAGGAGCGAAAAACCTGTTTTTTCAGTGATTCTTGGCTTTTAGCGGATTTCTGTCCAGTCTATGTCCAGTAGGACTACTCTGATAAACTCTTCGATGCTTCGAAAGGTATTTTTTACTTCATTCTAGAACACCAGAATGCTTAAACTAGTTTTCCTGAATATTTTGTGTACTAGCGAGATATAAATTTGATAAAACTTACTTTTTCAAACGATTGTTGATGAGTCCTGACGACGGTATTGATTACTACTGGCTATCAATAATTGTTAAAGAGTTTTTTTGTACTTATGGTACGTCAAGAGCAATTTTAATAAACTGGAACCATAGAAATGTGCATTTTATTAATTTCAATTGAATAATGGTCTTCAAGAAGTTGTATAATAGCCGAACAATGAAAATCCCTAGACGGCCGACGGCGTCCCTATATTGGAACATATTCCTTGTATATTCAAGGTCAATCGAACATTATTTTAAGACGTGTGATGCATGTTCTCGATGTATTTTTTCCCGTAGAATTCAATGGTACCATTGGTTTTATCGTAGAACATAACCTTCAAGCTCCAGGAGTAAAAAACTGAATTTTTCAGTGACTTTTCGCTTCTAGCGTTTTGAGGTTATGTCCAATGGTAAAAATAATGGCAGAATCGGATTCTACGGAAAAAAAATACGTCGAAATCATGTATCGTATGTTTGAAGATATTGCGATAACTAGACTACGCCTGAACGAATTAACCGAACAATGAAAATCCCTAGACGGCCGATGGCGTCCCTATATATTCCACGTATATTCAAGGTCAACCGAACATTATTTTGACACGTGAGATGCATGTTTTTGATGTATTTTTTTTCGCAGAATTTAATGGTTCCATCGTTTTTATCATAAAACATAACCTCAAAGCGCTAAGAGCAAAAAACTGGAGTTCTTAGTAGTTTTAATTTTTTTTTCAGTACGTTCCACCTCTTTAAAAAATCTAAAAACATTCAGAGAAATTTTTGAGGATAAAATACATAACATATATTTTTTCCAGCGATGAGTCGGTCGTTGTTTTCGATATATTGAATTTTGAAATTTTCTAACGGCTCTAAAAATTTGAATTTCGCGCCAAAAAATTTTTTTGATAGCAATAATTTGTAGGGCTTAAAAAACCCTACAAAATGAAAAAAAAAACTTTTTTTCTAGCTCGAAAGCTGACCGAGATATCGTCGAAAAACCTAAAATCACTAGACCGGAGTTTATAGGGACCCTAGTGTGTTTTGGGGACTGAAAATCAAAGGTTCTTACTCATTTTTTCCCCCGAACATTATAGTGCAATTCGTTCCCCGATTGACTCAAAGGCCGATTTCACTATCTTATCCGGCTAGACCCTTTTAAAAAATTATTTTCATTTGTTCACTTTGACACAAAGTGTAGAGTTACCGACACCCGACACTGTATATGGGGCTTTCCACGCCAAATCGGACGGTTTGAAAAAATTTTTTTTTAATTTACTTAATTTTTTGGTATTTTTTAGCACCCCTCAAAAGAGGCTTCTTGGTAAATTTTGAGATTTTTTTGATCACTGGTTAAAAAATATCGAATTTTCAAAAAAACCGCCCTTTTTTTGGTTTTTTGCTCATAACTTTCGTAATAATGGTCGAAATTCAATTTTTTTTTTCGTTTTTAGATGGCCTTTAAAAAAAATACAAACAAAATATTTCAAGTGTTTTTAATCGATATTTTTGAATTTTAAGTTTTTCAATCGTGTTTTTAAAACTGTGTGTATCCTTCGATTTTCTTGAAGATTTTCTGTTTTAAACTTCTATCCGTCCCGCAACTTTTAAGCCCGGTCCGGTAGTGGGTCTTCGATAATTACTATGTTTTCTTCGATTATTAAAAATTAAAAAAATTTTTTTTCGCTATAAATTATTATCAGTATCGATTTTTGACACTGCATACAGTGGCAAAAATTTTTGTTTCGCTATAAATTATTATCAGTACCGATTTTTGGAAGATTAGAAATTTTTTTAAAAATATAAGAAAATTGTTAAATTAAAAATTGAAAATTGAAAATTTAAAAATCAGTATCGATTTTTTTAAAAAAGTAAAAATTCTTTTTTCGCTATAAATTATTATCAGTACCGATTTTTTAAAAATTAAACATTTTTGAAAATTTTTAATTTAAAAATTAAAATTTCAAAATCAATACCGATTTTGGACACTGTATGCAGTGTCAAAAATCGATACTGATAATAATTTATAGCGAAAAAAATTTTTTTTATTTTTAAAAATTGAAAAAAAATAGTAATTGTAGGAGGCCCACTACCGGACCGGGCTTAAAAGTTGCGGGACGGATAGAAGTTTAAAACAGAAAATCTTCAAGAAAATCGAAGGATACACACAGTTTTAAAAACACGATTGAAAACTTAAAATTCAAAAATATCGATTAAAAACACTTTAAATATTTTGTTTGTATTTTTTTCTGTAAAGGCCATCTAAAAAAGAAAATTTAAAAAAAAATAATTGAATTTCGACCATTATTACGAAAGTTATGAGCAAAAAACCAAAAAAAGGGCGGTTTTTTTAAAAATTCCATATTTTTTTAACCAGTGATAAAAAAAATCTCAAAATTTACCAGGAAGCCTCTTTTGAGGGGTACTAAAAAATAATAAAAAATTAAGAAAATTTAAAAAAAAAATTTTCAAAGCGTCCAATTTGGCGTGGAATGCCCCATACATATCTCAACCTAACATAAGGAAAATAATGTTTGACATGTAAAACATACAAGCAAGACCACGTGCCATACATAAAGGTACAAATAATATTTATTTTCGATACGAAAAGTATCCAATTACGATGTGGATACAATCTTATCTCGTATGGTTATACACGACGTCAGTATATAAACAAACATTCGACGTTGATCTGCCAAACTGTTCCCAGATAGCGACTCTATGGTGTCCGTAAGACTTGCTTTTTAATAAAATTACCAACGGGCATTTACCGTATCCTTAGGTGCAGGACTCTACCTTATCCTACGTTAATGTTTCAGTTCGCCTCTTGTACCGCTAGATGATAGGTAGTGTAGCTACACGGCAGTAAAATGATTATTGAAGGAACGGAAAGTAAAATTCGAGGGTCTGACGTTTTTATTTTTTTTTCCAAATGTAAGAATGAATGAGGAAAACACCGCAAATTTTTTAGGATCAAACAATAAAAAAAATAATAAAGAATAAACTTTTCAAATAAAATCTACTCTTTTGGTCTTTTTTGGGACGAAACGTTAACTTTTAAGATAAATAAAAAGTTTATTTGAAAAAGAAATTAAAGGTCTTTGTTTGTTTTCATTTTCATAATCCTAATAAGGGAGAATTACATATTTATATGCAATAAATTGAATGGGAAAGTAGACTATAAGACGCACCGGACGATAAGACGCACTTCAAATGTATTATGATTTTTAGAAAAATATATTTTAAATAAATTTAGAGACGATTTATTGAAAGAAAATATTTTAATGTTACTTTCGAACCATAAGATGTTCCAAAAATTTGAGTACATTTTTTCAAATCTTACACATTTTTAAAATAAAAATTATATATTAAATAATAAACACTAATGTTCATTATAAAATTGCAGTTAGTCATTAACTTTCTACAAACATCTACTATTTTGTTACTTTGTTTCATTATTTTACGTCGCGGGCGCATGTTTATTAGTTTTTGTAACCAATTTAATTATTTTGACGATTCTCGTGTTTTCATTGTCAGCGTAGGTCAGTTCCTACTGTGCCAATCTTTATACCATCATTCTTTTCAAATTATAAAGTGTAATATGGTAAAAAAACTGCCCCATATTACTCGCAAAATAGAAAATCACACAAGTTCTCATCCAAGACAGCGTGACATTACTTCCTGGTTAATATCACAGAATGAATTTGCGGTACTTGATATTTTTAACCCTCAGATCACATATAGGATCTTTCAGACTAATTAAAGTCTGATTGCGTCAGACGTATTAAAAAAATTACAAACATTACAAAAAAGACTATTAAAAAAATATTACATAAATCTAAGGATACATAAATATTGTTAAAAAATTACAAATTATTAACAAAATTTCTTTTCAATGAAATAAATTGTTATATTGTATAAATATTATTCTACGAGTGTTAAAAATTTTCTTTTCTTGAATGAAATTGTTTTTCAGGATTTTTTATATTTTAAGACCCTATTTCTAACGAGGTATTTAAGGGAGTATACCAATGTGACGGCCGAAAATTTACGTGTTTTTTAGGATTTTTTTTAAAGAAAAGTATTCCATAAAATGTTTTCAAACTTTGTGGATATATTTGTCTTGTGACGTGGCGTTTTCCACTCCACGCCACAAAAACAGATTTCCGAACATACCCGTCCAGAGGAGATGTCAACTTGGATTGGATTGGTATGTATTTGGAACAACGGAAATCTGTAAAGGGCTCGACCCTTAGGTTAAGTTAGAATAAGACTCTAGAATAGGTGATCCGTAATTGGCGCACGGGAGAAGCCGTAAATTTTGGTTGGATATCGATCGAGGATCGGAAACGTTAGGGCACTCACCAATAGAATTGGAGTAGTCGACAACGTGGGACATCTGTTGGATCTTCGGGGAGTGTCGGAATTCAAGAGGACTACTCAGTATCAATTCCTAACAAGTGGCAGCACCTCCCGACCACGACCAACGGGGAACGGAAACACGCATGCGTCACCACACCCCGAAGAAGAAGAAGCAAGGAGACGGCACTTCTCTGCTGGACGGCTTCGTTTGAGCATCGTAACGCTACGCACTCCCCTAATCGGCCATTTTCTCGGGAGATTTTTCGACGAGGTCAAGTGGGTTTGGGCTAGGCTTGATTTGGTGAGTGCCCGCGGGCTTGAGTTTTAAGAGCGAGCTTCAATTTGCTTGAAGCTTCGCCGCACCGTGATATTTGGAAATCGGGCTCTTGGTTGGGTGGAAATACCAACCTTTCCACGCAACCGACACAGCGGCCATTTTGATTCGGCTCCTTTAGAGACCGATAAGTGATATATAGGAATTCGAGATTTTCTCCCCATAAATTTGGCTTCTCCCGTTTCTTTTTTTTTCATAGGTTTGGGGTCCTAGAACCCTTTATTTTTTTTGTTTGTTGTTTTCTTTGGTTCTTTTGTTCGGATTGGCACTTTTCGCTTTCGCCACCTCATTTTGGTTGGATCCGGTCGAGGACCACGTGGCGGAATCGAACTGCGTATCCTAAGATTCTTATTATTGTCATTATTACCATTATTTCTTTTTGTTTATATTAAAGTCTATATTATTACGAATTTTGGGATTTATTCATTTGGGGGATTTTCCTGTGGGTTGACCCTTTTCTTTTCAGGTTAGGTCGGCAGTCGGCGGAGTCGTGGCGGAACCTTCACGTCCCGGAGATAGGAGATAGTCGGTTTTGGGTTTTATCGTTTTGGGTTGCTTCGGAAAGTCCTTTGGGACTTTTAGAAGGTTAAAAAGTCCCTGGCGCCCTTCTGGCTTTGGATCTGTTGGGAAAGGGTGTCAGTTTGTGCCGGGAAGCCGCTCCCGAGGTTCCCCGGTTACAAATTTGGCGCCCAACGTGGGGCCGGGCGTGATTTTTTGTTTTTGGAAAATTTTGGTTTGAAAAAAAAAATCTTTCTTTTTTTTTCCTTTTGTGATTGGTGAGACCCCACGACTCCTACGACTTCGGGAGCCTGACGAGTTCGGTACTGGGCTCACAATATATTTTTGGATTGGAAATATTATTTGTAATAAAATAAATACAAATTTGGAGCCCAGCGAACTAGGTAATTTTTGAAAATTGAATTTTCTTTTTTTTTATGTGTGATTTTTGGAAATATTGGACACTTCTTTGTATGTGTAATTTTCGGAATATTTTGTGAACTGTGTGCCCTTTTCGTTTTGAATTCGAGTTTAGGAAAGTTAATTAATTCCAGGTAATAGTTGTTTTTTTGTTGGAATTTAAAAAAAAAAAAAACTGAAATTTAGATATTTTACAAATTTGGTATTTTTCTTTTGAAATTAAAGTTTGGAAATTAAAGATTAACTATAATACTTGTTTTTGGAATTTAATAAAGTAAATTAAAAAAAATAATAATAATAATTAAAAATAGAGATATTTTACAAATTTGGCTTTTTCTTTTTTTTGTAGTTTATTCGAGTTTTTGAATTTGGAAATTATTAAATTAAATTGAATTTTTGGGAATATTTTGAATTGGAGGTTATAAAATAGAATTTTGGAAATATTAATTATTGGATTAAATTGAGATTTTGGTAAAACCTAATAAAATTTGTTTCTATCATTGCAATTTTTTTTTTTGGAAAGATTGAATATAAATTAATTAACTAGATTTTTAATATATTAGATTTTGGATATTTGGAATAATTTTTTTATTAATACCTTTTACTTTTGGATTAGGGGCACACAATAAAAATTGAATCATATTGAATATATATTTACGAATTTTGGTGTTCTTGTTCTTGTTTTGGATTTATTATTGAATTATCAGTGATTGTTGAAATTTATTCTGTATATTACTGTATCTTTGGTATATTGGAAAACCATTGGTATTTAGGTGTTGAGCCGTCTAGGAGAGAACAATTTTTTTTGTTGTAAGCATAATTTCGCGATTCGGATTTGTTACGCAACGAACAATTTTTCGGAAAGTTGCGAATAGGTTTTGCCAAACTTTAGGTCGTTTTGGACAAATTAGGACACAAAATGTCGACGGACGCGACGATGGACGTTTCCTGGGTCGAAAGTCTTCCGGAACCGGCGGTTAAAATGATCTTGGCGTCGAATGGGTTGGCGACCGACGGAAATGAGAGAGACCTGAGGATTAGGTTATCTCAGTTTTGGTTGGAAAAGAATGGTTTTGAGGACCATTACGAAAATTCGGTTGCTTTGGAGAATAGGGAAGCGACATCTACCCCTACCCAGAACAGTGTCCAGATTATAACACCGGTAACTGTTACGACTGCAACGATGACGACGACAAGCACCCTAACAACAATGGCAAGTTCGGTTGTCGTTACGTGCAGTTCGGTTTTCGTGCAACCGCCTCCTCGGATATCATCGGTAGCGCGACCTTCGGTTGGTCCAATTTTGAGGGAGCCTGAGAATCTTGGGGATCTTTTGGATCCATTTGCAGATCCTTTCGTGCCTGCGAGATCTCGGCAAGCCTTAGGAACGAATTTGGAATCCGGTAGGGTACATTTTCAGCCGCCAGCAGCCTCGACCTTTGCTGCAATTCCGACGTCCTCGGTTGGAATTGAGCCCACCCCACCCGTTCCACCCGCTCGAACCAGTCGTAAATTGGCGGCGGGAGATATTATTCGGAAATGGAACTTGACGTTTACGGGGGGCTCGAACCCAAACATGAGTGCGGAGGAGTTTCTGTTTCGGTTGCGGGAAAAGCAAGATCTTTGGGAAGTGTCGGATTCGGAAGTTCTTCGGGGTTTGTCGGATCTGTTGACTGGGATCGCCTTAAAGTGGTATAGGTTGGAATTCCGAGAGTGGGCCACTTTAGAGCAATTTAGGATTGCTTTTCGGGATAGGTTCGACTTCCGGGATGAGCAGCGTCGGTTAGAAGAGCAGGCGAGGACGCGTACTCAAGGCGTAGGTGAGTCGGCGAGGGATTACCTCACCTGCCTATACACCCTTCTATCTCGGATGGATCCGATGTGGAGCGTTCGCCAGCAATTAAATTTGGCGTACGATAATCTCAGGCCGGAGTATAAAGTCCACATCATCCCAGATGACTTCGCGACGATCAAAGAACTCGGCTCGGCTTGTGCACAACGAGAAGCGATTTGGGCGACAACTAGGTGCTACAAGCCGCCGCCAAACCCATCGGAATCGGCGTATCCGGATTTGGCTTGGGAGGGAAACCTTATAGACCTCTCGGAAGAACCATCAGCTTGGGATTCGTCGGTGCATGTCACGAGTTTGTGCAGAGGTTCGCAGATTAGGAAAAACAAGGCTTCGGGAAAATCCTTTGGTGCGGCGACCAGCCGGAAGGACCACGAGCGGACCTACGCAGCAGCCGTGACAGAACAGCCCAGGAGTCAGCCGAAAGGGAGTCCATCGGATAGGAACGGCAAGGACCAAAGTAAAACATCGTCGGGTAGGAACAATTCCACAGTGGAATGTTGGAATTGTAGGAAAAAGGGCCATTTCGCGAAAGAATGTCGGGGTCCGAAAAGTAAACATTGTTTTGGTTGTGGTGCAGCCAATGTGATTCGGTCAAATTGCACCAAATGTTCGGGAAACGAAAAGAAGAGTCAGCCGTAGAGGTCCAAACTGATTCTTCCGTTCGTAGGAAGACCTCAACAACCCCTTTGGATAAGCTTTCGGTAGACTTGGATGATTCGGATTTGATCCGTCAACTATTGGATGTAAAAGAAGATCAAACTCCAATTAGTTGCGGCCCGATTCAAACTTTGGAATTAGGAAAGCGAATCTTTCTTCGGGTTAAAATTGGAAGTGTCTCGGTTCGAGCATTGTTGGATACCGGTTCTTCTCGAACTTTCTTGGGTCCTTTAGGTAAGGAAATTGTTTCCAAATTAGGTTACTCGGTTTCGACACCGAAATATCGGTCAATTATTTTAGCAAATGGGGACATCGAACGAGTCATCGGACAGGTTAACATTCCTGTAGAGGTAGATGGAGTCTCTCAGGAACTAGAGATCCGGATTGTACCCCATTTAGCTGCAGATTGCATTCTTGGTATGGATTTTATCCGAAAATTTGGTGTCGTGATCGATGGCAATCGACAGGTTTGGTACCTCACCGATAAAAAGGTAGAGCATAGTTTTGAGGAAACAATTGGAAATACGGAACTCTTGGAATCCTCGTGTTGTGGAATTGTGGAGTTGACATCGGACGAACAGCATCGGTTGACAGAATTTTTGGATAAAGAAGTGGGTCAACTCCCGGAGAAATTTGGATGTACGGATTTAATTAGACACAGTATTGATGTGCAAGGCCATGAGCCGATAAAACAGCGGTACTATCCAGTTTCTCCGGTAGTGAAGCAGGCCATGTATGATGAGGTCAATCGGATGTTGTCGGACGAGGTCATCGAACCATCTAGTAGTGCTTGGTCTACTCCAGTAGTCATGGTTAGGAAACCCAATGGCACGTACCGTTTTTGTTTGGATTTTCGGAAAATTAACTCGGTTACGAAGAAGGATGCATATCCTCTTCCTTATATGAGTGATATTCTGGACAAACTCGGTGGTGCTCGGTACATTTCGACTTTGGATCTTAGCCAGGCCTATCATCAGATACCTTTGGTTGATAGCAGTCGGGAAATAACAGCTTTTACCGTTCCAGGAATGGGTCTGTTCCAGTTTCGTCGGATGCCCTATGGTTTGTCAAATGCTCCAGCCACTTTCCAGCGGCTTTTGGATAAGTTGATCGGTCCAGAAATGGAACCGCATTCATTCGCGTACTTGGACGATATTATTATCGTTACCAAGACGTTTGAGGAGCATTTGGTTTGGTTAAAACGCATTTTAGGGAAAATTCGAGAAGCTGGTTTGGTTATTAATCGGGAGAAAAGCGAATTCTGCTGTCAAGAGGTTCGGTATTTAGGATTCCGAGTTAATAGGGAAGGTTTGCAGGTGGATCCGGAGAAGATTGGTCCAATTTTGGAATATCCACCTCCAAAGAACATTCGGCAATTAAGACGTTTTCTTGGTATGGCGTCTTGGTATTGGCGTTTTGTTACTGATTTTTCGGCTCGGAGTGCTCCGCTGACGCAGCTATTAAAAAAGGATCAGGTTTGGGATTGGACTTCGGAGAGATCTGCTGCATTTGAGAATTTAAAACAGGCTTTGGCTACTGCACCAGTATTAAAATACCCTGATTTCTCGCAACCGTTTGTTTTACAAACGGATGCGAGTGGCTTTGGTTTAGGTGCAGTATTGGTACAAAATATTAATAGTCAAGAACACATTGTAGCCTGTGCCAGCAGAACTCTCACGGATCCAGAAATGAAGTACTCGGTTACGGAGAAGGAATGTTTGGCAGTCGTTTGGTCCGTTAAGAAATTTAGGCCCTATTTGGAGGGATACCATTTTACGGTAATAACAGACCATTCCTGTCTTCGTTGGCTCCGTAACCTTAGGGATCCTACAGGTCGGTTAGCTCGGTGGGCATTAGCACTTTCGGAATACGATTTTGAAATCGTACATAGGAAAGGCGCTCTTCACCATGTGCCGGACGCTTTGTCTAGAATGTACGAAAGAGAACCCGAAGAGCTCCTAGCCATCGTAGAGGAAAAGAAATCGGTATCGGAACGTTGGTATGAAAGTCGGATTAAATTGGTAACTCGCTTTCCAAAAAGGTATGTTGGTTGGAAAGTTGAAGATGGGTTACTGTATCGGCGTCGACCTTTGGCTTTGGTAGAATCGGTTGGGATGGATCCGAATCCTTGGAAATTGGTTCCACACCCGGAAAAACATTCGGATATACTCAGGGAAGTTCACGATGAGCCAACTGCTGGTCATTTAGGTGTCGAAAAATCTTACAATCGGGCTTCGGTTAGTTATTATTGGCCCGGTATGTTTAGAGACATTCAAAATTACGTTCGGTCGTGTGAGGTATGCGCACAAATTAAGCCAGACCAATCCCAACCTGCGGGAAAAATGGGAAAAAGGGAGGTAGATATGCCCTGGACGGTTGTGGCAACCGATATTATGGGCCCCTTTCCCCGCAGTAGGTCGGGATTCTCGTATGTCTTGGTTTTCGAAGATCTCTTTACGAAATGGATTGAGGTGATACCGTTGCGTAGGGCTATTGCCAAAAACATTGCGTCGGCTTTTGAGGAATTTGTTTTGTGTCGGTGGGGATGTCCGGAGGTGTTGCTTTCGGATAATGGGACCGAGTTCTGCAATAAAGTCATTGAGACTTTAGCGCAAGAATCGGGTATTAGGCATACTACAACTCCTCCGTACCATCCCCAAGCGAATCCTGTAGAACGGAAAAATCGGGTCCTCAAAACGATGATAGCGGCGTATGTTGAGTCGGATCATAGGGATTGGGATAGGGATCTCCCTAGATTACAATTGGCATACAACGGTTCGGTGCATAGTTCGACTGGGTTTAGTCCCTGTTTTTTGAATTTCGGTAGGGAACTGAATCCTCCCAATTTCGTAAGGAGAGTTATAGAGGGTAACGTAGACATACCACCACCAGACAGAGGACAGTGGACAGTACGATTGGCTCGGTTACAAGAAATTTACGATATCGTTTGGCAAAATCTAGAATTGGCTCACGATAAACGAGCCCAATACTACGATCAGAATAGGCGCTCCGTTCAATATAAGATCGGTGATCGCGTTTGGAAACGGAACCATGTTCTCTCTCAGGCAGCTCAACATTTTACATCGAAATTGGCACCAAAATTCGTAGGTCCCTATGTCGTTTCCAAGAACCACAACGACATAGTTTATGAGTTGGCTGATGAAGGGGGACAATCCATGGGAAAACACCATATAAAGGATTTGAAGCTATATAAGGGAGAAGCTGAACCCTAGGAAAGCTGGGGCCCCCTAATCTCATTACTTTTGGAAAATTTTGGGGAATATATTTAGTAGTTGGTTGGACCCCAAACACTCTCCTACATTTTTTTCTTTTCTTTTTCTTTCCTTTACCCGTTAGATTGGATCGGTTATTTGGATTGGCCCTTTGGATCGGTTTTTGGTCTCTCTCTTCCTCCCTTCTGTGAGTCCTTCTTGGATAGACCCGGAGCCATGTCTCGCGAATCAAAAACCCTCCAAGGACTGCTTCTAAAATATCGCCTGTACGCTTTGAAGCACGGGGACCTCCTCATCGAGGATCACACACAGGAAGAATTGGATATCCTGTGCGGATTCCTGCCCTCCCAACGAGAGACGGGAACCCAAACGGTGGCGATGAAGAAAGCGGACAAGGCGATAACCGCAAAGAAGAAGACGGCAGAAGTGGGATGCCAGACCGAACCGTGGACCGTAGCTTTCACCTTCGGGGCCTCTGGAACACCCACCTGGGTCCCGCAGGAAACCCCAGCAGCTAGCTCCCCGGAGCAGATAGCGGACGTGGGACCACTCGTTCCACTTCGGGATCCAACAAACACGGAGTGTTGGAATTGTTACAAAGAAGGGCACATATGGAAAGCTTGCCCGAAGCCGCAACGGATATTTTGCCACGTGTGCAGCTTATCGGGATACATTCCCCAAAGCTGCCCTAGATGTTTAGGACGCTGGGATTAGGACAGGGAAGGAAGACGTCGGGGAAGCCCCTTGAAAAAAAAAAAAAAAGAAAAAGAGAGAGAGAGAAACATTAAAATGACTCTAAGAGATTTTTGAAAAGAAAATTCTTGGTTGGTTTCGATTTTCCCTTCCACCTTCCTCCTTAGGCATTACCCCTTCACCCTCCCAGAACCTCAGGGTAACAAAGGGGCACTCACAACTTGGTTTCGTTTCGCTTATGGGTTCCCAACTAGGGGTGGGGGAGTTGTGACGTGGCGTTTTCCACTCCACGCCACAAAAACAGATTTCCGAACATACCCGTCCAGAGGAGATGTCAACTTGGATTGGATTGGTATGTATTTGGAACAACGGAAATCTGTAAAGGGCTCGACCCTTAGGTTAAGTTAGAATAAGACTCTAGAATAGGTGATCCGTAATTGGCGCACGGGAGAAGCCGTAAATTTTGGTTGGATATCGATCGAGGATCGGAAACGTTAGGGCACTCACCAATAGAATTGGAGTAGTCGACAACGTGGGACATCTGTTGGATCTTCGGGGAGTGTCGGAATTCAAGAGGACTACTCAGTATCAATTCCTAACAAGTGGCAGCACCTCCCGACCACGACCAACGGGGAACGGAAACACGCATGCGTCACCACACCCCGAAGAAGAAGAAGCAAGGAGACGGCACTTCTCTGCTGGACGGCTTCGTTTGAGCATCGTAACGCTACGCACTCCCCTAATCGGCCATTTTCTCGGGAGATTTTTCGACGAGGTCAAGTGGGTTTGGGCTAGGCTTGATTTGGTGAGTGCCCGCGGGCTTGAGTTTTAAGAGCGAGCTTCAATTTGCTTGAAGCTTCGCCGCACCGTGATATTTGGAAATCGGGCTCTTGGTTGGGTGGAAATACCAACCTTTCCACGCAACCGACACAGCGGCCATTTTGATTCGGCTCCTTCAGAGACCGATAAGTGATATATAGGAATTCGAGATTTTCTCCCCATAAATTTGGCTTCTCCCGTTTCTTTTTTTTTCATAGGTTTGGGGTCCTAGAACCCTTTATTTTTTTTGTTTGTTGTTTTCTTTGGTTCTTTTGTTCGGATTGGCACTTTTCGCTTTCGCCACCTCATTTTGGTTGGATCCGGTCGAGGACCACGTGGCGGAATCGAACTGCGTATCCTAAGATTCTTATTATTGTCATTATTACCATTATTTCTTTTTGTTTATATTAAAGTCTATATTATTACGAATTTTGGGATTTATTCATTTGGGGGATTTTCCTGTGGGTTGACCCTTTTCTTTTCAGGTTAGGTCGGCAGTCGGCGGAGTCGTGGCGGAACCTTCACGTCCCGGAGATAGGAGATAGTCGGTTTTGGGTTTTATCGTTTTGGGTTGCTTCGGAAAGTCCTTTGGGACTTTTAGAAGGTTAAAAAGTCCCTGGCGCCCTTCTGGCTTTGGATCTGTTGGGAAAGGGTGTCAGTTTGTGCCGGGAAGCCGCTCCCGAGGTTCCCCGGTTACAGTCTATACATAAACTGCAAAATATTTTTTCATACAAAAATAATTAAAGGCGTCCAAGTTACGCGCTATCCCGCAAGACGCAAAAAAAAGTGCTTCAAATGCTGACATCGTACACGTCGCTAGGATGCCTGAAATAAACAAAAAGACGCTCTTAAGGGGGTAAGGTCACCTATAAAAAGAAAAGGTATATTAATTTTTTTTACTACTTTTATTATAAAAATACATTTTTTAAATATACATTGTAAATTGTACTACTAAATACTTACTAAATTATTTTTTCGAAATCCCTAGTATTTAGTATAAACATACTAGAGATTTGTTAAAAATTTCTATTTGGCGCAAGGTTCAAGGAGCACCGATTGACCGATTTGACTCCGCAATGGCTCATTTTCTCTGGAAGACCATCCTTTATGGAATGAATGTGGGAATCTGAAAAGAAAAAAAAATTACAAAAGTTCCGAATTTTTTAAACCCAAAAACCAAAATTATGTATATGAGGTATTCCATCCCGTTTCGCACGGTAAAAAAGTTCACTGCTCCGAAAAAACTTACAATTTTGACGCATTTCATAATCGCCTCCTTAGAATACATGCGATTTTTTTCAAAATTACTTTTTTTTTAAAAATCGTCTGTATCTTTAAAATATGCGATTGCACAGAAAATTCTTTAAGACAAAAAAGTTTGAGTTTGTAATGAACTACAATAAAAATTTTTTTCTTCGATTTTTCGAAATGAAGAAAACCTTATTTTTGGAAAAAATATACAAAAATATTTTTATTTCGTCATTACTTCACGATCGATTTTCCTGAAAAAATTACAGGACATGCTGTTATGTGTAATGAGCGACCACATCTTTTTTTTAAAGTGGTTGGCGATCTCATATGCATGGTTCAATCGTGTTTCTGAAAAAAAAAACTGATTCGAATACTGAATAACAATGTAGTACATTTTACTACATGTATGTAGTAACCCTACATGTGTGTATAAACCTATGTAGTAAACCCTACATGTATGTAGTACAATGTACTACGTTGTTATTCAGTATTCGAATCAGTTTTTTTTTTTCTAATTTTTTAGAAACACGATTGAACCATGCATATGAGATCGCCAACCACTTTAAAAAAAATATGTGGTCGTTCATTACACATAACAGCATGTTCTGCAATTTTTTCAGGAAAATCGATCGTGACGTAATGACGAAATAAAAATATTTTTGTATATTTTTTCCAAAAATAAGGTTTTCTTCATTTCGAAAAATCGAAGAAAACAATTTTTATTGTAGTTCATTACAAACTCAAACTTTTTTGTCTTAAAGAATTTTCTGTGCAATCGCATGTTTTAAAGATACAGACGATTTTTCGAAAAAAGTAATTTTTCAAATAACTCAAAAAATTACGGATCAAAAATTTTGAAAAAAATCTCATGTATTCTAAGGAGGCGATTATGAAGTACGTCAAAATTGTAAGTTTTTTCGGAGCAGTGAACTTTTTTACCGTGCGAAACGGGATGGAATACCTCATATATATCTTAACATATATATATAACCTCAACTGTAATATGTCCATTTCTAATCACGAATCCCACCATTTATCAGACTTCATCTTTACTAACTCCCTCCATCTCGTCCCCTCTCTACCCACCTTTCACACTCCTCATTCCGATTCTTGACTAGACTTATTCATAATTGACCATCCCTCAAAATTGCACCTTTTCCATAAGTCTGACACCCCCTTCATAGGTGGTCACGACTTGATCACCCTCTTCTATCTCACCACTCTACCTGTCTTATCATCTGTCTCCTTCTCCTACCGCGATTACCGGTACTTCGATTCTACAATCTTTCGCTCCTCATTAGCTTCATCTCTTCTTTCCTCCCAACCCTGCCTCCCTTCTAATGATCCTTGTCTCCTTGTTTCGTCCTTCAACCACCATTTCAATCTTTCCCTGAACAAAAATGCTCCTGCTCGTCACATCAGCAAAGCCAATCGTCGCCCTTCCTGGCTAAATTCCAGCCTGCGTAGCGAAATTCGACGTAAAAACTCTCTGTACAAGTCTGCCAAGCGATCCAATTCTGCCACCAAATGGATGCAATATAGAACTTTCAGGGATCATCTATGCAATCGCATCAAAGCTGCTAAGGCGTCAGTTCTCAGTGCCGAACTAACAGCTTCACGTTCTCCCTCTGAACTTTGGTGAAAACTTGGCAGGCTTGGACTTATTCGGCATTCCAACGCTTCCCCGTTACGCTACTTTTCAGCCTCCGCACTGAATACTCATTTCACCACGGTCTGTAATAGCTCAGCTCCTTGCTCGTTATTTGAACTCGATCGTATCTGTTCGGTGTCTGACTCATCATCTTTTCCTTTTTCCTTCTCCTTTGAAACAATCAGCTCTGCGGATGTTCTCGCTGCTTTCCAGTCATTCGTCTCCTGCTCGCCAGCTCGTGGACCTGATATGTTCTCGCTCCATGAACTTCGCCTCTCCCTACCTGACTCTCTTCCTTTCATTACTCACATTTTTAATGTTTCTCTCTCTGCCTCTACCTTTCCGAAAACATGGAAATTAGCTTTCATCCGCACCCTCAGTAAAGTCAATAAGCCTGTTTCACCGTCTGACACCCGCCCAATTGCCTTGCTAAGTGCCTTATCCAAGGTCCTTGAAAAAATTGTCCATGGCCAGGTATCTCGCTACCTTTCTAATACCAACCTTTTGCACCCAATGCAGTCGGGTTTCCGCAAGGGCTTTAGCACCCAGTCTGCTCTTCTCAGACTCTCTGATGATATCAGGCGCGGTATAGACGAGGAGAAGGTCACAATCCTACTGCTTTTTGACTTTTCCAAGGCTTTTGACACCGTTCCTCATTCTAACCTTTTGTCCAAGTTGGCCAAGTTGGGTTTCTCCTCCCAGGTGATCAGCTGGTTCCACTCCTACCTGTCTGGCAGGTTTCAGGCCGTTTTGGAGGAGAACGGTGGTCATTCTGACTGGTCCGAAATCACCTCTGATGTTCCTCAGGGGTCCGTTCTAGGTCCTCTCCTCTTTTCAATTTATATCAACGACCTGCCACGAATGATCACACATTCACGTCACATCATTTTCGCTGATGACACCCAGATATACCTCACCTGTTACCCTGGTGAACTCCACTCCGCGCTTGCTCGCCTGGCTTCTGATGCTCAGGCTGTCGCAAACTGGGCTCTTGCCAACTCCTTGCATCTCAATGCCGCCAAGACCAAGGCTATTATCTTCGGCAGCCCGGACCAGGTTGCCAGGCACAAATATGACTCCATCCCTAACATCCTTTTGGGTGGAGTCCCCATCCCCTGGGTTAGCGACGTGCGTAATCTGGGTGTCATCTTTTCGCGAACTCTCTCTTGGAAGGCCCATACTGGACTTATCTGTAATAAAGTAAACTCCGTTCTCTATCGGCTGAAACACCGGCGTAATGTCCTGTCCATCGCACTCCGCGCCAAGCTTGTCAGGTCCCTAGTTTTTCCCCTTCTTGACTACTGCTGTGTAGTCTACAATTCTATCCCTGACATCCTTGACCTCAGGCTGCAAAGGGTGATAAATTCTTGCGTCAGGTTCATCTCTGACCTTAGAAAGGACGACCATATCACCCCCTACCGTCTTCACCGACTCGGCTGGCTATCGGTGGCTAACAGAAGAACATACTTCCTGGGCTGTTGCCTCTTCCAACTCCTTTCTACCGGCAAACCACCCTATCTGGCAAACCTGTTCTCCACTCTCGATGACCGGACCAGGTATTCTCACAGGGTGACTCACGATGGCATAAACTTTGTCATTCCTCACTTTCGGACCGAATCGTATCGTAAGTCTTTTCTAGTGTCTGGAGCTTATCTCTGGGGTTCACTCCCGGCCGAGATTCGCTCCGCCACTAAAATCGAAATCTTTCGTAATAGACTTTATTCATATTTACTCGAGTCTGAGAAGTCTGAAAATCCCTAATTTCAATCTCTTGTCTTATCTGGGTCATCTCCACAGCACCTTAACTTTGGCCTTCCCTGTTATCTTGTTCAGTATTCACTTACTCTACTGTTTAAATTTTATCCAATTTAATCATCTCTAAATAATTAACATAACTCGTTATTCATCTAAATCTCATTCAAATTCGAATTTATACGTGTTTCTCTAATATTTACTCTAATTATCAGTCTTAATTTCTTATGTACTTTAATTACCATGTCACGTCTACTGTATTCTTTCCTTGCCCCATGGAAACAAGGGCATATGCTTAAATAAATAGAAATAGAAATAGAAAATATATAGATCTGATAAAAAGTGTTGTAACTTTTTGTTTACTTATTTCTTCCAAAATTCCCACATTCATGCCGTAAAGGGTCTTCATCCGAATGAAATGAGACCTTGTCGAGGCAAATCGATCAATCGGTGCTCCTCGAACCTTGCGCCAAATGGAAATTTTTAACAAATCTCTAGTATATTTATACTACATACCAGGGATTTCGAAAAAATAATTTATTAAGTATTTAGTAGTACAATTTTCAATGTATATTTGAAAAATGAATTTTTATATTAAAAGTTGTAAAAAAATTGATATACTTTTTCTTTTTACAGGTGACCTTACCCCCTTAAACTAGAAGATACAGTAGAATCGCCGTACAAGATACCACGAGGGACCGGAGGGGAATATGATTCCGAAAATTACGGTTTCCCTACTCAGCGGCCTGCTACGCCGGAAAGGAATAGAACTCACGTCCTTCGTATAAGATACCATGCAAAATAGTCTAACACGTTCACGACGGGGTGTACCACCGGTGGTACATTCTTGTCTGTCCTATGGGACGGGATGAGCTACCGGTGGTACATACAGAATTGTCCCATCGCGCGGGATGATATTTTGATTTTCGTCAAAATTTTTTATAGCAAACTACTACTCATTCCACAATTTTCCAGGCCGGTCCGATCGTGGGACCTTCAAAGCTATTATTTTTTCGATTTTTGAAAATTTGAAAAATTTTGTTCTTTCTATTAATCATTATGAATATCAATTTCCGTTACTGTATATTATTTTTCAAAATATTTTTGAATAATTTCTACCTTTTATAATGGTAAAAAGGTGTTTAATATCAATCAATAGTAGTTAAATCAATTTATAATCAATAAAACAAAACTATCTATTTATTTTCGTAATTTTTTGAAAAATCTGATTGGGGTTGAATTTTCAATGTTATTTTTTGGTATGAAGTATTTTTTTTCAATAATAGTATTTATACTATTTATATTATTATTGACAAAAGCAGGAAGGGCTTTTCGGTAGGTACTAAAAACTATCAAAAAATTGAGGAAATCAAAAATCAATATTTTTAAACTGTCCGATTTGGCGTGGAATGCCCCATATAAAATAACGGATTAGTTCCAAATATAAAAGGAGGATGGTTGGTCATCTTATTACTTACTTTAGTTATAAAAAGTGCAGCCGCAGTGGTGTGGTGCCGCCGGGTAGTGTGGTGGTGCTGCCGGGTAGTGTGGCGGTGCTGCCAGGTAGTGGGGTGGTGCTGCCGGGTAATATGCTGCTACCGGGTAGTGTGGTGCTGCCGGGTTTTCACAACACTGTGGCCCTTTCAGGGCCGAGGCCAAACTACTGGCAATCGCCTTTGCCAGACTCTGAAAACGAAAGGACAAAAATAAAATTATTGCGGTACATATATCCATACATACATCCATCCATTCATACATTCATACATCCATACATCCATACATGCATCCATACACACATGCATCCATACATACATCCATCCATACATGCATACATACATACATGCATCCATTCATACATACATTACCTTTTTCTCCCTCCTTTCCCGCTACTGCCTACTCAACTTCTCTACTTCCCAAAAAGGGCGCTGGTTCCATTGCCTTGGCGGGGGTGACCGGAAACGGTGTCGTGGCGGGGGTGACCAATCCCGGTCGTGACGTCGTGTTTCGAACTACAGATGTTCAGATAGCGAGAACACAAAATATATTGAATTTCATATTGAGATTTGTATATATTGTAACAACAAATAATAAATTTTGTTTTTCGAGCCGATTTCGAGACATTCATTTCTTCTAACATTGCGTTCGAATTACTGTAACTTTGCAAACAAAAATAGACGGATTCGAACATTTTTTATTGGAATTTTCCTGTACTTTTCGAAAGAAATGTTTAATAAATGTCCACTTGCGT
Organism: Gasteruption jaculator; assembly: GCA_949825005.1. NCBI lineage: Eukaryota > Metazoa > Arthropoda > Insecta > Hymenoptera > Gasteruptiidae > Gasteruption > Gasteruption jaculator. The sequence continues at coordinate 5,257,104 of OX463772.1, read as the reverse complement.
TTTTCGGAATGATTTTTTCATTTTCACGGTGAAATATTTTTGTAAACAATGATAGTTACATATGATTTTTTGGAAAAATTTATATGCGAAACTACTACTAGTTTAACGACTTTTGTGAAGGTTTCATAATGGGATTCCGATTCTTTTTTTTTCACATTTTTGAAATTATAACGAAATTTTTATGACAACTTACCAAAATGTTTAATTATAAACAAATTTCTTCAGTAATTTTTTACAAATTCGAAAAAATAGAAATCAACTCATAGAAAGAAAATTTGAAAATGTATTTCAAAAGAGCGCTTTTTCTGCGATTGACGTTATCTATGTTAACTTATGCGTTAATGGGCACCCCCCACCATGCCTCAGAGAGCGATAAAACAACAGTTGAAACGCATGAATTTTTTTATCATTATTCATATTTAGTGAATGTTTGTTTACAAAAATGGAACAAAAACAAGTAGTAAGTGAAATGGAAACCATCAACCCGAGGGAAATTTGGTAAATATAAGTTGTCAGTGCGTCGTCTGTCAGGAAGGAAAGTATATGTCAAGGGGTGAGTTCTGTATACATATATTTGTTTGTTTTCATTAGCGATGTATATCGATGGGCTTTGTTGAAAATAGTATAAAGGGTGTCCCAAAAGTCCCGGGACGGTTCAATAACTGTATTCTATGTAAGGGCAAAATGTTTGAGACACAATTTTTAGTATTTCTCCCAAAATATTAGATGGTGACAGTGACTTTGATCTTCACTGTGACGTTTAACCACTTGCGGTGGCAAGAAATTCACGGAAAACTGTACCAGAACCGTCTTGTATTTCGGAAACAAGCGCATAACGACGTGCATACCACGTCGTCGGCGATTCTGCGACCAAAGCATAACGACGTGCGTGGCACGTCTTTCCACCGCAAGTGGTTAAGGAAATTAAAAGATGAAAGTTATTGTTTAAAATGAAAATTCCTGTTTTGACATCGGCAATTCATAGAGCGGGAAATTTTACGTTTTAGATTGTGCTTAGGTCATAGGTCCAAGTCTTCAAATTTTTGTTATAACGATGAAAAATATGTATTTTCACAAAGCACATTAATGGTGACTTCAAACGTAAATAGTTCGGAAATCAATAAAAGTTTAATTACGACGTATAATTCTTATCCCATTAACGCCCCAGCTAAGAAAATTTCTGTTATGATTTCAAGACGAGATTTCAAACATTTGGAGGTGAAGAATTTTGACCAAACTTTGCTATCCAGGAGTTTCAGGTTCGCTCTTTACGATGATGGAGTCAGAATTCAATTTTTTTTCCAGAAATTTGAATATGGCGCCTCGAACGCGAAAAAATCGTGAAATCTCATGAAAATTTCTTTTGAAAGCTAAATTTTGTAACGGAAACGCTCCCGTGACTCTACGAAAACTGCGTGATTGGTGGGAAAAATACTTGAACTATAAGGATATGCATTTTAAAGTTAAAAATTTAAATATAAAAAAAATTAAAGTTAAAAAAGATGGCTGACTCAAAATGGCGGCTAAAGTGTAAAAAAAGTCAAAATCTCAGGATTTTCGCTTTTATCAGATATAATGCCCGTGTCTTACTATCTTTGCATACTTACAATTAGAGTGATATACTTGGTTCCCTAAGATAATTTTCAAATTCCCATACAGATTTTTAAATGGCGGATCCAATATGGCGACCTAAAAACTCAATTTTTATAGCTTTTTCCGCAGTTTTACTTATATTTTGAAATTTTTCATGAATAAAATATTGTTTTCCCTTTATTTATATTCTTCCCTTATCAATATTATACCATTTTTAGAAGAATTAAGGCGATTAGCGTATTAACAAATGTAAGAAAAAGGCAAAACTTCGTCCTTTAGCCAGTTTGACTCGCCGTTGCCCAACTCGCACCACGAAAAGGTGAAGGAATATTAGAATTTTCGTTGTTTTTGTATATATTTACTTGTTTTTTTTATACGTTTTTACTTTTTTCATTTTTTGAAGTTTTGAAATTATATTAATATCTTATTCACGAAAAATATCAAAATATAAAAGAAACTGCGGAAAAAGCTAACAAAATCTACATTTTATGCGCCATATTGGATCAGTTATTTTAACTTTTGTATGGATATTTGAAAATTATCGTACGGAACCATGTATATCATTTTGAAAATGAAAAAGATAATAAGACCCAGACATTATATCTCAAAATTATGTTTCTTTTTTTTGTACTGTAGCTGCCATTTTGAGTTTGCTATGTCGAATTTTGTAAGTTTGAAATGCATATCCTTATAGTTCAACTATTTTGCCCACCAATCACGCCGTTTTTGTAGAGCCACTGCAGGGTTTTCGTTACCAAATTCAAAAGAACAGAGAAAGCCCAACTTTTCCGTGTTCAAGGCGCTATATTTTATTTTCTGGGAAAAAAATGAAAATCTGATTGCATCATCGTAAAGAGCTAACCCGAAACCCCCAGACAGCATAGTTTGGCCAAAATGCTTCACCTCTAAATGTTTGAAATCTTATCTTGAAATTATTACGGAAATTTTGTGCGCTTGGGCGTTTATGGGTTAATATTGAAATTAAAAATTTTACGTCGTAATTAACCTTTTATTGATTAACGAAAAATCTATTTACAAAGTACAAATCTCAAAATCAAATAATCGTCGAGGCCATCATCGATGTCATGTTTGAAGACGCCGTTAATCCGCTTTGTATAGTGTAGCGCAACTCCCGGTCGCTAGCGACTTTTTGAACGAAAGGGGAGTTGCTCAACAAATTTCCACGCTCAGGGAAATTCTGAAAATAGAGAGTAATATTGGAAGGAAGGAAATCGGGAGGTTGGGCGCCAGTCCGATGATTCAGACGCGGATTTTCCCTGAGGGGGCCCGGTCCAGCTCAGAAGGAGCTATGATACCCTCTCAGAGGAAATCCGTTGTCTGAATTCGGCAAAGAAATTACACGAACTCAGACGACTTTTCGTTTTTCTAACCGATTCGAGAAAGAACGGCGTATATTTTAGTCACTAATTATTTTACAAATTTACAAACTTTAGCAAAGATAGGAAAGGTAGTGAACTTCGCGGTTCCGCACTTAGAATTTAAACGAGAACACGCGAAATGACAAAAAGGTAGTTGCGAGTGATTAGATCGAATCCAAAAAGAAAAATAATAAATCAAAAGATGCTAAACAGAATCGCCTAACAATCGGAAGAAGGGATAGCGGAAGCGGGATGACAAAAAGAAAGGTTTCAGGATTTTTAACGGGGAAATAGGGAAGTGGAGGATGCCAATTTCTCCAATCACTGATCGCAGCGGCCTCTGGACTCCCGAAGACCACTCCTGGCGGACGAGGATACGGGGTCTCCGTTGAATTCCTCTTAAACGTCCCAAAAATCCTGGAGGTAGTTGTAGGTAGTTGAGGCAGTTGTAGATAGTTCACACAATAGTCTTTCCTGTACGGCGGCTCAAAAATCTCTGAGGAGAGCCAATTTCGGTCCCCTCAGACTGTTATCGGTAGCGCCATCCTAGCTGTCGCAGGATTTGGGAATTGCGATGCTCGGGTGATAATCATCGCATCGACCCATTTGTGGTTATCGACCCGTCTCCTGTGAATCGCTAGATGGCATCCTTCCTTGTCTAGAGTGTAGCCGATCCTGTATTTCGGGAGCCTTCCTTCCTTCTTTCTCTCGCTTCGGAGTAGTAGAAGATGAAGTCCTCTTCTTCTTCCTTTTTCGTTCTCCGTGTTTGATCGTCGTGATCCGAAATTGGCAAGAGGGTGTTAGGAAGGGAATTAACTGAAGTATACGATAGGGATTCGAATAGAAAAATAGAAATTTTAGCGATAATAACAGAGCACAAAATAAGTAATAACATCATGAATTATATCAAATGATATGCAACTAAAATAACAAAAATAGATCGTTACCAAATAGCTTTCGGGCGTTCTCGGAGAGGTTCCTGAGCCTTATTCTCCGTTTTTAGTAACGGGCGCGAAAGAAATTCGAAATAATTATTGCCAAAAAAAAACTTAATGTAACGAAGGAAACTTTCCACATTACAATAGATACATATTTTGTATCATTATAACAAAATTTCGAAAACTTATATTCTCAGAGGTACCCACATTTTCCAGTTTAAATGACCTTGAACTGACATTCAAGATCGAATTCGACCTGTGCAAAACCCAGGCACATGCAAAAACGAAAATTTTCCCGCTCTATCGATTGCCAATGTCAAAAAAGAGGTTTCCATTTAAAACAGTTACCTTTATCTTCTCACCATCCTTGACGAAAAACCCTAAAAGTTCTGCCTCAAACACTTTCACACATAAAATTATAATTTAACATTGGAAAAAACTGTGTTTATGCAATATTTCTTTTACATTTGTTACAGACGAAAAGCTTTAGCGGAACGAAAGGAAATCCCTTCCCCTAACAATGACGGAAACGAGTTTGAGGAATACACAATGGATGAGCGCAATGTGAGTGCGGAAACCCTGTACTTCTGCTCAATGAACGCACCGGAGGAGCGCAATGTGAGTTCGGAAACCCCACACTTCTGCGCAATGAACGAATCGGAGGAGCGCAATGTGAGTGCGGAAACCCCGCACTTCTGCGCAGCGCAAAATCAATGTGTCATGACCATAGAGTCCGAAAGAAATGAAAGCATTCATACGGATAAAATGAACGATTTCAAAATAGAGGGTCGTAGAATTGTAGACTTTTCCTTCGTTTGGGAACAGCTACAAGAAAAAATCGACTTTCACTGGAATCGGTCAGTTTGCAAATTTTGCGATTGCAAAATAGCGAAATGATTCGATAAAGGTCTGAGATCGCAAATGCTTTTAAAATGTTCGAAATGTTCATACGTGGACCGAGCCAGAAAAACGCTATAACCCGTTAATGGGTCTTCGCGATAGCGCTGTCGTTGGTGCTGTTTTAGCCGGGACGGGATATTCAGGTTCGAAACAATAGCTTGCCGCAATGGCAATACCGTGTATGACGAAACTGTCGAATGTTCGATGTAGTTATTATTTTTAGACATCGCACACTCGTACTGTACGCCGAACTAACATTGTACAGTCGTTTGAAAGTTAGAAAAAATGAATTACAGTGGTATCTCGTTATACGAGTGTCCTAATATACGAGTGTTTTGAGATACGAGCCGCCGAGCGAGCGATATTTTGCTTTGAGATGAGAGCAAGATTTGAGATACGAGGAATCGCACACTACACCGCTTCTGTTTGTCAACGTATTTTTGATAAGTTGGGTTCGCGTTTTCTGCTTTTTCTACATTTACAAAACATTATCACATTTATTTTTATAACCATGGGTCCGAAGAAAAAGATGATGTCTATTAAATTAAAGCGTGAAACCATAGAAAAACATGAGCAAGGTGTGCGAGTAATTGACTTGGCGAGGATGTACGGGCGTAGCACATCAATGATATGTACTGTGCTTAAACAGAAGGAGTTGATACAGGATATAACGCCAGCTAAGGGCGTTACAATAATTTCTAAGTTCCGGACCTCTCTCCATGAAAAGATGGAGAAACTACTGATGGTGTGGGTGACAGAGAAGCAGCTTCAAGGAGGAACCTTAACATAAAGCATCATATGTGAGAAGGCACGAGCTATTTACAGTGATTTGCTGAAGCAGATCCCACACACTTCCACAAACGAAGAATCGGAAGACTCGTTTAAATCCAGTCGGGGTTGGTTTGACAACTTTAGGAAATGGACCGGCATTTACTCCGTCGTCAGGCATGGTGAGGCAGCAAGTTCGGATGTGAAGGCAGCTGAGGTTTACATCAAAACGTTTTCCGAACTGATAGAAGCCAAAGGATACATCCCCCAGCAAGTCTTCAACTGTGACAAGACAGGGCTTTTCTGGAAAAGGATGCCGAATAGGACTTACATAACGGCAGAGGAGAAGACAATTACAGGTCACAAACCCATGAAAGATAGATTAATTCTAGCACTTTGCGCCAATGCGAGTGGCGACTGCAAAATCAAGCCTTTGCTAGTATACCATTTGGAAAATCCCAGAACCTTTGAGTCACATAAGATTTTAAAAGAAAAACTGCAAGTTATGTGGAGGGCAAATCCGAAGGCGTGGGTCACCAGGAAATTCTTTGTGGAGTGGATAAACCTGGTGTTTGGCCTTTCTGTTAAAAAATATCTACAGAAAATCAACCTACCCATGCAAGCCCTTTTCGTCCTCGACAATGTCCCTGCTCACCCACCAAATCTCGAAGATGATTTACTCGAAGTGTTCAAGTTTATAAAAGTTCTCTACCTACCACCCAAATTTTCACTAGGTAGTAACGACTTTTTCTCTTATTTTAGTACCGTTTACGGTTCAGCGACCGCGCTGATTTCTTATCTTTGCCTCAGCTGGTTTGCCTGGCGCGAAGATAAGATCATAGATCTTCCTTATCGATTATCATTAATCGATAAGGATCAAGTGTCTTGAGTAATTGTGGTGATTGCTCTCAGACAATTAGGGCGCTGCTGTATTAAGGACAGCCAATCACCGCCCATCGCATCATTGAGCATGTCTGAGTTGGTGTTGTTTATGTGTTGTGATTTGCAACAACTCATAACTTAGTTATGGATTGTTGCAAATTGTGTGTTTTTTATTGAAAAAAGTGTTTTTTTCAACAGGTGTTGTGAAGGTAAAAGTGGTTGCCGAGATAATTTAATTCATTTTATGTGTTAATTCAATCCATTATGTTATAATTTAATCCATTCTAATACTTAATCTCACGCTTTGATAGGTTAGAAAGCCTTTAACAAATTTTTGGTTGTTTTCTTGATTTTCCAATTCAAGGAAACAACCATCGATTGACATGAAATTTTCGTACTCTAATTTAATGTTAAATTTTATAGAAACGCGGTCTTTTTGTGAGTCTCTTGATGAGAGATCGTCGTAACGCTGGGGGTTAGAGAAGGAAGGATATTTTTCAGACGTTCTCAGGAAGGGAGAGGAACCTGGAACGTCACATTACCCCCCCCCCAAAGGAAAGTAGATCTTACTTGGGTAAGTGAATTCTTTTCTTTTTTAATAAAATCAACATTAGACACTTTTACCTTTTTTTCTTTTCTTAACTCTGATCTAGATAACAAAAAAAATAAATTTATTCAAAAGAAAATATTGTAACAATTTTTTATAAGAAAAAAAAAATTTTATAACAGAAAAATTTCAAAAAAAAAATTCAAAAACTTCATAACAAGAGAATATTCACACACGTAATGTTTTTACTTTTCGCCATAGGGCCAGTCTTTTAACAGTTCGTCGAGGGACATTTATCGATATTCGTCGTAGATCCTATTTTCTACGGCATACTGTCTTCTTTTTTCCTGCTCCATTTTCCTCAGCTTCTGCCTCTCTGGGGTCACCGGGCTGGAGAACTTCCTTCGGGAGTATCGATGCAGGATCGGCTGATAATTTACTCGGACCTCCTCCACGCGGGTGATTCGCGGACGTCCCGTCGTCGTTTTCGGACCACGCAGGTGTTTTTCTGCCAGGCACGGCTTCAGCGGCTGCTCTTTAGGAGCCATTTTCTTGGCAATTTCTTGGAGGGCCTGGACTGTTGCCTCCAGTTCTTTTTCTAGTTGTTTCTCTTTCTTTTTATCCTCCTCTAGGTTCCATTGCATTTTAGCGATCTCCAGGAGGTTAGAGTCGGTTTGGGACCTTTTGTCCTTCTTTGACCCCTTGGGATCATCTCTGTGGATCCTTTTCCTTTGTGCGGGTACATATTTTCTGGCGAAAACTACCCGGCTGTCGCTTTCCTCTGCACCCTCGATTGTGGTTTGAATGCACATATCTTTCTTCATTTTTTATATTTTCGGTGGTTTGAATTCTCGATCTTTTTGCTTTGAAATTGGTTTTCGCGGTTTAATCTTTTCTTCTCGGAATATGATTTGTAAGTGGATTAGAATTCTTATTTGACTTCCTTTTATAGAGGTGTCGATTGTTTGGGTTTTCTTTGTTCTTAATTGACCGATTTTCGGTTCCAATTAGGATGTTTATGGTTTTTCTAGTCATTATTTGATTTCTCGGTTTGATTTTCCAACGATTCTTTTTCTTAGATCGCGCATGTCTGTTGGCTTCTAAGATCGTTGGTAAAAATAGTTTTGACGTTTCTTGATCGGTAATCCCCCGAATGCGGGAATTTTAAATCTTCTCATTTAGTGTCCGCAGTCGCAGGACTCGCTTTCCAGCAGGTAATAGTGTTTTCTACCATTTTCTTTAATAATTATTTCATTTTCCTCAAAATTTATAGTTGCTTTTGATTTTCTTAGGAAATCAATCCCCAGGACACAATCTTCTTCGATTCCTGGTACAACCATAGCCCATATGTTGATTTCTACCGCTCCTAAGTTTATTGGTACGTATACTTTCTTATTGGAGCAGATTGTTTTCCTCGATAGTCCTTGGACTATGTCTTTTTCAAAGTCTGTCAGTGCTTTTGAAAAAATTGTTCTGTAGTTTTCAGTATGGAATTTTTCGGAGATTAACCATATTTCTGATCCAGTGTCTATTAATGCTTCCACTGGGAGATCTTTAATTTTGATCTTCAAAAAAAGACAGAAGTTCGGACATAAGTCCGAACTTCTGTCCGGAATTTTTAATTCCTGGAGTGCCGTGATGGTGAATTCGTCTCCAATGTTCTCCATTTTAATTTTCTTCCGTTTAATGCTTTGCCTGTGTGCTTTGCTTTGAAACTGATGATTTCTTGGGTTTGGTCTGCCTTATATACCCTGGGATAAGGTCCTAATTATCCCTTCTCTAGGACTTTTGTCCCTACTCTAGGGATTTTATCCCTACTCTAGGGATTTTTTGTCCCTTCTCTAGGGATTTTATCCCTACTCTAGGGATTTTTTTCTTCCTCTAGAATCTTAAGTTGAGGAGCTGGTGAGGGCAGAACTTTTAATCCGATTGGTCTTCTGTCCGGTAAATTTTGAGGTCCTGCACGTGGTACATTCCTCTTTCCTCATCCGAATTGATGTACTGTAGAATATAGGTTGATGATCTAATCCTTGCTTTTATCCTGTAGGGTCCTTCATAAACTGCCATGAATTTCGCAATCCTCTGTGCTGCCGGATTTGAGACATTCAAGGCTCTGGCGAGTACCAAGTCTCCTTCCTTGAATTCTTGAAACTTATGTTTTTCATTGTATTTTCCAGCCGCTTTTCCTCGCTTCGAGATGATGGATTGACGAGCCAGATGCAGTTTTTGCTGATACGACGTCTCTGGATCCTGAGGTTTTAGTTGAAACCATTTTGCCCATGGTCGCCTTGGTTTTTTATCCAGTTGGATTTCTATGGGAGTAAATCCAGTCGTGTTATGGTGGACTTCGTTAATACAGGATTCAATTACAGGTAACCACTTGATCCAAGATGCGTGATCATTTCTCGTAAACGTCCGGCAGAATCTTCCTAATTCTCTGTTTACCCTTTCCACTGGGTTAGCTTGTGGGTGTCGGATGGATGTGTGTATCATCTGTACTCCTTTATGTTTCAGTGTTTGTTTCCATGTTTTTGAAGTGAATTGGGTTCCTAGATCAGAGAGAATTCTCCGTGGTGTCCCGTTTTCGTTTACGTAGTCCTCAAAAAGTGCGTCGAGCGTGGCCTTTGCCGTTGCTCTTATCAAGGGATACAGACGTACATATTTTGAAAATACATCAATAACTGCTAAGATGTATTTGTATCCATTTTCTGTGACTGGTAGTGGTCCGTAGAAGTCCACTGAGATTAGATCAGAGGGTTTCTCTGGTACTATTATCTGTCTGTTTCCAAATGATCCTGTTGTATGATATTTGTTTCTCTGGCAAGTATCACAGGTCGCCAATATTTTCCTGATGATCTTGTGGAATTTCGGTACGTTGAAATCTTCCCGTAGAATGAGGTAACATTTCTTCGCGCCGATGTGTCCATATAATTCATGACATTCCTTAATTAATGGCTTTACATGTTTTTCAGGAATCATTATTTTCCAATTTGGGCCAATTTTCTCGAAGAGGACATCATCACGTAATAAATGCTTTTCGTACGATGCGGGATCTTTCCTTAGATTTTCTTTGATGCTTTTTAGTTGTTCATCTTCGTCCTGTTTCTCTCCTAGGTGAGTTATTAATTCTTTGATATTCCTCGATGTTCTTCTTGCAAGTTTCTGCAGGAGGAATGTTTCACCTAACCGTATTTCCTGTTGCTTTGTGTGATCTTTTTCCATTTTAGGACGGCTAAGGCGGTCTGCAACCTTATTCAACTTGCCTGGACAATGTTCAATGGACAAATCGTAGTCCTGGATGGCACGGATTCATCTTGTGAGCCTGGAGTTTAATAATTTGCATCTTTTTAGAAAGATCAAAGCGTTGTGATCAGTGATTATACTGATTTTTGACCCTAGTAAGTATGTTCGAAATTTCTGAAGTGCCCATACGATGCTCAGCAGCTCTTTCTCGATCGTGAAGTAGCCTAATTCTGGTCCTTTGGGAGTTCGGCTGGCAAAGCAGATCACTTCATCTTCGTTCTTTTCGTTCCTTTGGAATAGTACTGCGCCAATCGCATAATCACTGGCATCTGTCTGTAAATAATACACTTTCTTGTGATCTGGATATTGTAGGATCACTTCGTTGCAGAAATTGCGTTTTGCCGCATTGAAAGCCTCAGTATGCTTTTCTTCCCACTTCCATCTGGTTCCTTTTCTGACCAGATCTAAGAGTGTCGTTATCGTTTGGGCGTGTTTATTTGTAAATTTCGTATAGAAATTTATTAGCCCCAAGAATCCTCTTAATTGTTTGATGTTCTTCGGCGTAGGAAAGCTATGAATAGCTTCGATTTTTTGTGGATCTGGACGTATTCCTTCTGGTGTGAGGATATGTCCTAGAAAGCGAACCTCTTTTCTGAAGAACGAACACTTCTTAAAACTGATGGTGAGTCCATATCTTCTAAGTTGATTGAAGAGATCATTGAAATGTTGCAAATGTTCGTCAACTGATCCTGAGATGCAAAGTATGTCGTCAACGAAATTGATGATATGATCTCCCATGTCTCTTAATACTGGTTCTAGACCTCTGACCAGACTTGCGGTGCTAGTCTTCAATCCAAACGGTGTTACGTTGAATTCGTAGCATTTTCCACAATGCGTAAAAGCGGTGTATTTTCTTGATTCTGGATGCAGGGGCACTTGCCAGAAGCTTGTAGTTAAATCCAGAGTGGACATTATTTTCACTCCTTTGCACTGTTGGAAAAGTATTTCTGGAGGCTGCATGCATTCATTATCTGATACCAAGATTTTATTTAACTGCCTGGCATCTAGGCATAGTCTCACGCTTCCATCCTTTTTTATCACCGTTACCATTGGATTGACATATGGACTGGTAGAAGATCGAATTATCTTGAGATTCTTCATCCTTTCTATTTCCTCATTCACTTTTTCTCGATAAGCCATAGGTATCGGATAGGACCTGGCTCTGAAAGGTTCGTGAGGAACAACCTGAAGATGATGTTGATAGGTTTTCAGTCTTCCTGGTCGCTTGTCAAACACTTCAATGTGTTTTTCTAGTAGTTTTTGAAATTGTTTCTTCTCTGTGTCCTTGAGGTCTTGACACGTTTGGATGGTATTGCAGATTTCTTCATCTCTTGGAAAGAAAAATTCTTCTCCTTCTTTCTCGATCTCTACGGCTTGAATCCTTTTAAAGTTGTCTTCACCCGTTATTATTTCAATAGCTGGGTTGGAGTTATTTCGTGATTGCAGAAATAATTTTGAACTTTCTAAATTAATAATCGTTTTTTCCTTTTTTAGAATATCGATTCCCAGGATGCAGTTCACTGTTGGTGTAGGTATTATTAACAGGACTAATTTTGAAGTGAAGTTCTTGATTTTTATTCTAGCAAAAATCTGCTTTTTAATTTTAGTAGATTTTTCTGAGATGGCTCCTTTAAGTGTCGTTTGGCAAATTGAAAGAGTCGGAGTCTTTCCAAAAATCTCTTTATGGTTATTAAAGAGTACTTCTGAAATTGCTGAAACTTCACTTCCCGTATCGATGAGAGCTTCTAGCCTGATCCCTTCGATTTCTACTTTGACAGTAGGGCATTTCTCGAATTTTTGTCTTAGGATTTCTGCTTCTTCAAGAAATTCCTTGCGCATGTCCTTCCCAATCGTTCGCGTCGTGTAGTTGTCTATGGGAAGGGTCTTGACACGACGCTTCGTAGTTTCCCTGATACTGAGGTTCTTCAAAATCCGTATCAGAACTACTTCCCTCGATAATTGCTCGAACGTTTCTCCGTTTCTCGTTTTTTTCATTTTGGACATGTCTTTTATTGTCGTTTTTCTTATTAAAAGACGTTGTAGCTTTCGGGACTTCTGCTGGTTCTTGTTTTCCCAAAGCTTTTATTTCAAATGGTTTTCCTTGATTGGGGTTCCATTTTGGTTTTGGTTTACCGTCCCCGTGTTGGTTCCATGGTGGTCGGGTCTCTCGGAGTTTCTCTTTTTTATTGTTAAGAACCCCAGCTTCATCAAACCTTTCTAGTAGATCTAGAAGATCGTTGATCCTCGTAAGGCCTCTAGCTAACACGGCAGTACGTATTTCTTCCGTGAAATGTCTTGCTAGTTTTATTACAATTTCTCTGTCCGATAGTGGTGGTGTGAGTTCCTTGGCTATTGCTATTAATTTAAGGGCGTACTCCACTCTCTTGGATTTCCTGGAGATGTCAAAGTCTCCAAATTCAATATCTACTTTGGCCTTATGCTGTTTTTCCTCGTTCCAGTATCTTTGGCGGAACAGCTCTCCAAAATCTTCCAGAGTTTGTACCTCTCTTTCAATAAGAGACGACCAATCTCTGACTGATCCCGAAAGGCTTTGAGACACGAGGACCTTTATGTCATGGTGTCTGCCCAAGGCTGCGTGATATTTCTTCAAGTCAGTAAGATATCTCATAGGCCTCTCGCCTGGTGCATTTTTGAAGGTTGGTAGATTTAGTTTGGGATTTCCCCATAGTTTTTGTTCACTCCCCATGGATCGTGGATTTATGTACATCCTTGTCGATTCTCTTGGAATCGCACCGGAGAAGTTTGCCGCGGGAGATTCTATTTCATTTCTATTTTCCGGATGTGCCTGGAATCCTGACATCGATCTTCGCAGGTTTTCTTCGATTTTAATCTGGTGCTGCTGTAATCTCCATTCAATGGATACGTCGAGATTCCCTAGTCGTTTTTCTAATTCGGAAAACCTCCTGTTATTATCTTCTTTCATTTGGATGAGGAGTTCTCGTATCGCATCTCCTTGGTTGATAAGTAGTGTCCTAGCCGGTGGAGGCGGCAGTCCTGTTGAAAGTCCAGGTAACAGACTTTGATTTTCCATTCTTTCTTCAGGACTTGACACGTATCCTCTTGCTTCGTCACTTTCCATGGCACTTGCGAAATTTCTTCTGTTTTTGATTTTATTTTATCGGTTGGTTTAATTATTCACTGTATCTATTTTTATTATTGTCTAGAACTTTGAAAATAGATTACGATAAAGAAAAACAGAAAAATATTGTGTCTAATGTTGCTTATTATCTAATTGTAATAATAAGAGATTAGTTATTTTTTCAATTACGCGGGTCCCTGTTCGGGCGCCAATGAGACGTTTCCTGCACCTCCCCTTTGTCCTCGGGAGAAGGTGGACACGCTGGAATGAGTCTTTAAAGATAAAAGTTCGTGTACTGGACCCGCGTAATGGATTAATTTCCCCCAATTGATTAAGTGTGACGTTTCAAGGATCTGGAAGGAATATCTCTTTTCTTAGAAGATCTGTAGGAATATTTTTAATATGCACCAGATTGCCCAATGATCTTCCGCAAAAGGGCTTAGCGCAGTGCCAGGGGCTTTTGCGGAGATCTAGACTCCAGGATAGGTTAGGAATTCTCTGAAGGGGCTTAGCGCAGTGCCAGGGGCCTTCGGAGGGTTATTAAGGAGTTTGGTTTCCTGTGGAAAGTAGTTTGAGTTTTTAGGAGGGGCTTAGCGCAGTGCCAAGGGCCTCCGTATTACTCAAAGGAATTTGGAAAATGGATTTGAGTTTTTAGGAGGGGCTTACCGCAGTGCCAGGGGCCTCCGTATTACTCAAAGGATTTTGGAAAAATGGAATTGACTTTTTACGAGGGGCTTAGCGCAGTGCCAGGGGCCTCCGTATTACTCAAAGGATTAGGAAAAGGATCTTTTTACCAAGGGGGAGCTTTTCTCGCTATCCCCTTTGGTCTGATTCTAATCCTGAAAGTGTTTCAAGTCAGAGTTATTTCTGATTCTTGGAACTTTTCTGAGTTCTCCGAAGGGGCTTAGCGCAGTGCCAGGGGCCTTCGGACAACTTCAGACAAATTTTGAATAATCTCAGATTTCCAAAGGAAATTCTGAGAGATCCTGAGAAGGTTCTCAGGTGAGACTTGATTCTTCCTGATCTAGATTCGATCACGTCAAGAATCTATCTGATTTCTTAAGCTTTTGCGGGCCCTTTTATACTCATCCGAAGCGTGGTGATCTTACACTGTGCCTATCCCCCGATGGCTTTTCATCGGAGGGGGCTTTTTCTGGAAACAGGGGCAAGTAGCTGGATCTTGCTTTACGTATCCGCTTTGCGTATTTGCCAGTAGTGAGAATCAACCCCGCTATTGGTTGCTCCGAATGAAATAAAAGGACCGATTGGTTTCTGGAATTTGAAATTTTCATTTATCTACCTCTTCTTCGTGAAGTTTCCGTAACGGAAATTTTCACTAGGTAGTAACGACTTTTTCCCTTATTTTAGTACCGTTTACGGTTCAGCGACAGCGCTGACTTTTTATCTTTGCCTCAGCTGGTTTGCCTGGCGCAAAGATAAGATCATAGATGTTCCTTATCGATTATCATTAATCGATACGGATCAAGTGTCTTGAGTAATTGTGGTGATTGTTCTCAGACAATTAGGGCACTGCTGTATTAAGGACAGCCAATCACCGCCCATCGCATCATTGAGCATGTCTGACAAGGAGAGTAACAGGGTGATGGGTCACCGATTTTCTTCAAACTTTGCACACTTTTAGTAGTCCACTAGGACAATATAATGTCCAAATATTAAGGCGTACTACTCAAGCGTTTTCGAGAAAATCGCAAGTGAAGTTTGATGCGTCGCTTATATTCCCTTGCGTTACCATCGTTAACAAGCAGCGACGGTGGCCGAGTGGTTAGCGTTCTAGCTTCGTAACCGCTAGATCGCTGGATCGAGTCCCCTTTCGTACCTATTTTTTTTTTTTTTCGTACATTATTACATGTATATTATTATTTAAAGGAAATATAATGCGATAATATATTTATTTGCATCATTTTTTATTACCACAAACATATTTAAAATTGTGAATGAATAAAGGACGAAAAGCATTGATTTTCATTCAATATTCTTATTTATTAAATAAATAATAACAAAAAAATAAAAGACAACGAAACATAATTAAATTTTATAATTAATCGTAAAATGCATCTTGGGGATTGCAAACCATAGGTTGATACTTATCATATAAACAGGGGAAACATAAAGTGTTTTGGCACATTAGGTTACATTTAGGAGGTATCACTTTCACTGTAGTACAACTAGGAAGACCTACGTCATCGCGAGAAATTTCATTTTACAATGCAGGGTTTGTTTGACCCCCCAAGAAACTATAATTAATAAAAACTGTTTCATTAAATTGTCCACAATTCTCTGTACTCTGGGCCCAAACTTTTCTGTGGGTTCTTGCAAGTACAAGAACACGTGCACAGTTTTCTGTACTCTGGGCCCAAACTTTCCTTGTCGGGGGAATTTCTACCGCACGTGTTCTTGTACTTGCAAGAACCCACAGAAAAGTTTGGGCCCAGAGTACAGAGAATTGTGGACAATTTAATGAAACAGTTTTTATTAATTATAGTTTCTTGGGGGGTCAAACAAACCCTGCATTGTAAAATGAAATTTCTAGCGATGACGTAGGTCTTCCTAGTTGTACTACAGTGAAAGTGATACCTCCTAAATGTAACCCAATGTGCCAAAACACTTTGTTTCCCCTGTTTATATGATAAGTATCAACCTACGGTTTGCAATCCCCAAGATGCATTTTACGATTAATTATAAAATTTAATTATGTTTCGTTGTCTTTTATTTTTTTTGTTATTATTTATTTAATAAATAAGAATATTAAATGACAATCAATGCTTTTCGTCCTTTATTCATTCACAATTTTAAATATGTTTGTGGTAATAAAAAATGTTGCAAATAAATATATTATCGCATTATATTTCCTTTAAATAATAATATACATATAATAATGTACGAAAAAAAAAAAAAATAGGTACGAAAGGGGACTCGATCCAGCGATCTAGCGGTTACGAAGCTAGAACGCTAACCACTCGGCCATCGCCGCTGCTTGTTAACGATGGTAACGCAAGGGAATATAAGCGACGCATCAATCTTCGCTTGCGATTTTCTCGAAAACGCTTGAGTAGTACGCCTTAATATTTGGACATTATATTGTCCTAGTGGACTACTAAAAGTGTGCAAAGTTTGAAGAAAATCGGTGACCCATCACCCTGTTACTCTCCTTGTGAGTTGGTGTTGTTTATGTGTTGTGATTTGCAACAACTCATAACTTAGTTATGGATTGTTGCAAATTGTGTGTTTTTTATTGAAAAAAGTGCTTTTTTCAACAGGTGTTGTGAAGGTAAAAGTGGTTGCCGAGATAATTTAATTCATTTTATGTGTTAATTCAATCCATTATGTGATAATTTAATCCATTTTATTACTTAATCTCACGCTTAGATAGGTTAGAAAGCCTTTAACGAATTTTTGGTTGTTTTCTTGATTTTCCAATTCAAGGAAACAACCATCGATTCACATGAAATACGTTCCAGGTTTCTTTCCCTTCCTGAGAACGTCTGAAAAATATCCTTCCTTCTCTAACCCCCAGCGTTACGACGATCTCTCATCAAGAGACTCGCAAAAAGACCGCATTTCTATAAAATTTAACATTAAATTAGAGTACGAAACACAGTAGTTAATTTAAACGCTATTTACTACACAACGCAAACTTAATCTGTAATTATTCTAAATTGTCCTTAATTTCGATAGGTTTTACGATAGGTTTCGATAGGTTATACTTTTGCAACACTCCGCTTGTAGGTCCCTGTCGAAGTTTTCACTGAAATCACCCTAATGTTGTTGTCCGTGCCACGATGTACAGCGATCACTCGTCCCATGATCCAGCGTGACGGTGGCAGATTATCTTCCTTCAAGATGACCAGTGTGCCGACCGTGATATTTTCGGCATCGATATTCCATTTATGACGTCCAATAAGGTGGTTTAAATACTCCTTGTGCCACCTTTTCCAAAAATGCTGGTTGATTTGTTGTATATCTTGCCAACCCACTAATCTAGATTGTTTGGTGTCTGTGAGATCTTCATTTGGTACATTAGTTAACAAGTCACCAATAAGGAAGTGAGATGGAGTCAAAGCATTAAAATCATTAGGATCTGTTGATAGTGGGTTTAAAGGACGTGAATTAAGGATTGCTTCTATTTCAATTAAATAAGTGTTTAGTTCTTCATAGGTAAACAGTTTGTCACCTATAGTTCTACGCATGTGGTGTTTGCACGATTTTACCGCAGCTTCCCAAAGTCCTCCAAAATGGGGTGACCGTGGAGGTATGAAATGCCAATTGATTCCTTCATTCGCTGAATGTCTGGTTACCTTTTCATGATGTTCGGCTGATGATAATGTGGAATACAATTCCTTTAAATCTGTGTGTGCGCCTACAAAGTTGGTTCCGTTGTCCGAATAAATGTCCGAAGGTTTTCCTCGTCTACTAACCTTTTAACGCCGGGAAAAAGTGTAAAATCAATTTTTGATAAAACACATAGATTTGCAGAAAAAAAACATTATTTATCTTCAGTCAACTACCCATATATGTGGCACATGTAAGGTAGCCGATATATCGGCCATCCCCGGCGTAAAAAGGTTAACAAAGCGTCGAAGACCCTTGATGAAAGCTTCTGTTGTTAGATCAGGTATCAATTCTATGTGTACAGCCTTTGTAGCAAAACAAATGAATATTGCTACATATACCTTTACCTTGTTTCGATTGCGATGAGTTTTTGCTGTAATATGAAACAGACCACAGTAATCAACTTCAGTGTGAATAAATGGACGTGAACTAGTGGTCCTTGCCTTTGGTAAGGCTCCCATTAAATATGCTGATGTTGTTGCAGGATTCGTCCGAAAACATTTAATGCATTTATGGATAGTTTTTCTTACGACATCTCTACCATTTACTATCCAGAATCTTTGTCCAATCGCATGTAAGGTTGCTTGAGCTCCAGCATGCAGGTGTTTCCTATGTTCTTCTTGAATAATTAAATCGGTGATATGATGCTTACCTGGAATAATAGCTAGGTATTTTTGTGGAAATGGAATGTTCGCATTTGAAAGACGACCTCCAACTCTTAAACTTCCAATATCGTCTAAAAAAGGATTAAGAGATAATAATTTACTCCTTTTATCTATTGCACTCCCATGCGTAAGGGTAGCTATTTCCTTTGAATATTCAATAAGTTGAACTACTTTTGTAATTGCTGTCATTATATTTTCTAACCCTTTGGCTGTTAAATTTCCGGTCTTTCTATTTTCCTTTTTCCACCGAAGACAATACGCGACAACACTCTTTAAGGTTGAAATAGATGAAAACTTATCAAAAAATGTACTATCTCCTTTTAGTGTTGTCGTAGTTAGTGCTGTAATCTTGCGTGATTCAGAAATATTTGCCAGTTGTATTTCCCTGTAGGGCCAAACATGTTCATATAAATTTAACCAAGATGGACCATTAACCCTTCGTCTGTAAACGTTTTTTCGGGACCCGCCGTCTGTAAACGTGGGTCATTCGTGTCCTGACGTTATTTGACCTACTTATAACAATAAAAAAAATCTGAAAAAATTCAAGCTGATGCTGAAAACCTTCAACTTTATGTATCCATGCTAAAGATATCAAAAAAAAATTTTTTTAATTTATTTTTTACACATAAATGACGACAACTCGCGAAAAAAAGTTGTTTTACTTCAAAAATCATAACTCAAAGAAAAAAACAGATATCGACTTTCTAAAAACGGCAAATTAAAGTACAATAATACGGTTTTGATAAAAAAAATATGAGGTATTGACTATATAATATTAAATGATTAAGTTTTAAGGGTTAAACGATTAAGATTAAGTTTTAAACGACAAAAATCAAACATCGTAAAATCTGCTTTAATTCATGTTTATTACAAAAAAATCTGCAAAAATTAATAAAAAAATTCTATTCGATACGCGAAACGCAACAATAGATGCGATGGTCGTCACATAGCGGTTTTTGACATTTGGCGCAACAAAAAAGAGTTTTTTTAACTTTATCGCGATCGCCAGTACAAAGGTCGCATCGCTTGCGTTTGCCTAAGCGATCAGACACAATTGTTGTATTCTCAACACTTTCTACGGGTATAAAATTTCGTATCGTACTGAGAAGCCCTTTTTGCAACCCAGGTCTCATTCGGCGTTCTTGCATATGCGGCATCATAAGTGAAAGAGATAAATCTTTAAGAATTTTCGACGTCTAATTCCTTCTTCAGCAGCCTCTGTTTCATCGCTCTCGCTCTCCTCTGACATCCCATTTTCGTCCGATTCAATGGCAGATACACTATTTTCACTGCTCACACTCTCCTCTTCTTCGATCGCGTCTATTTCTTCTTCGCTGATGTCGCCATCAAAATATGAAACGCTTTCTTTCTGTCGCAAAATGCGTGACACTTGCTCTGGGGAACGCTGCACCATTTTGTAATTCGAGCTACAAATAAACACTTCTTTTGCTTTATAAAATTCTACGCGTTAAACTCTTTAAATAAATGTAAAGACGGTTTAAAAGCCAAATTTTGATTGTCACTCACCTGTGAAATTCGCTTACGCCGTCTGTAAAGGTGGGTCATACGTGGGCACACCGATATTAATCTGCTCACAGCTCCTACTCAGAAGGGACTGGGACATGGACCTTCCGGGATTCATTTCCTCTCCTACATAAGTTTTTTTAGGGGGGGCTAAGAAACATCCTCCGCTCTTTCCGTAAAAGTTACAAGCGAAAATAGTTTTGGCCGGGACACGAATGACCCACCTTTTCAGACGAAGGCTTAAACCAAATTTTCTTGTTAATAAATTCTGCAGGTGATTGACATCTTGATATGGTATCTGCAGGATTGTCCAAAGTTGGTACGTGTCCCCAATCTTGAGGTGTTGTAGTAGAGTGTATTTCCGAAACTCTATTTGCAACAAATGTTTTTAATGAATGAGGTGAGGTATTTATCCATCGCAGTGCTATTGTTGAGTCACACCAAAATACCCTCTTCGAAATATTTACACTACGCATGGCTGAGGTAACTTGTTTGTAAAGCTGAGCAAGAAGTAGCGCTGAACATAATTCTAGACGAGGTAAACAAATCGTTTTCTAAGACGCTACCCTACATTTAGCACAAATTAATTGTATTTTAATCTTGCCCTTATTATCTCTTGAACGTAGATAAATACAAGCGCCATAGGCTCGTTCGCTTGCATCACAAAAGCCATGTAGCTGGATGTCGATTGCGTTATCAATGATTGTTTTGCGTGAAATAAAAAGATTGTTTAGCTCCATGAGTTGTGAACGGTATATGGACCAATCTGTATGGATGTCTTCTGGAACGGACTCATCCCAATCTGATTTAATGAGCCATAATTTTTGCATTAATATTTTCGCTTTGATAATCACAGGCCCTACTAATCCTAAGGGATCAAAGAGTTGTGCAATCTATGACAAAATGCTCCTTTTTGTAATTTTTATGTTTTCGTCCTTCACGTTTACTGTATAAAACATACTATCATCTCTTGCATTCCAATGTACACCTAAAGATTTTACTGGTTGTGATGCGTCCAGAAACGAGTGAATATCATTGGGATCAGTTGATAATACTGCTATTAATTTAGGTTCATTGGAAATCCATTGTCGTAGATTGAACCCAGCTTTGTTGAGTGTATTTATTAACCCATTAACGCCGAGGTGATCAGAATTTTTACTAACATTTCAACGTGTTTATTTATTATGTTATCTAACCAAAAAAATAATGCAATACCTCTATTCCTACGCGAAATTTGATGCTCTTTCAGAATCTGAGCTCAAAATTCTGATTAGACACCGAGAGAAAAAAATAAGGGCGATTTAAACGTGAAAAACGTGAAAATTTTCGAAAAAAAATTTTTTTTCGCATTTTTTTTCACAATGATACCGCAAAGGTATCAACTTTTTACTATGATTAGAGGTAATCATGGAACTCGAACATTAAGAGGAATTTTTTTCAGAAAAATTCATCGACGCGTTTTTTCAAAATGGTGGCGAGATTGAAAAAATTTTATAAAAATCTTAATCTATCGTTTACTTAAAAACTATAAACTTTAGGAAACAATTTCTAAGAACAAAAGTCTTAAAGAACACTCTCAAAGAACACTCTCAAATTTTTTCAGAGTTTTTGGAGACAATTTTTGACGTTCGAAAATTTCGAAAAATCAAATTTTTCAAAAATATCTAAAAAATTTTTGAAAAAATTTGAGTGTTCCTTGACTAATTTTAAGGCTTTTTTGTTCTTAAAAATTTTTTCGTAAAGTGTATAGGTTTAATGAAAAAAAATTTTCTTGAATTGTATACCCCCTAAAAAACACCTCTGGTGCAAAAAAGTCGAGACAAGTTCATCTATGAAAAGGGATCTCTCTACAAAAGTTGTAAAATCCGATAACATTAGACAAGCTCGTTTTTTTCCACATTATGTCAATACGAAGTAATTACAAAATGGAAAGAATTTGTTCTGTTTACGTGATTAGAACCGGTATTGAACTTGTCAGGCCCCGAACCCAAACGATAAGCAATAAATATCTTACAATTTAATTTATTTTTAACGCATTATGAATAATAAAAATCAGATTACATAATTATAATATGAATAACTATACATCATACTCAAACATCTGAATTGTTCGGGGGCCAACAAGTTCAATACCGGTTCTAATGATGTAAACAGAAAAAATTCTTTTCATTTTGTAATTACTTCGTATTGACATAATGGAAAAAAACGAGCTTGTCTAATGTTATCGGATTTCACAGCTTTTGTAGAGAGATCCCTTTTCATAGATGAACTTGTCTCGACTTTTTTGCACCAGAGATGTTTTTTAGGGGGATTTGTCTCCTTTTTGCAAATATTATTATTATTATCGAGATAATATAAAACAATACATAACGTGTGTCGGTAAGGTAAATTTTTCGTTTTTGGATATTTGGGAAAACAAAACAGATCATATTTGAATGCCTAGAGCCTAGACCACCGTTGAGCCGCCATTGGGCGACAGACAGCCGATGAGTTATTATTATTATTTTATTTGGCTTCATCGTATTATTATTGTTATTATTATTATTTGTGACGAGGATCTCACAATTCCTCCGTTGGGGGTGTTGACACACCCCACGCGTCCCAATCGCCCTGAAAATCTCAAGAAAAAGGAATCGTCGAATAGGGCTCGATCGCGGGCGCCAGGTGCTAAGCACCGCGGTCTAACTCAGGACTCGAAAAATGGTAGAAGGGAGGGTTCGTATAAACGACCGTTTGATAGACGAAAAAAATAAAGAAAAATAAATATATTTGCCGATCAAATCAAAAATACAAAAATAAAAGAAAAAGAAAAGCCTACAAAATAAATGCTAAGAAAAATAAAAGAAAAAAAGCAAAAGCCATGAACGGGGCGAGGTGGCGCGAACGGCACGGCGAGCTCGCTCAAGATGGCCACCTGTCAATTCAGATGGCTCGAACAATCATGAGCTCGCTCGTTTCCTTCGGGAGGTTGGGCGTCGGGACTTACTTTTCTTTCCTCCGGGTGGCGTCCGCCGTCCTTTCTTTTATTCTCTCTCTCTTTGTCTCTCTCGATCTCTTTTTTTCTCTCTCTCTTTCTCTCTTCCTCGTTGCGTGGGCTAAAGATACTTGTGATCGCTGGCACGTCCAACGTAAAAGTGAGCAAACCGACCTTACTTCCGGCATCTTCCTCTCGACCCTGGGGCTACGAGCCTTCCCATTGGTCGTGGGCGACGACTCGTACCCCTCGAGTCATCCAGCGAGCCTTCTGGTGGATGTGATTCTGCGTGGGCCTCGACTTCGAGGTGGAGACGATCCCTGTTGCTTCTGGAAAACGTCTTTCGATTTTTCCCCGCTTGGACGGCGTCGAGAACCCTTCCTGGAGCGTTCCGGAGTCGATTTTCCTCCTTCCACCCATGGCTGCTTCGACTGACGTGGTCTTGGTGACGTCATTGCCGGTTCGACTTCGTGACGAATTCCCACATGGCTGAAAGTCTGGTCCCCGTCGTTCTCGACAGATGGCGCCTCGTGTTCGATTATCGCGATTCACCTCTACCCGTTCCGAACCTACTCTTATCGACTCTACGATCTCTAATGCGAATCTATGGTAATATATATATATTGTAACTTTCCACCAACTATCAGGTTGGTAGAACGTTGCATAATTAGAAATGCATCCATCCATCCATCAAAAAAGAATCACAAATAATAAAATAATTTCTAATTCTGCCTCATAGAATTAGAAGAAATTCGAAAAATATCATTAGTTATTACTCACCAGGTATTTTATTAAGTAAATTTAACTTATTACCTTTTAATATTATAATGAAAATCAAACTTAGTAATTTTTCCATTAAATATTATTTCTTTTTTTGATTTATTAAATATAAAATAGAAACCTTTGTTAACGGCTGTCAGCCATCCGCTAACAGCCATTTTTAAAACTAAATTAAAATAAGATCTATTTCCGATTTAGATCAATAACTCTAATTCCCAATGATGGATAACCGCTGGACAAGTTAGCTATTAGCATATAGCGCGTCCTGGCGAATCTGAGGGAAATTAGAACAAGTGCAATTAAGGACGAATAAAATCACACGTAACACGCGCTATTCTTAAGATAGGCGTGATACGTCTCCCGCGTACCTGGTCTGCCCCACATGGCTCCGAAGGCAGCCTATAGCAGGCGCTAGAGCCGTGCCTAACGGAAGGATTTTCGAATCGCCCCAATGTGACGCTTTAGCGCGGGCCTCGAAAAATACCCTCTCCGTTAGGACATCGCCCCTTTCGAGGAAGAGCCCTCGAGAGGTAGGACAAAGTCGGCTCCCGCATGCCATCAGGAAGACCTATAAAGGCAGAACCAGGAGCTCCGGGAGACTCAGATGATTTCGAGCGTCGCAAAAGCTCACAAGCTAGAAGCTTCAGAGCAAAGACAATAGAAAATCTCAATCCCTAAGAGTAGTCCTACGATCAGAGAGATCAGGACGAACTCAATTTAAATTCTAAGTTCCCCTTCGAGACTTAGAAGAAAAAGCTACTAACATAGCGTTAGCCCCTTTTTCGAATTGCAAACATCTTATAGAAGCCACCAGCATAGCGTCTGGCCCTTCAAATAAGGTGAAAGATCTCCTTTCCCTGTAAAGGGGATACAGTGAGAAGCCACTGGCATCGCGACCAGCCCTTTTCACTGTGTTTTTGTCTCTGGAAGCCACTAGCATTGCGTCTAGCCCTTCTAGAGACAACAGGAATTCCATTTTCCGACACTCCGCTTTTGAAAAAGGCTACTGGCATTGCGCTCAGCCCCTTTTTCAATTGCAAAGCATCTTCGGAAGCCACCAGCATTGCGTCTGGCCCTTCCAAGGAAAATATCAAACCCCATCCTCCCTGCAACAAATGCAATAAGGAGCCACTTTCATCGCGACCAGCCCTCTCTATTGCATTTGAGTTCCTAGAAGCAACTAGCATCGCGACTAGCCCTTCTAGGAACAAAGGGAACCTATTTCCGCACGCAACTGACTCGGAGGAGCAACTGACATTGCGCTCAGCCCTCCTCAGGATTAGTTTTCCGTATTGAAGCTACTAGCATCGCGCCTAGCCCTTCAATACTGAATCCGCGTGAGAAAGACTTCCTATCCTGGGGAATTCAGTAACTCGAATTAATTTATTAAGTAAATTAATTAATTGATGATTGATAAAGAACTTAAATAGTTAAATATTAAATTGTAAAATATACCAGAGAATTAATAAATGAATATTAGTAGTTTATAAAAATTCTCTGGTGTAAATTATTTTATTTCTTCCATCTCGACATCAATCCCGTCCAGCACACGAACCCTTTTTTGATCCGACTGCACGTCTCTTCACGAGGGCCGTTAATAGCAGCCGAATCGCCTCAATATATATATTTCGGCAGCCTTAATTCTAACAATCATATGGTCGCTCTTACACCGCGGAATACTTAACCTAAGTATTTGTCGACTACTACGGTGGACGTGTATGCGATCGATCCATGCCGATCGATCGTATTGATTGAATTTCGCGGCGCGAATAGTCGTGGGGAAAGTGCGTGGGAGGTTCGGGACCTTTGTATCAGGGAATCGATATTCCCTGTTACATATTTTATTTCTTTTCGTCGTATTATTATTATTGTCAGCTTTATATCTCGAGAAAATATAAATAAAATAATACATAACGTGCGTCGGTAAGGTAAATTTTCGTCTTTTGGATATTCGGAAAAACAAAACACAGATCACTGAAGGCCTAGGGCCTAGCCCACCGTTGAGCCGCTACTGATGTTACAGACAGCGTGTGAGTGTGTAAAGGCTTTCCAGCCGTGTATGCATACAGAACGCTTCGGCTATTTGTTATGTGTGCGGACCTAGTTCGGTCGAGAAAAGAGACACGGTAGCGCTCTCGCCCAATTCATAAATGAACTTGTCTCGAGACACTACCGTGTCTCTTGATAAAATTTTGTTTCTATCTACCACTACAAAATTCACGAACAAACTCGTACATCCTTTCACTTGTGCATGGACACATATGTTCTATACAATTTGTGCATGAATTATAAGTAAAGCATATAATAAAAATATTGGTTTTTACTATTTCAATACATTTGCTATATCACGAAAACGTTCAAAATCTTCTGCTTCATCGCATGCAGAGTATGAATCAGATTATTCGGATAGTGGACAATTCAGGCTCCGATGATTCTGATTCCGATTGTGATTCGATATCTGATTCAGATTCTGAACATGAATTCACAGTACCAAATATTACTTATAAAAAAGCTTGTGCTACTTATTCTGAAAACTTAGATAAAATTGAAAAAAATCACGAATTCATTTGGATCGATGGCGAGAAGTCATATCCAAATACTTGTGAAGAAACAATATTATTATCTGAAGTTGAAAAAAAGTATATACAGGCGTGCGAGCTTTTTCAATTGTTTGTGTTACGTCTAGGAACAGAGGAAAAACGCTCTCTTTTTAAAGAACAAGGTAGCTTTATGTTCCTAGGGATAAGAGCATGCGTCAAGATTGGGAGGCGTTTTAATTGAATAAACCAAATGTTTTTAGGTAGACAAAAAATATAGAAAATTTATTCAGAAAGAAAGAAACATACAAAAAGGGACCTTAATCTAATTCTTCGTCTGATCCTAGACACTTTTTAATTCTTTGTCTTAGTTTTTCTTTATAAAAAGGGTGTCTAGGGTCGTTTGACTTAATTTTCTTATAATGAGGGATTTTATTGTAAATTTCTATAGATTTTAATTTTCTACTTTTCAAAATAGTTTCAGTGGCCCTACGACTCAAAAAAATTGGCCCAGGTAAGACTGGCTTTATTATTGAAGGGACAAGGAATTCCCTTCTTATTAATTTTAAAAGTTCCTCGGTGGGAAGGACTAACAATCGCTGTTCCTCGCTGGGTTGCTTAGCCTCAGGTTGCTGTTGTTGTTGTTGTTCGGGATAATTTTTGATGTAACGACGATTTTGTAGTTCTTTAATTTTTATCAGATTCTCAATCTTAGAATCCTCGGGTAAGTGAGGATCCTCGTTTAACTTTTTCAGATGGGCAATTTCGGCGTATAATTTTTTCTGGGTTTGTGTCTTTCTACTCACTACAACAAAGAAAAGTACAAAAAAAAAATAAATGAATCTTGAATTTATAAGGGGTGGACCAAATCAATATAAGATAAAATTTTAATTCAAGGACTCGAAACACCAGATACTAGTGCATCGAGGGGATAACCTAATGGTAAACCAGATCCTAGTTCTCCAATAGGTTTTGAGGAAGAAGTTTCATGACCATATACTAGTCACAAAACTTCAGGAAGGGCAGGGACCCCAAACCAGATGCTAGTTCTAAGATCCCTGGGGAATAGATGATCTTGGTAAACCAGATACTAGTTCACCAGGATCAACTAGGAGAGAAAAAAAAAGTAAAAGAATGAATATATAAAAAAAAACTAGGCTTACTCTTTATTCTTTAGATTTTCCTTTTATTTTCTTCGGATTGTATATAATTTTAAAAATGCTTCTATGTTCAAAATCTAGAGATGCTTCTATGTTGGACGTTTAGAGCGAAGTAAGCGAAGTACAGAAATTTTGGGCCGCTTATATAGGCCGAAAATTGTTTTCCATCCCTTATGGTTACATACATTTTAAATGTCGTCTGTCTTTCTTAACTATTGTCATCTTCGTCTTAAACGGAGTTTGTATTTTGTCTTTCCTTGTCTATTTTCCTATCCTTTTCCGAAAGAAGAATATCTCTGTCTAATTTCAATATATTGGTGCAGTGGAGGTTTGTTTGTCCTTTAGTTTTATGACTTTATGTGCACCATACATATACAGAAATGCATGGTGTCGTATGCTAGGCTATTGGAAGAAAAGAGAGAAAACCTCTTGACTCCTGTCTGTGTATTGTACGTGGAGTATGGAGGTCAAAATGCTATGTTAAAATCTATATAGAAAAAAAAGGTACCCTACACTGCATTCAGAGAGAGAGATATTTTCTTGTTGTATACGATTTTTAAACTAAAGTTTAAATAAAGTAGATGAGTTTTTCCGTAGGATGTATCAATATAATATTTGTATTTCCTTTAAACTTTGTAAATTATATGTTCTGGAAACGTTATAAAGATACTGATAATGTTTTTTGTTTAAAATTTTGTTGAATATAAAACTTTACCTACAATAAAATGTACTTATCAAATTTAAGGAAGTAGTCTTACAAGGAGAGTAACAGGGTGATGGGTCACCGATTTTCTTCAAACTTTGCACACTTTTAGTAGTCCACTAGGACAATATAATGTCCAAATATTAAGGCGTACTACTCAAGCGTTTTCGAGAAAATCGCAAGCGAAGTTTGATGCGTCGCTTATATTCCCTTGCGTTACCATCGTTAACAAGCAGCGGCGGTGGCCGAGAGGTTAGCGTTCTAGCTTCGTAACCGCTAGATCGCTGGATCGAGTCCCCTTTCGTACCTATTTTTTTTTTTTTTTTTTCGTACATTATTACATGTATATTATTATTTAAAGGAAATATAATGCGATAATATATTTATCTGCATCATTTTTTATTACCACAAACATATTTAAAATTGTGGATGAATAAAGGACGAAAAGCATTGATTTTCATTCAATATTCTTATTTATTAAATAAATAATAACAAAAAAATAAAAAACAACGAAACATAATTAAATTTTATAATTAATCGTAAAATGCATCTTGGGGATTGCAACCCGTAGGTTGATACTTATCATATAAACAGGGGAAACATAAAGTGTTTTGGCACATTGGGTTACATTTAGGAGGTATCACTTTCACTGTAGTACAACTAGGAAGACCTACGTCATGGCTAGAAATTTCATTTTACAATGCAGGGTTTGTATGACCCCCCAAGAAACTATAATTAATAAAAACTGTTTCATTAAATTGTCCACAATTCTCTGTACTCTGTCCCCAAACTTTTCTGTGGGTTCTTGCAAGCACAAGAACACGTGCGGTAGAAAATCCCCCAACAAGGAAAGTTTGGGCCCAGAGTACAGAAAACTGTGGACAATTTAATGAAACAGTTTTTATTAATTATAGTTTCTTGGAGGGTCAAACAAACCCTACATTGTAAAATGAAATTTCTAGCGATGACGTAGGTCTTCCTAGTTGTACTACAGTGAAAGTGATACCTCCTAAATGTAACCCAATGTGCCAAAACACTTTATGTCTCCCCTGTTTATATGATAAGTATCAACCTACGGTTTGCAATCCCCAAGATGCATTTTACGATTAATTATAAAATTTAATTATGTTTCGTTGTTTTTTATTTTTTTGTTATTATTTATTTAATAAATAAGAATATTGAATGAAAATCAATGCTTTTCGTCCTTTATTCATCCACAATTTTAAATATGTTTGTGGTAATAAAAAATGATGCAAATAAATATATTATCGCATTATATTTCCTTTAAATAATAATATACATGTAATAATGTACGAAAAAAAAAAAAATAGGTACGAAAGGGGACTCGATCCAGCGATCTAGCGGTTACGAAGCTAGAACGCTAACCACTCGGCCACCGCCGCTGCTTGTAAACGATGGTAACGCAAGGGAATATAAGCGACGCATCAAACTTCGCTTGCGGTTTTCTCGAAAACGCTTGAGTAGTACGCCTTAATATTTGGACATTATATTGTCCTAGTGGACTACTAAAAGTGTGCAAAGTTTGAAGAAAATCGGTGACCCATCACCCTGTTACTCTCCTTGTTAGGTAACAAGAAGTAGTAGGATGTAACATTTGAAACCTTTTTTTCCGCCGAAATGAAACAATATACAATTGATGCGTCTAAAGAGAATAATTATGATCTGAAATTAGAAGATCTTGACACTTTTATAGGTATAGTTATTTTCAGTTCATTGAATAAAAGAAAGTTTTAGAGAGATTATTGGTCATCTGGTCCATTCTTATCTAGTGAAATTGTTTCTTCGGCAATGACTCGCGATAAGTTTGAAGAAATCAAGTCTGAAATAAAATATTCAAAAGCTAAAGACAAGGATCCATAACGATAGAGGGTGGCGGGTTCGTTCGATGTTCAAACTTTTCCAAAACAACCTCCTAAAGTTCGGAATATGGAAAACTTCTATATCTATTGATGAAATGATGGCCAAGTCTTATGCAAAAACTGTATTGAAACAATTTATTCGAGGGAAACCAATAAGGTTTGGTTTGGAATTTTGGGGTTTATGCACTTCAGACGGCTATCTACTGAATTTAGATCTATATTGCGGTAAAAATTCCCAAACCGGAAACAAATTAGCAAAATGTGCTTTAGGTACTCGTGTAGTATTGCATTTATTAGAACCTTTTTTTCGGCTAATAAATTATAATAAAATCCCTGCATTTTATTTGTACTTTGATAATTTTTTTACAAATATGGTTTTGATTTTACACTTGCAAAAATTACGTTTGAAATGCACTGGCACTATTAGAGACAATCGAGTCAAAGAAATTAATATACTTGAAAACGAGGTACTTATATTGTAAAACATGATCAAAATAGTGGCATAAATTTCATCACTATTATGGATTCGAAGCCCGTTTTAATAGCTTCAACTGCTGCAGGTGTAAGTCCACTATCAACTTCGAGTAGATATAGTTCAGAGGCTCGATCCAAAACTGATATACCTTTTCCGCAAGCTTTTCATTTGTACAACAAATTTATAGGCGGTGTTGACGTGCATGATGGACACTGCAATAATGTACTTCCAAGTATACGTTCCAAAAAGGAACATGGGTCATTTTTATAAGATTTATACAGGAATCCATTACAAATGCCCACGTAATTTTCAATGCTACACGTGATGGAAAGAAAAAAGTTGGAATAAAAGAGTTAACTATTTCGATTGCTAAATATTATATTCAAAAAGGTCAAACAAGTAAAACAGTTCATACACGATCTAATAGAGACAAATTAAAAAATTCTTCAAATGAAAAATGTCCAATAAGAACAAGGATCTATTGTGAAAAATGCAATCTATATGTATGCAATAATTGTTGGGCAAAAAAGCACTGATAAAAGAAATGTTAAAGTGAGAGGGAAGGGGACTCACAAAAAAAGCACCCCGAAACGTGAGAGGCAAGGGGACTCACGAAAAAAAAACACCCCGAAACGTGAGTGGCAAGGGGACTCACCAAAAAAAGCACCCCCAAAGGTGAGAGGCAAGGGGACTCACGAAAAAAAAGCACCCCAAAGGAGAATCAGCAAAGAAGTAGTAAAGGAACATTCTCAAATTTTTTAGGTATTTTTGAAAAATTGGATGTTTTGAAATTTTCGAAAATCAAAAATTGTCTCCAGAAATTCTGAAAAAATTTGAGTGTTCTTTGACTAATTTTAAGACATTTTTGTTCTTAGAAATTTTTTCCTAAAGTTTATAGTTTTTAAGTAAACGATAGATTAAGATTTTTATAAAATTTTTTCATTCTCGCCGCCATTTTGAAAAAACGCGTCGATGAATTTTTCTGAAAAAAATTCCTCTTAATGTTCGAGTACCATGATCACCTCTGATCATAGTAGAAAGTTGATACCTTTGCGGTATCATTGTGAAAAAAAATGCGAAAAAAATTTTTTTTTCGAAAATTTTCACGTTTTTCACGTTTAAATCGGCCATATTTTTTTTTTCTCGGTGTCTAATCAGAATTTTGAGCTCAGATTCCGAGAGAGCCCCAAATTTCGCGTAGGAATAGAGGTATTGCATTATTTTTTTTGTCAGATAATATAATAAACAAACACGTTGAAAAGTTAGTAAAAATTCTGATCACCTCGGCGTTAATGGGTTAATTGACCCTTTAGGGTTCGTCTACTTTGTTTTAGGGCTTTTATACGCGCCTCGTTTGCCATTTTTAGAAGCAGAAAGGATATGTGATATGGAAAATAAGTTACTGGTGACTTATTCAACTATGTACTCACTCCTTGTAGGTCTGAATAACTGCAACTGATTTAATGATGATTGATCTGCTTGTTATTGTTGTGGCATATGACCAAATGTCCATCCGTCTCTTTGTAAGTTGTTGTCCCATGGCTGCTACTGATGTCCAATCGGTTGCTTCACAACTTACACGTTACACTTTAACTCTATCTGGTGAGAGCTTTGTAATGAGAATTACTAAATGTTTTTAAGGTTTTCAAAAGTTTTAATAGTTTTCAATGCACTGAAGTTAATTTCACTATAATCAATTTTTCCGAGATCCGGCTCGAAGGACCAAAAAATGTCGAATGTTCGATGTAGTGATTATTTTTAGACACCGCACACTCGTACTGTACGCCGAACTAACATTGTACAGTCGTTTGAAAGTTAGAAAAAATGAATAACACTTTAAAAAACAGATAAATAGTGAACTTTAATTTCTTAACTAAATATACAAAATACTTAAACATAAATCCCCCTAAAAAACACCTCTGGTGCAAAAAGTCGAGACAAGTTCATGTATGAAAAGGGATCTCTCTACAAAAGTTGTGAAATCCAACAACATTAGACAAGCTCGTTTTTTCCATTATGTCAATACGAAGTAATTACAAAATGGAAAAAATTTTTTCTGTTTACGTGATTAGAACTGGTATTGAAATTGTTGGGCCCCGAATAATTCAGATGTTTGAGTATGATGTATAATTATTCATATTATTATTATGTAATCTGAGCTTTACTAATTCATAATGCGGTAAAAATAAATTAAATTGTAAGATATTTATTGCTTATCGTTTGGGTTCGGGGCCCGACAAGTTCAATACCGGTTCTAATCACGTAAACAGAAAAAATTTTTTCCATTTTGTAATTACTTCGTATTGACATAATGGAAAAAACGAGCTTGTCTAATGTTGTTGGATTTCACAACTTTTGTAGAGAGATCCCTTTTCATACATGAACTTGTCTCGACTTTTTGCACCAGAGGTGTTTTTTAGGGGGATTTGTCTCCTTTTTGCAAATATTATTATTATTATCGGCTTTATATCTCGAGATAACATAAAACAATGCATAACGTGCGTCGGTAAAGTAAATTTTTCGTCTTTTGGATTCGTGAAAACAAAACACAACGCCACTGCGTGTCATTGAGACCTAGCAAACCCCTCATTTACCGCTACTGTCTGTCGCAAATTTTTCTCATATTACCTAGGGCCTAGCAACCCCCCCATTTATCCGCTACTTATGTTGCATTTCTCGTGTGAGCGTATAGAGGCATCCAGCCGTGTATGTATACAGAGAAACTCACACAACTTAGTGGACATTTTTGGTTTGAATGTATGGAGGTTGAAGCTGTGTATATACACAACGTGTGGCGGCTGTTTTTTATGTGCCCGCACCTAGTTCGGTCGACAAAAGATAGACGGTAGCGCTCTCGCCCAATTCATACATGAACTTGTCTCGAGACACTACCGTGTCTCTTGATTAGGAGATGAGAAATGTGTACTGAATCGGGTGGATGCCTTGCAGTTACTGACTGTAGTTAAGAAATATTGCCATGATGTTACGGGTTACAAATTTGTGTGGGTGGGAAAATATTAACGTTGATTGGTGAAGAATCTTTTACTTACATATTTACCGTTAAGGGTTGGCACAAAAAACAATTGAGCTACCTAGGTAGAGGAGCATGTTGGTTGCAGATGTTTTATGATAGGGTCAAGAAAGGTGAGGCTAAAAGTGCAATACAGTAGCAATAAAACAATTCCATACAAAATTTCGGCATAACAAAAAATAGGAAAAGGTTGCCGTAGCATCTGCAGTGCATATTGTATATAATCCTTTGGGAAATTCCAAAATACTGTCGTAGAATTTCTACCTTTAACTGCGACATTGATAGAAAATTCTTAAGGGGAGGTTCTCATCTAGCGACCCAAAAATAACATGATTTTCTCGAATTTTTTTTCCATGGAAGGAAGTAAATAAAGCACTCAAGTTTTTTTTTACTTATTAAGTATGATTTCAAGTATATTTACAAATTTTTATAGAGTATAATATCGTTTAGTTAATTGTTTATTTATTTCTAAAGACTGTTGCCTAAATAAAAGGTACCTAAGCGGGCGACACTGCAGAGCTTCCAAACATCACCTAAAATAAAAAAATGAAGTTTTTTCATAAAATATATGATATTTACAGGATCTTGAACCTATTCAGCTAAGAAAATGTCAAAAATTTAAAAAAGGTGGAATTTTGAAAAAAAAAATTTTTTTCTTATACTTTTTGGCTTTTAAAAGTGATATAAAATAAAAAATAATAACAATAGTCATCTGCATTTAGGTTCAGGATCCCTTAAATTTAATAAATTCTAAATAAAAAAAAAGTAGCGATATATGCAGTAGTTTTTGAGATATCGTGTCGCCCGCTTAGGTACCTTTTATTAAGGCAACAGTCTTTAGAAATAAATAAACAATTAACTAAACGATATTATACTCTATAAAAATTTGTAAACATACTTGAAATCATACTTAATAAGTACAAAAAAACTTGAGTGCTTTATTTACTTCCTTCCATGGGAAAAAAATTCCAGAAAATCATGTTATTTTTGGGTCGCTAGATGAGAACTTCCCCTTAAGTCTAAACTGTATAGATTAATCTGACTCAACAGAAACAGACTTTCCAAAAAACTGAGGAAAGGCTAATTCCAATTTTTGAGGAAACCTCCAAAGAAGCAATGAAGAAACAGGAATGGAGGAAAAGAGAATAGCCATAGAAAAGGGCCATGCGAAACAAGGCATACCATATATAAGTGTTACATCCAGCTGCCGATGGCAGCTGGATGAAAAGATCGTATAGAACCGGCAAATATGGCTCCTTATCTGGTGTAGGGGCTATAGTTGGCTGCGAAACACAGAAGGTTCTCTTTGTTGGTGTTTGAAACAAAACCTGTGCTGCTTGTACCGCTGCAAAGGGAAAAGCACCCCGAGAACATACGTGTTACAAAAATTGAGGTCGTGACCAAACCTCAACCCTAGCATGGAGACTGATATTTTAGTCGAAGGGTTTAAAGAAAGCATTGGTGTCCACGGCTTGATTTACAAGACGCTATTTGGGGATGGAGATAACAGTGTGTAAAACACTATTCTCCGCAATGATGTGTATAGACAGTACGTTGTAGGAGTCGAAAAAGTAGAATGTACAAATTATTTGTTATGAAACTTTTGCAACAAATTGGTGGACATTTTTAAGAAAGCCAAAATAGTAACCCAATCAGGTCGTATCGGTTTCATTCGTAAATTCGTGGATACAAATACTTTTAAAATGCGACAGGAAGTCACGTCAACAGTGAAACGTCAAAATGCCGAAAATACAGATATAGAAACCAAGTTTAAAGATTTACAGCAAGACATAGTAAATATTCCGAAACATGTGTTTGGTGATCACGGTGG
This sequence comes from Gasteruption jaculator, assembly GCA_949825005.1. Taxonomy (NCBI): domain Eukaryota; kingdom Metazoa; phylum Arthropoda; class Insecta; order Hymenoptera; family Gasteruptiidae; genus Gasteruption; species Gasteruption jaculator. The sequence continues at coordinate 5,221,784 of OX463772.1, read as the reverse complement.
TTGCAAAGACCGTAAAATGCCATGTGATGCGAAGCCAAAAGAAGATGAAAAAAATTATGTGAAAACAGTTCAAGATGCAAAATAGTATGAACCCATTTATCAGGTAACAAGCTACCTATCTTGTCACTCCAGCAGTTTGCTAGTAAATCTGAACAATAACGCTGTCGAGAATTATAATTGTATTGTATCCAAATTTATCGCTGGGAAACGAATAAATTTTGGTCAGCGTGGTTCTTATACAGGACGGTGTGCTTGTGCCGCCGTTTAATGCCACACGCAAGAGGTACTGTCCAGAATTACCTCACAAATTAATAAGAAAATGAGTGGGATCGCTTCGGCGGTTGAAAAACGTCGAAAGATTGTGATTTCGCAAAAGAAATTACATCGTTCAGAGAAAAGAGAGGCAAGGCAGAAAAGTGGAAAGGGACAGTGTTCGCGATCGCTAAAAGTAAGGGGGGAGCGGGCCTGAGCCGGGACCCACCGGACAGTCTCCCTCTCCCGGAGCTGGTCCCCACTCGCAGCGTCTCCCACCTCGCGGCGATCTCACCGAGCCCGATATCGATGAGATCGTTGCCGTTCCAATCAGTCGCTCGCTCGACCCAAGCCCCTACAGACAGGGACTCTATGGATGCTTCTAAGCGAGATAGTAAGTTCTAGTTATCCCAACTATCCATACCGATTTCCACGAGGCGTTCTCGTGATTATAGATTCAGTGCGGTGTTCGCACTCTACCTTTCCTAGTGCGGTGTTCGCACTTCCTTAAGCGGAGTTCGCTTCCTTCAGTGCGGTGTTCGCACTTGTAGTTGTTTCTCTGAGACAATTCGAAGTGTTCTTGGGTAGTCTCTCCTTTGGGGATTAGCCCCATTTTTCGCTCTCAACCCTCCGGCTTTACCCAGGCGCCGTAGCGCTTGGTCTGGGCGGAATTCGCCTTGCGCGTCATCGCGGAGCTCGCTTTGCGCGTCAATCTTTGTTTATTTATGCCACATTGCAGGTGCCTCGCGCTCTAAGAATTTGCGCTTTTTTCATTCTTAAGTTTTGCTGCTTTCTGATGAAAAATATATGGTTAAGTTTGTTGTTAATTTGCGCCTTATTAATTGCTAACGTTTCCTATCCTTATTCGTCCGAACGAGCCGAACGTTCAGCGTTACCACCAGTAGTTTCCGCTTTGTTTCTTTTGTATTTGTGGAATCGGGATTTGCCCATCATACAGTCGCGCACAAATTGGTCCTTCGAGCCGGATATTAAGTCAAACTTGAAGTATCGGCGAGATTTAAGTAGTTATAAAGCGTTCTTTGGTGGTCGCTGGCAACGATTGATTTTGGTCGTTCGGTTCGGTTAGGAGAACGCCCGGTACGTTGCAACTATGGCAAAAGGCAAATTAAAGAAAGAATACGCAGTAAGTGTTGCGGTATATCGAGAAGATCTCGTGCGTCTTCTTACTAATATTAAGAAACGCGGTACGAATCGTTACACCTCTAGTTATCCTGAGGAGCGTTTGAAACTCGCAAGCGACTTCCATGACAACATAAGGGAATGTCACATTAAATTAAGTGCGAGCTATGAGCCGCAGGAATTAGCAGCCACTCCATGCGTCCTCAATGACGTATACGAGACGGCTTTTGAAGCTTTTGAGGCAGTTGAGAGCTATATTCTAGATCATTTGGGTTGTCAAGAAGAGAACTCGGCACCCGTCAATACGAGTTCTAGTTCTCACACTGAATGCAATGTCCCATCTTCCATGAGACTTCTAAAAATAGACTTACCAAAGTTTAATGGCAATTACGCCAGGAATTCAGAAATTCCATTAATTGAAATCGTGTTTGGTAGGAGAAGCTCGAACCGTAATTCAAGCTCTTCCGGTGAGTTCTGATAATTATGGCATTACCTGGACCATCCTGGTCTCCAGGTATCATAATCGTCGAATCATTACGGCGACGTTGCTTAACAGATTTACCCAGTTAGGATCTGTTGACGGCAACGACTTGACGGCTTTGGAAACCTTACGAGACACGGTAGCTGTCACTTTAGACGCACTTCGGAACTTAGAATATGCAGTGGACTTTTGGGATCCACTCATCGTTCATTTGGTAGCGAGTAGTTTTGATCAAGCATTCAGATTGAAGTGGGAACGATGTATAAGTGACCTCGCAGAATATCCGACATATGCGAAGTTGATAGAGTTTTTCTCAAGTAAAGTTAGCATGCTGGAATCATTAGGGTTGAATAAATCCAGCGTGGTTAAGGCGCCTGAACGGCCAATTAAATCGCATACCGCGAGTGTGCGGAATTCCAAGTGCGTTCATTGCGGTCAGAATCACTTACTTACTCGTTGTGAGAAATTCTTGAGTTTACGACCGCCAGCTAGATTAAGTTTAGCTCACCGTAAAAAGTTATGCGTGAATTGTTTGCGAAGTGGTCATTTCACCTCGGCATGCCCTAGTTCTTTCCGGTGTAGAACTTGTGCACAGCCACATAATACCTTACTACACCTGGGGGAAACAAACACCTCGGTCAGCAGGTTACCGCCAGATACCAGTTACAATTAATACACATTTAAGTATTAATGATACGCGAACGGTATTGCTTGCTACCGTTTTGGTGCAGGTGTCTTCAAACAATGGAAGACACGTAGTAGCATGGGGTTTAGAAGATCCGGGGTCAGAATCGTCATTCGTTACCGAAAATTTAGTGCAATTGCTTCGGGTAATTCGGGTTCCAGTTAATGCTTCGATTGAATCCAGAGGATCTCGCAGATCAGGCGGAAATTTCGCGTTCACCGATCGACTTTCTTATCGGCGCGGATTATTACCCGCAGCTTTTGACCAACAGATCGTTGACCTCTGTTGACGGTGCACTATTGGCACAATCAACCATTTTCGGATGGGTAGTTTCGGGCGTTTTACCCCATCACTCGCGTGCTACAACGACCACGGTGCATCATTGTTGCAATTTAGAACAGGGATTGCGGCGATTCTGGGAGTTAAAAGAGGTTCCCGAGTCGACCTCCGTCTCGGATGAGGATCATTTCTGTGAGGAGTTCTTTCAGAAAACAGTAGAGCAGGATACCAATCGGCGGTTTGTGGTTGCGCTTCCGTTCAAACCCGGTTTCGATAGTTCGAATTTAGGAGCTTCTCGGCATATAGCAGAAGCCTCCTTACGTCGGGTAGGCAAGAGTTTCGTTAATAACCCTATCCGGAAGGAACAATACGTTCAATTTATGCAAGAGTATGAGTCGCTTGGACACATGACGCCCATTTCGAGTACTTCTTTGGTTGCAAAGAATCGAGTTTACCTTCCTCACCACGCGGTTGTCAAGTCGGTGTCAGGAAAGGAAAAGGTCGGGGTAGTTTTTAATGCTTCTAGAAGGACAAGCACAGGAGTATCTCTCAATGATGTCCTGTTGGTGGGTCCAAAATTGCAAAAGGACATAACCTCTATTTTATTAAATTGGCGAGGTTACCAAATTGCCGGAGTAGCGGACGTCGTCAAGATGTTCCGCCAGATACTTGTCCGACCTCAAGATCGCGCGTTACAATCAATTCTTTGGCAAACTCCCCGTGGGGAGCAAACTTTCGAATTAAATACCGTTACCTACGGGACCGGTCCCGCGCCGTTTTTAGCGATGCGAGTTCTGAAGGAACTTGCCGTTCGTTTTGGAAATGAATTTCCGCACGCACAGAGGGTCTTGTTCGAATCGGTTTACGTAGATGACTTGCTGTTCGGTGCAGATGACATTGCTTCTCTGGAACTAATCCAAAACCAGTTGGTGAAATTGCTCTCGAAAGGAGGGTTTTCACTCAGTAAATGGGCTACTAACGCCCCCCGAAATCCTAATGTAGTCTCCTCTCCAGAGAATCACATTATTTTTTCCGATCCAGAGGAGAATCAGCACAAAATTTTAGGCATAGCTTGGGATACGGTGGAGGATATGTTTTTGTTCCAGATCAGCACGGAGGTGGTTACTACAGTCACCAAGCGAACGTTACTCTCCGAGAATTCCAAGATCTTCGATCCTATGGGCTGGTTTTCTCCGGTAACGATTGTATTAAAGCAATTAATGCAATCAACGTGGCTGCTGAAACTTTCTTGGGATGAGGAGATTCCGGAGCCCACGCGCTCCAAGCGGCTTCACGCATATAATCAGCTAGGGGAGCTGAAAAAACTAAAGTTACCTCGATGGGACAACTTTCGACCCGGCAGTCGATTCGAGTTAATCGGATTTTGCGATCCATCGTCCTTAGCGTACGGTGCTGTAGTATACTCCAAGGTTACGGCCTTGGATGGGACAGTAACGGTTAACTTGATAATGGCCAAGGCCAAAGTAGCACCTATTAAAACAGTATCAATCCCTAGATTAGAGTTGGTAGCTGCTGCACTCCTAACGAAGCTTTTGTTGCATGTAAAAGCTTCTATGTCTCGACCGGTCTATTCCATTTCCTGCTTTACAGACTCGCAGATCACGCTGGCCTGGATCACCCAACAGCCGTCTAAATGGAAGGTGTTCGTCGCCAATCGCGTTTCGTACATCCAGACGGAACTCCCGGAGGCTCGATGGGCTCACGTCAAGGGCACCATCAACCCAGCGGACTTGAACTCTCGGGGCATCCCGCCCTCAGAATTAGTAAATTCCAGGTTATGGTGGAATGGGCCTGACTTTCTGCATTCGGAACTCGTCACTGTTCATCGTGAGCTCGACACAGAGGAGGAAAGACGGACAACTGCTCTCCACGTACATAAGCCAGAGGATAACGACCTTGCATTCTTTGACAGGTTCTCATCGTGGCCAAAAACGATCTGAATAATCGTCTATGTACGACGATTTGTAGATAGATGTCGAGATCCCACAACAGTGCATGAGTCCTTTTTTTCGGTGCATGAGTTACAGGTCGCGCAGCTCTCGATCTTCAGAATGGTGCAGGCGGCGGAATTTCAACGGGATTTACTCCACTTGTCGCGAAAGGAGAAGTTACCCTCTCGATCACGACTCCTTTCTTTGGATCCTTTTTTGGACTCTGACGGATTAATTCGAGTCGGAGGAAGACTCCGAAATTCGTCCTTGTCAGAGAACGAAAAGCACCCGTTGTTGCTTCCTCCTGGCCATGTTGCAGATATGCTAATTCGTAGCATACATCTCCGCTCTCTTCATAGCGGACTGCAATTAACCTTGACCTTGTTAAGAAAAGAAGCTTGGGTCATTAATGCCCGATCAGCAGTCAAGCGCATCCTGCATGGTTGCGTAGTGTGCGTGCGGGAAAGGGCATCGGTGGGTACCCAACTTATGGGTTCTCTCCCCGCACCTAGAGTTACGCGAAGTCACCCGTTTTCCCACACTGGAGTGGATTACGCAGGGCCGTCTATAATTAACATTAGTTCAGGTCGAGGGTCAAGAACACGGAAAGCTTACATCGCTGTGTTTGTGTGTCTGGCCACTAGAGCGATTTATTTGGAGCTAGTGTCTAATTATGACACCGAGTCATTTTTAGCTGCGTTTTCTCGGTTTGCGGCGCGGCACGGTCGACCTTCCGTAATGTATAGCGATAACGGGCTAAATTTTCAGGGTGCAAATGCGGAACTCAGGCGTGCGTTCAAGGCCGCCTTGAGACATGCAGCCACCCACGATCTCGAGCCACTTGCCGGTATAGATTGGCAATTTATCCCAGTAGCGAGTCCACATTGGGGAGGAATCTGGGAAAGTGGCGTTCGAACGGTCAAATACCATTTAAAACGTATTGTGGGGAAATTTGTACCCACATTTGAAGAATTTGTTACAATTTTATGTCGCGTGGAGGCATGCCTCAATTCTCGCCCGATCGCGAAAATTCACGACGACTTAGAAAGTCTAGAAATGCTTTCTCCAGGGCATTTTCTAACAGGGAGAGCGCTCCTCGCTTCTCCTGAGAGGTCAACGCTCGATCTCAAGGAAACAACCTTGAATCGATGGCAGCGGACAATTAGGATCACAGAGGCATTCTGGAAAAAATGGTCCTCTGAATACTTGTCCACGCTTCAATCACGTTCCAAGTGGCGTACAAAAACGGATGCGTTTAAGGCAGGGGAGATCGTGATCATAAAAAATCCTAATAATCCACCCTGCAGGTGGAGTTTAGGTCGGATCCTAAAACTAATTCCGGGAGTAGACTCGGTGGCTCGAGTCGCTCTCGTAAAAACAGCAAATAAGGAAATCCAGCGGAGTTTTTCACAATTATGTAGACTCCCTGCGACAGATACGGATTCCTAGGAAAGCATTTACTTCGTAGGTTCGACCACCTCGGCTGCCTCATGTTATTCGGACATATGTCCTTTTGGGGCTGAGAATCGTTTAGCCGAGGTCGGAATCAGTTTAATTTAATCTAATTTAATTTCGAATCTCGCGAAAGATTATTTACCCGTTCATTAGAGTAAACACAGCGTGTCGGCTAATGTTTGACAACAAATCCGTGGCTCCCACCTGTCTCGATAATTTAGCGTGGGAACTTTCCGCGAATCGCGGCGAAATTTCCCACAATTTTCAGTAACGATCTAACCATGGACTCGGAATTATTAATTGACATCGAAGAGGATCTGAGAGAATACGTGGACAGATTTGTCGAGGAATTTTGCCCCATGTCAGTATCAGAAGGCACCTCGCAGACACAATCGGTTCGAGAGTCGTCGCAGCTGCCGGAGATCGGGTTGCCGGAGATGGAGGTGCAGCCAGATACCAAAGAGTACGTGCCGACACCCCTGGCCGAAATTGAGGCGGTACGGGCAAAGGATACCGCCGCTCATCGGATCCCGATGGACCTCCGGATCTTCGACGCCTCCAGGTGGGACGGAGGTGTTCTCCGCGACCCGACCGCTAAGGAGGTGGAGAGGACCCGGGGGACCATTTCCGTCCGGGCGTTTGGCGTAGTGGTACACGCACCGGCAAACGCCGTTCTGAAATACCGGCGGTGGAGGGCATGGTGCCCGCAAGGAAAAATAATCCTCCGCTGGGATGCGGAGCTACGAATAAAATCAGCCAAATTAGTGGCCAAGAAATAATTGGTAAAGAGTTTCTTTTCCTTTTCGGTGCTTAAATTTGGCATATTTATTGGTGCGCCTCTTCCTCTCATAATTCTTTGATTATACGTGTGTGTGGTGGTATCTTCGCGTGGTTTCTTATCTTGGTGTCATTTCCGGTCATGGTGGTGCATTGACGCTGCACTCGCTTTACGCGTCAATGGGGGTGAGTTTGTTCGCGATCGCGAAAGGCAAGGAGGGAGCGGAGTTGAGCCGGGACCCACCGGACAGTCTCCCTCTCCCAGAGCTGGTCCCCACTCGCAGCGTCTCCCACCTCGCAGCGATCTCACCGAGCACGATATCGGCGAGATCGTTGCCGTTCCAGCCAGTCGCTCGCTCGACCCAAGCCCCTTCAGACGGGGACTCTATGTATGCTTTTAGGCTACACTGGTAAGTCTGGTAAAATCAACTATCCATACCTTATCCCACGAGGCGTTCTCGTGATCGTAGAGCTGTGCGGTGTTCGCACTTCCTTAAGCGGAGTTCGCTTCCTTTTTCTAGTGCGGTGTTCGCACTTTGTAGTGTCTCTGAGACAACTCGAGGTGTTCTCGGGTTGTCTTTCCTTCGGGGATTAGCCTCATTTTCGCTCCCAACGCTCCGGCTTTCCAGGCGCCCTAGCGCCTGGTCCAGGCGGAGTTCGCCTCGCGCGTCATAGCGGAGCTCGCTTTGCGCGTCATTTTCGGGTATCTTAGCACTCATTGCACGAGCCTCGCGCTCGGAGACTTAGTGCCTTTCTTTTTCTGTTAAGTTTTTTTTATTTATTGTTGAAAATATATTATTACGTTTCTCGTTAAGTCTCTTCTTTTTCTTTATTAGCGTCTCCTACCCTTGTCCGTCCGAGCGAGACGAACGTTCTGCGCTACCACCGGTAGTCTCCGCTTTGTTTCTTGGTATTTGTGGTGATCGGGATTTGCCCGTCGTTACAGTCTCGCACAAGCTGTTTGTAGTCTCTTCCTTAAATTCCTATTCAATCATTTTTTGCTTCAGATGCCTGTAACCTGTAAACTAGATCAACCCATGGAAATAGGAGGATTTTATGGGCCTGTAGATGGTGTTTCTCCCTACGAAAATCAAAAGGCGTACCAAAAACTTTTCAGATTAAGGTGTCGTAAACTACCTTACGGAAGAACTCTATACTATCACATGTATTCGCGAAAAAGAATCTGTGAAGAATGTTATACGCGTAGATTTTAAGATCGAGCGGCAGAATTTCGGGCACTAAGCGAGGGCACTTCGTGATTAAAAAGGGAAACGGAGTTCCATTGTGTTGGATCTGTTTAAGATTTATCCTTGTGATAAGGAAAGCGGGAAATTGTTTCGATTGCATCGAAGAATATATAGAAAATGACAATCACGATTTTCTTAAAGAGACCCAAGTTGTGCGACACTGGGAATGGGAAAATGAAACAAAAATATATAATACTCATACACATTCTATATGCTACATTGTTCATACGAACATATTTATACTTAGCTAGATTCTATGTTCCTTACCTTTACTTATTGTTGCTTTACTTCTGTTACTGTTTTTTTTTCCTCTATTTTATCACTTTTCACCGACTTACTTTCTACTTTTGTTTAATATTGTTTTGCAAATTAATCGCATATTGATAAAGACAATTAATTCCGTTGCTTTTAGATGACAGAAAAATTTCCTAAACCTGCGCCATTCTAACCAGGCAAGGAGATATACCCTGTGCATTACTATCACTGCCGGGTGACTGAGGGACGTTACTTCGCAGAAACTAATGTCTATTTATGTACGGATTGTTATTTCTATTTCAAAAAGCGGACCGACTTTGTAGTAAAAGAATATTCCAAGATTGTAAGACACCAGATCCTTCGAAGTGATCTGCGCATAAGATGCAGCGAATATAACCAAGACCTAGGTCGTTTAAAACCACCGTGTGAACAATGCAAACAAATTTATTATGCGCATCCCAATCAATTAAGGATTCAAAATAGAGCAATCGTGTTCCTTCGCTTCGAAACACCGTAAAAACAAAAAAAAATTATGAATGAAAAGAAAGAAAGAAAGAAAAATATATATATATACATTTAAATGTCTGTGTGTATTTTATTACCAATTATATTTCCCCTTAACATAAACATAGTAAATCCTTTTTCTTCACTTCTTTTTCTTTCTTTCTCTCTTTTCCTTACTTCATCGTCGCATGTGAATGTCGACTACATACTACTTTATATTGTATATATACAACTTTATATGCTGCTTATACTCTATACTACCTCATATTACTTTATACCTTATATTATACCTACTCTTTAGTACCTTACCTGGGAGTAGGGTAAGTACATTTTAAGCGTACTGGCTACCTGTAGGGCCAGGTATTAATGTAAACTTCTCTCCAAAATCATTCTTTATTTCCATTTTCATTTTTCGCCATATGATTTCGTTCTTCTTCATATGCCAAAAAAAGGGGGAAGGTGTTACATATACTTCTCGAGAAATCTTTCGAGAAGCCATGACAAAACGAACCAAGAAGGCGAACAATGAGATAATCCTTTTTTTCCTCTCTTCTCTCCTTAGCACAAATAGAATTCATGTGACCACCACGTGCGATGAGTCTGGGAAATCTCTCTCGGGATACCCGGAACTCCCTGAAGCATAAACATCCTAGACTCATACAATCGAGTTGTCACTTGGTGAAATATCGGTTATGTTTACAAAAATCCCCACCAAAGGAAATTCCAAAGAGCTCTTTCCAACGTTAATTGTAAAATCCCTACCCCATAACTTGAGCCCAATGAGAAAAGTTAAAGATTAGCCTGCCCAATAAGGGACGATTTCTTTTTGGAGAGGAGTAGTGAGGAATCTATGTTAAGTATTACCGAGATCGAAGAGTTCCACACATTCGATCACCAAATCCTTCCGCGCGCAATCGAAATAAACACCTAATTCGCAAAAGATTTGGCTTGCCAGTCAGGACAATTTTCTTTTTGATCAACCGTTAAATTGATCTAAACATAGTGCGGTTCGCGAACCAGCTCACCTAAGCCTGAGCGCGTATACTACTTCTGTAATTTGGGAAAATAAACACTTTGTTTTTTCAAGAAGAGAATATCAAGTGTGTGCAGTTTTTCTTTCGCCAAACCTACACCACAGCTCGTAGAGCGACTCCCCAGGAATCGCCCGCCGATCCTTCATCGAGAAGCCTCCGATCCAAGAATTTGGATCTGCTGCGTGGATCACCGCCAACGGGGACCAAAGGGATTTTCCTCACCACCGAACACCTCCGAGCGACCTGCTTTCCAAAAGTAAGTGAAGGATCTTTATTATTGAATAAATTACCTTTTTTTCAATTATTCCTTCGACTGCTATTTCAATTTCAGTTACCGTTTCAATTACTGTTCCAATAACTGCCTCAATTACTATTTCTTTTCAACTACTATTTCAATTATCAACTCGAATTACTAATCCAATTTCCATTTCAATTTACTATTTCAATGACTGTTTCAATTTCAATTTCTATTTCTATTTTTAAATACTAACTCTATTTCTAGTTCTAATACTAACCGAACTTCAAATAGTAATTCAATTTCAAATACTAACTCTGTTTCCACTTCTAATACTAATTCGACTTCGAATACTAACCAATTTCTATTGCAATTTTAATTATTAATTCTATCTCAAATCCTAACGCGATCTTTATTTCTATTTCTACTTTAAATATTACTTTTATTTCTTCCTCTAGTACTAATTAAATTTCGAATATCGATTCTATTTCTACTTGTAATTAAATTTCTACTTCGATTTCAGTCCTAATCCGAATTCTAATTCCAGTTGACTTCCTATTCCCTAATGAACAGATGGGAATACCGGTCTGTTCACTTCATTCTATTTTTATCTCTATTTCTATATTATTTCTTAGTAAACGGATAGGAATACTGGTCCGTTCATTTCATTCAATTTCTATATATATATTGAGACGATTCGGCTGCTACCTAAGGTTTGTTACGTCGTCGGGGTATTAATTGTCAATTTGGACGATTAATCCCCAAGGACGAATGGTTTTCCTTTTTAAAGATTACACGATAGATTCGTGTACCTTTGGGAAAGGAAACTCTCGGTGATCAGAGGGAAGACGGGGTTTGGAGGGTGGACTAAGTAAAACAAGAAAACTTGAAATTAGAATTAAACATTAAATATATTTTGTAGGAAATTACAATTATTCATTTGTATTTTAAAATCTCTAAATCTGATATATTTGGACTTATTGGGGAACCTAGGGTGGGTGCATCTAATTTTATTGACACCGGGACCTCTAAGCAGGATTTTTATTGATTGGGGAATAATGGGAGAATCGGGTAGATCGATTTCGAAGTAGTCGGGGATCCTGGGATCTTCATCATCCCTATCTTCGGGATCCAAATGGATGTCTGGGGTAGGGGGACGGGAAGGTCTGAGGACGAGGGGAGGGTGTTGTGTAGGAGGATTAACTGGATGGGGAGGAGGAGGCGGAGGAACGATGATTTGGATATCTTCGTCCACAATAATGGGTTTAGGGAGTCCGGCACTAACCGTCATCGAAGTAAGACGTATAGCTTGTACTCGCGAGTTTAATCACAATAAGTGTCGATTTAACTTGAAAATCGTATTCACAGTTTATTAGACCAACATTTCATTATTACCGACTCAGTGCCTAATTGTTAAAACGGAGTGACCACAGGTGTCTTTGACTACGAAGACAACTGTGGTTAGTTAAATTTTTCTTTTTTTTTACTAAAATGGCTATAGCGTTAGCAAAAACCACACCCACAATGTCATATGCAAAAATGGTTCAGCAAGTACAATATCCTACAAAGGAACAAGCCATAGTATTGGATGCAATTGAAGGTATCACTGTACAGGATTATGCAGTTGCAATTGGCAATCTAGTTCAACCAAGTAATGTTCGGTATGTGTCTCGAATATCGCACGGGAGAGTGTGTATATATTTAAGCTCAAAGGAGATGGTAGACAATCTTATTGACAAGCAGAAGAATGTAAACATCGGATCAGTAAATCTAGAAATTCGACCGCTTATAAACAAATCGAAGCGTATAATTATATCCAACGTGTGTCCGATAATTCCATCCACGGTTATAGAAGATAAACTGTCTAAATTAAATGTTAAACCGACCTCGCAAATTACGAATATTAGAGCAGCAATAGGCGTCCCAGGATATTCTCATGTACTGAGCTTCCGAAGGCAAATGTACGTGCAACCAGAAGATATCAGTAAAATACCAGACACTCTACAAATTGATTACGACAACACGGTGTATTGGATATACCTTTCAACAGAAAAATTGTCTTGCTTTCTTTGCAAAGAAGAAGGCCATCAAGCAAAACATTGCAAAAATGTAGAATCACCTAATTCTAAACCAAAAGATACCAATCCGCAAGAAAGGCAAAAAGAGGCCGAATACCAGACAAACGCTCCAAAAATAGACGAGACAAATAATAACACAACACAGGATATGCCTCCACCTGGAAGATCTAAAAGAGCCTTATCTAGTACATCGGCCAGTTCTACAACAAATACCAATTTGGACACTGATGAAAAAAGAATCGTCATAAAAATTCCCAAAAGAGTTAAAATCTCTAGTAAACAATTCACTGTCGAAGATTTTGAGCAAAAGTTACAGCCAGCTAAAGAAAATATATTATCAAACACTCAAAAACATCCGTTAAATTTTGAAAATCTTTCAAATTTCATATTTGAGACTCAAGGCAATCATGATATAATTGGGATTGCAAAAAAATATACATCAAATATTACGGCTCTAGTCAATATGTTAACAGAGACATACGGTTTTCTTGAAGATAGAAACATAAAAAACCGCATCCTTAAAATCAAAAAACGGATTCAGCATCCACATCCTAGCGATATATCCAGTGAAGATTTAAATTCTAGTGATGACTACACCATTTAATTGTTATAATAAAATATATCACTCATTATGGAAAAAAAACTATCTACATTAAACATTCTATTCTGGAATACAAGAAGTGTCAAGAACCGCGAACAAGAACTGCAAACTATTCTCCACGATGTTGACATTTTTATATGCGTTGAATCGTGGCTGAAACCAGAAGATAACTTCAACTTCACAGGATTTGTATCTTTTAGAAGAGATCGAAGACATTCAAGAGGAGGAGGTATACTTATATTAATCCGACAAAATTTAGCGTATGTAGAATTAAGTAAGATTAAATCTTCGTACCCATCTATTGAAATATGCGGAATACAAGTTACGAATGTAGAACCATCTTTAGACATTGTCGTATGCTATAGAGTTCCAGGTTGCACGTTAACGCAAACTCAGTGGAATGAAATCGTTGAAAATGTAGATATCAATCGACACAGTATACTAGTAGGAGATTTTAATTCCCATAATAAAATATGGAATTGTAACCACACTGACAAAAATGGTGAAAGATTTTGGGTCAGTATTGATAATTATAATTTATTCTTACATAATGAAAACTCAGTTACACATATAGATACATACAAAAACACGAAATCAAACATAGATCTAGTTCTTTCTTCTATGAATATAGCTGATAAACTGAACATAAAAGTGTGTGACGAAACGTGGGGATCTGATCACTATCCTATCCTTTTAAATATTAACGTTACCAAAAGTTTTTATAAGAGGAAGACGTTTAGATTAAAGTCGATTCGCACAGATTGGCAAAAATTTGAAAAAGATCTAAATGAAAAATATACACAATTCCTCTCAGTTGAGTATAATCAGCTCCCACCTAGCAAAAAATACGAATTCTTCTACCAAATTATAGTCGAAACGATAAAATCCTGTACTCCCGTAAAGAAAACCCTTTACAAAAATAAGATTAGCAATCCTGTCCCATGGTGGGATGACGAATGCAATAAAATTAAGCGACTCAGGCGTGCCTCCTTTAAAAAGTGGGAACATACCAAAAACCTGCATGATTTAATATCATATAAAAAAATGTGTGCCACAGCGAGGAAGACGTTCAAGCGTAAGAAAAAAGAGTCCTTCAGGGAGTTTGCAAAAAGCATAAATTTTCAAATCGATGCTAAATATGTCTGGAATAAGTGTAAAATTTTTAAAAATAAATGGACCAAAGTTAAATCTTCCCACGCATCAGAAAATGGTCAAGTAGAAAATAAAATACAAACAGCCTTGAATAAAATAAGTCCACCGTGGGTCCTTACAGATCCGAATTGTTTCCCCAAATGTCACACAAATAATTTTTTTGATATGTATTTTGATTTTACAGAATTTAACATAGCTTTAAACTCAACAAATAACAAGTCAGCCCCAGGGATGGACGGAGTTGACTATGAAACTTTAAAAAAAATGCCTATAAAATTTAAATTGTTACTTTTAGACATATATAATGAGATGTATGACCTCATGTATTATCCATCTAGCTGGACGCAATCATTTGTGCATTTCATTAATAAAACTGATGGAAAAAGTGTAAGACCAATCACGCTTTCTTCGTGCTTATGTAAGCTCCTAGAAACACTCATAAAAAACAGACTACAGTGGTGGGTAGAATATAACCACTTGATTCCTAATAATCAATCTGGTTTTAGAAAGGGCAGATCATGCACTGATAATTTAGTAAACTTGACGTTACAAATAGATGAAGCCATGTTACATAAAAAAGATTTAATAGCCGCCTTCTTAGATGTCAGTGGAGCGTTTGATAATGTAAATAGTGACATCTTATTAAATAAACTGACTGAGATAGGATGCTCGAATAAAATAATAAGGTTTGTAAAATTCATAACTCATGAAAGATATATTTATACCGATGTTTTGAAAGACAAATATAGAACAGTGTGTAAAGGAGTTCCCCAAGGGGGTGTTCTCAGTCCGCTACTATATATAATATATGTATCAAAAATTTCGAATAATTTGCCCAAAAGTGTAATCGTCTCACAATTTGCGGACGACATTGCAGTTTTTTCGAAAACATCACCCCTAAAGAAATGTAGAAATATAATTGAAAAATCTGTAAACATAATTAAACAAAACTTACAAGAAGTAGGTCTTGAACTCTCGCCGCAGAAAACCGTGTTAATTCACTTTAATAACAAAAACATTTTGCCTGGACAAATACAAATCAAAATTGACGAATGTACTGTAAAGTCTAGTCACACTGCTCGATTCCTAGGAATTTTATACGATTATAAAATGACATTTACTTCACAAGTAAATGAAATACAAAAGAGATGTATAAAAGCACTAAATATGGTAAAATTTTTATGCGGTACGTGGTGGGGTTCTCATCCTGAAACATTGATTATCTTGTACAAAAGTTTTGTTCGCTCTATTATAGAATATGGTTGTTTCGTATATTTCCCTACTCGTAAAGACTTGATACACAAACTAGAAAAAATACAGTATGCTGCGATAAGAGCAGCTTTAGGATACAGAATCAGCACTCCAACAAATATTCTGATAGCTGAATCGAAATTACCATTCATTCAGGAGCGAACAATGTTTTTGTGTAAGTGCTATTTAAGTAAGGTACTGTCAAATGCAAATTCTCCCGTTAACAAAACATTACATACCTACCATAAAAAATGCAAAAAAGTTAAGAGCAAAAAAAAATCGAATGCTAAAACAATGTATAGAAACTTTGGCAAATTCTTTTAAGACTATTGAGACAAGAAAACACTACAATATCTACTGTCATGAATATAAAACTATACAAACATCAATCCCAATTGATATTGAATTAGGCCCAGTTCTTAAAAAAGCAGAAAATCCAAATTCAATGTTGGAAACAATGCTCTCTGCAAGCAATGCATACGCGATATACACAGACGGAAGTAAAATTCCAGGTAATAAATATGTTGGATCAGCTTGTAGGTGCCCGAAACTAAATATTCAAATAACAAGAAGCGTCAATAATATAGCTTCTATCTTCACAGCGGAAACCATCGCATTAAACGATGCGTTAGACATTGCCACACAAAATGAAAGTCACGACTTCTATATATTTTCTGACTCCTTAAGCGCTCTACAAAGTCTTCATAATACAAAAATTAACGCTAAAACAAACTCCCATATTCTTGAAATTAAAAAAAAGTATAATATATTTGTACAGACCCACCCGAACAATAGAATTAAATTTTTTTGGATTCCATCACATGTAGGCATTGAAGGCAATGAGGAAGTCGATCTTTTAGCTAAAACAGCTACTGAAACAAATTCTAACATAATATCACAAGTTCCATATACAGATCTATTTCAAGATTTTCGAAAAATATCCTTGTCACACACCAAAAGCATAATAAGACAGCAGGGTCTTACAAAAGGACAAACCTATTTTCAGAATTATTATAGGGATAAATTAGTACCATGGTACACCAGTAAAGGCCTCTCAAGAGAACTTATTGTGACTATAAATCGTTGCAGAGCTGATCACTACAATTTAGCGGGATCACTCTCGCGTATAGGAATTGTTAGAGACTCAAAATGCGAATGCCACAACGCAAACCAAGACTTAAACCATATTATCTGGCAGTGTAATCTATACAACACTCAGAGGGCTGAACTAATTAGAGTACTTCATAAAATCAAATTGTATTTACCTTTAAGTATGAAAATTATAATCGCTGAACCAAGTATTCTGGCTTGTACGTACATTCACAACTTCCTAAAAAAGTGTAATTTGAAAATTTAAAAAAAAAAAAAAAAAATGCCGAGACTTGAGTTATGTTATAGTTAATTGTTAGTATGCACGCATGGATGAATGTTTACACCTATATACAAGCGTTGCTAGTGTATGGCATCATTAATAAGTTACATGATCAGTGTATAAAACGAAGATTTGTATAGCTGATATAAACCTTGTAAAAGGTTTGAAAGGCTAAATAAATAAAAAAAAAAAAAAAAACAATAATGGGTTGAGGGATAGGTGGAGGGGTTAAATCGAGAATGGGAGAAATAATAATAGTTGGGCGATTCGCCCCTTGTTTAAAAGAATCCTTAACAACTACAGGACGGGTATTTCCGGTATTGTTGATGTTAGGGTTGTTGTTGTTGGCGTTGAACCCGATGGTTGGATTTCGAGTAGGTGGGGGAATGATTCCCTTTTTCCTCCTTCGCTTCTCCCTTTGGAGCCAACGCTTGTTGCGTTGGTGGTCCAACTCTTTTTGGCTTTTTACTCGCGGCACTATGAAATGAATGAAATTGGTTAGAATAGGAAGAAGTAGCGCAAGGGCAAATTCATGTGAAGGTAGGAATTTTACTAGGAGGTCCCTCAAACGAGAGAAATTCTCCCAAAAGATTTGGAAGGATTGGATTAGGGGACTCCCGATATGAGAATACCTTGATTTTGGAACTAGAAAATGTTTCTAGAGGACTCCCATCAAGGAGAGTTCCTGCTAGAAGGCTTAGAAATTACAAGGAAATCAAGGACTCCCGATAAGAAGAGTACCTTGATTAGGATATAGAAATTGTTCCTAGAGGGCTCCCGACAAGGAGAGTACCTGCTAGAAGATTTGGGAATTGGAAACAAATCAAGGACTCCCGACTAGTAGAGTACCTTGATTAGGATATTGAAATTGGGAAGAAATCAAGGACTCCTGACAAGTAGAGTACCTTGATTAAGATATAGAAATGGTTTCTAGAGGACTCCCGACAAGGAGAGTACCTGCTAGAAGATTTAGGAATTAGAAAGAAATCAAGGACTCCCAACTAGTAGAGTACCTTGATTAGGATATAGAAATTGGAAAGAAATCAAGGACTCCCGACAAGTAGTGTACCTTGATTAAGATATAGAAATGGTTTCTAGAGGACTCCCGACAAGGAGAGAACCTGCTAGAAGATTTGGGAATTTGAAAGAAATCAAGGACTCCCAACTAGTAGAGTACCTTGATTAGGATATAGAAATTGGAAAGAAATCAAGGACTCCCAACTGGTAGAGTACCTTGATTAAGATATAGAAATGGTTCCTAGAGGACTCCCGACAAGGAGAGTACCTGCTAGAAGATTTGGGAATTGGAAAGAAATCAAGGACTCCCAACTAGTAGAGTACCTTGATATGGATATAGAAATTATTTCTAGAAGACTCCCGACAAGGAGAGAACCTACTAGAAGATTTGGGAATTGGAAAGAAATCAAGGACTCCCGACAAGGAGAGTACCTTGATTAGGATGTAGAAATTATTTCTAGTGGACTCCCAACAGGGAGAGAACCTACTAGAAGATTTGGGAATTGGAAAGAAATCAAGGACTCCCGACTGGTGGAGAACCTTGATTAGGATATGGAAAAAGGGTTTGGATATTGAAATTGAATTAGAATATAAAAATAGAAATAGAATGATGGAAGGGTTCTCACTTTTACGTATCTGCAGCACTCGAACTTTTTATAAAAAGAAGATCCAATGAATGGGGTCGCGATTCCTGGATTGGTTGTTGCTTATGCGCAGTAGACCCTCAAAGGATGATCAAAGTTCCTTCTGTGGAATCCGATTTTCTTCTCTGTTCCCTTGAGGTGTGATGAGGGATGTTCAAAGTCGGAGAATATATGTATATCTATATATTACTGTTGAACTTGTGCACTGATTTTTGAAACTTTTGAAATGAACTTAAAGAGGAAATAGAACTGAAATTGTTGAAGATGGAGCAATAACTAGACTGTTTAACACGATTGTTTTGAGTCCGAGACAAGAAATAGGATTGCTGCTCCTCCGGGTCAGTGATGTTAGCTGTGCCGCAATTTCACGCGCATGCGTGGAAAAGCAGGGGCGTATATGTATTTGGCGCTAGAAGACTTTGGCGGGATTTAGCAAAACCCTAACAAAACCATCAGATGTTGCAATGCTGATTTGATAAAACATTCACAGACGGTCAAATATTTAAAAAATATAATGTGTTATAATAATAATAATAATAACAATAACGTAAATACTAATCAATTCTCATAACCTGAAAAAGTAGATGAATTGACACCTGCAGAAAAAGTAAAACGGGCAGAAATTAATTTAGCAGGATTTTTTGCTGAGCATAATATTCCTTTTCAAACTGCAAACCATTTAGTTTCCTTATTAAAAGATGTTTAATTGATGAATCTACAGATATTTCGGATACAAAACTTCTTTTCATTTTAGTACAATATTTATGTCCGGAGAGTAAGACAGTTAAAACGCAATTATTAGAATTAGTAAAGTTAGATGTTCGAAATTGTTCCGCGAACTCGATATATGAAACATTTAAATCTATTTTACAAAAAAAGGATATTTCTTTGCAAAATATTGTAGAAATGGCAAGTGATAACGCATCGGTATTGACTGGATGCAATAATTCCTTCTTTTTGCGTTTAAAATCTCAGGTACCGCATGCTGTTTTATTAAATTGTACTTGCCATTCATCCGCAATCATAGTTAGTAAATCCTGTAATCAATCACCTTAATCTTGCAAAAGTATTCTTAGACAAGTTGCAACTTGTATTTCGGGCAGCGCAAAGAGATGTGCGATTTTACAGGAATTCCAGGATTATTTTTAAGTAGAAAAAAATAAAATTTTCAAATTATGAAAAACAATATGGCTTGTATTACAGAAGTGTGTTATCAGACTTCTTGATAATTTGGGAAGTACTAAATAATTTCTTTACATTAGCTGTTTTTAAAGATAATTTAAAATCCGCAGATGATATATAAACTTATTTGAATGATGATTCCCGTAAAGCTTATTTGCTATTTTTAAAATATTCGTTGGATTCTTTTAATAAGTCTAATGCTCTTTTTCAATTGCGAAAGGTTTTAATTCATACAATTTTTAATTGCAGCCAACGTTTAATACGCAAAATTGGTCAAGATTTCATTAATCCTGACGCCTTTAAATTTAAAAGATGAAAAAATTATTAAATATCTGCCCAGTATATATGTAGGACCAGAATGTGAACGTTTTTTGATAGAACAATGTTCAGAATCAGTAGATTTAATGAATTTATAATAAATGGTTTAAGTTTTTATAAAACAGCAATGCGGAAAATGATGAAACGATTGCCCTATAATGATAGTTTTTTCAAAGAGTTGAGTTTTTTAGAAGCGAAGAGTGCACTGTATCAGGAAGGTCGAAATGAAGTTAAAGATTTATTGTATATTGCCACGCATATTTCAAATATTAATGTTAATCAATTAAGTTTAGAACGGGAAATTTTACCAATGCATTTTGATGATTTGCAAAGAAAAGAGTTAGCGTCTTTAGAAATTGATGAGATGTGGATACAAATATTAGAAAGTAAAGATTATAATGAGAATTATGTGTTTCCAGATTTACAATTAGACTTATTAGTAGAGATTGTTCTTTCTTTTCCACACTCTAATGTAGAAGCGGAACGAATATTTTCAATCGTGACAGATTTAAAAAATAAAAAGCGAAAGCGGCTACGTAACGATACTGTTTTCGCTCTTTGTGTCGTCCGGTCAAGCTTCCAAATGAATAATAATATTAACTGTACAAATTTTGAAGTAGTTTCAGAACATTTCGTGCTTCACAATACAGAAAATTTATATTCCCATTAAAAATAATTAAATTTTGTTTTTTGGTAACCCCTAAAATTTGAATAAAGATATTTTAATTTTTTACAAGTTTATATAAAGTATTTATTTGCATGTTAAACATGTTGAAATAAGCCATTTTCATTTAATTAAAAAAATTATAATTTTTGATTTTTAGAAACAAAACTTTGTAACAAAGTTGGGTACATGAAGTACCCCCTTTCACAGTGTCTAGGCACGTCGTTGAGGCTATTTTCTCGCGCATGCGCGAGTTTTTGCGGCACAGCTAACATCACTGCTCCGGGTCCCAAGCCCCTTTTTAAAAGCTTTTGGTCTAAGCTTCGAAGATTTTCTTCGTAGTCCTTATTGGTTAATTTTCGTAGAGTCGAGGGTTTCCTTAATTTTCTATTCGTTACAAAATTCTTGTGGGTGTTTACAAAATTTAGTTAGGTGGGAGTTTTGACTCCCTTTGGAAGGGATTTCTAATTTGTATATTTTCCAGGAAAAGTCGTAAAATTTGTATATCTGGACATTTTCAAATGAGCAAAAAAAAAAGGTTTCGAATTTAAGTATGCCCTTGAATTTCTATAAGGGTTTGTTTTTTTTTTTCTTCAAGAAAAGCAAAAGTTTGGGTCCGATATCTTTGTTTGAGTTTGAATTTTACGACTTTTCGAGAGTTCTTAATATCCATTCATTCCACATGCGTACCATATTTCCCTTGAGTTAGAAGACAAATCTACCGTTTCAATACCGTGATGTCTGGATATTTTCCGGACATAATAGGTTCTTGCAGAGAGAGGTGCAGTCGGATCTAGAAAGGATTCGTGTGCTGGACGGGTTTGAAAGTCAAAATGAAGAAATCGAAATAAATTTTAAGCCAGAAAATTCTTTAAACTACTAATATTCCTTTATTGAATTCCTGGTTATAATCATAATTTTTTTAATATCAAGGATTTTAATTATTTTAAGTCTTTATTCTTTCTATAATGTTATGAACCAAAATGGCTCATTATCAAAATACTTCCTTTCGTTATAATTTATCATAAGATCTATCATTAAAATATAAGCAATCTCGAAGCAAGCATGAAACAGTCAAGAACACATCTTTTGCAAACGCAGCACATGTGTCATACACCTCTGTCATTCACCTCCAGCATAGTCAGCTGCTTATCTACAAAGAATATAGGAATACACATGTACACTCCATGTACATGTGCCCCCCAGAATCAATTATTAACTTTTCGACCCCCACTCAATTTGACTGTATAAATATCAGGCAAATCACTACTTTTCAGAGAGTCTGGTCTCAGGCAAGCTCGGTGTAAGGGGCTCGTCCACTAACCGTTTGTCTTTGTACGGCTATCCTCTGCCGATAGCTTATAGACGTAGCGCACCCATAGGGTAGGCACGCCTGGCACACATGAGAACGTCACGCGTGCTGAGTATTATCTATTGTCAGTCTTCCTGTTGGATCCGTACAAGGAAGAACCTATTAGGCCGCTGACCGCTTAGTAAACCCAAGCTCCTGAGGAAGACCTACTCTCTCACCCAAGTTACATTCTTTTCTATTAAATTCCAAAAGTCGATCATAAAGCAAGTAAGAGGGACTTATATTCTTTGTACACGTAGGAAACAGAATATAAGCCGTTAGAGTCAAATCATCGAAATTACGTTCTATTTGTATTATTCACAGTTGTAAGTTTTCAAGAATAATAAATACTAATAAGATATTTAATCTGAATTAAACCCCTTATTTTCCGAATCATTCTTTTAATGTTCTAATCACTTTCAGCAAGGTGTACTTTAGTACTTTAAGGTGCAAGTATCCCGCCACCCGTATTCCTTAGCCGCTCAAGTAATACGTGCATGGTCAGTCCTACTATACTCGGAGATATCTCATACGGAAGAGTATCGCTTACGCGATATCAGAGTAGAGGTTGTAGAGGTAGTAGAGGTTGAGCATATACGCACCCACTCATATAGAGTCGGTACGTAACAATAATTTTCTTTAATTAATCTAATCAATTAAATTTTCTTATTAATTAAATGAATTTAATTTTCCCAGGATGGGAGGTTTTCCTCCTGCGGATTCGGTATCGAGGGGCTAGACGCAATGCTAGTGGCTTCGATACCGAAAAACTGACTTCGAGAAGGGCTGAACGCGATGTGTGGCTCCTCTGGGTCAGCTACATGCAAAAAGGGATCCCCTTGATTCCTAGAAGGGCTAGACGCGATGCTAGTGGCTTCCAGGAACTCGAATGCAGTCGTGAGGGCTGGACGCAATGCGAGTGGCTCTCCACTGCATCCGTTTCAAGGGTGATGGTAAGGATTCCTTCTTTGGAAGGGCCAGACGCTATGCTGGTGGCTTCCGAAGGTGTTTGCAATTTGGTAAAGGGGCTGGGCGCAATGCCAGTGGCCCTTTCCAAATGCGGGATTTGGAAAATGGATTTCCTTTCTGGAAGGGCTGGACGCAATGCCAGTGGCTTCCAGAGTTTGAACACAGTAGAATGGGCTGGGCGCGATGCCAGTGGCTCTCTACTGTATCCCCTTTTCAGGAAAAGGAGATTTTTTACCTTTTACGAAGGGCCAGACGCTATGCTGGTAGCTTCTATAAGATGTTTGCAATTCGAAAAAGGGGCTAACGCTGTGTTAGTAGTGTTACGTCCTGACACCAATACTAAGAAGTTTTTCGCATTTCTGACATTTCCGTACCGAGATGACCCTTCTTTTTATAGAGTCTAATACATAGAGGCCCATGCCCTCCGCATGGTAGACACTTGAGTCAAGGGACTAACCCAATGTATCAGAGTGAGAAAGAGGATATGCATTTTGCAATACTGCATATCCTCAAGCAGCTCGTAAAAGTCATAGGACATATACAAAACTAAAGAGAGAAAATTTTCTTTTCAACAAGGATAGTAAACTAGACAGAGAAACAAAACACAATGTCCGTTTAAAATAAAGATAGAAATAGTAATAAGAGACCGATAGAATTAAGGATACACCAAACCGACAGAGAAAAAGGACAAAATTTTGAGTATATAAGGGCTGAAATTTTCATGTATCGTCACTTACTCGCCTAACAGCAGCTTAGAAGCATCCTTTGAATATATATCGACGTTTTGAGAGAAAAGAAATAAAGTTCCGACTAAGTTTTAAAGAGTAAGTCCTTAGTCGTCTTCCTTATTTTTAAATTCCCAAGACTTGGAAAGATCGGTAACTGGTCATCCAAGTCTTCCCCTTCTAAAGGTTTAAAAGACAGTATCTGGCTCTAAACCTTTCCTAAAAACCTAGGAGGAAAGTCGGTATTTGGCTACCTACTAGATTCTCCCCTCAGAATAGGTCGGTAACTGGCCATCTGAGTCCCGTTTATAATTCAAAAATATATATATATTTTCTTTTATAAAATTTTCTTTTTAACTCTCCCTCTAAATCTAGAAGGAAAGTCGGTATCTGGCTACCAACTAGATTCTCTCTCTCTCTCGGAAAAGGTTGGTAACTGGCCATCCGAGTGTTTCAGTATATATATATATATATATTTTCATTCCACCCCTTTTCTTTCTTTTTTATTAAAATCACTCTTTTTAAATTTTAATTTCTTCTATTTTAGTGAGAATTAGAAATCAAAGGAAACGCCTCGCCAACGAGCAAATTGCTCGCTTGAAAAAAGAGGGTTCCAATCCCGCCCTTTCAGACGAGGAAAGGGTAGAGATTCAACTCAAAATAAAGGAAATTCAAAACCAACGCTACCTGGAAAAGAGTGGCAAACAACAACAACAACAACAACCACAACCGGGGGTTCAGGAGCAATTGCTCGAAATTCCCTTCGACCAGTTACTCGAAAAGATTCGAAAATTTACTTTCGTTCCGGACCCGATCACCCCATTTCTACCTTCACCAAAAAAACCTGTATTTTTAAGTAGTAGGGCCACTAGGGTAATTCTAAGAAAAAGGAAAAATGTAAAACCAATTACATGTTTTGAAAATATTCCTCATTTTAAAAAAATTCCCAAAAAGGATCCCAGGCACCTCTTTTACAAGGAAAAATTGAGAGCCAGAGTTAAGAGATGTCTGGGCTCCGATGAAGAGCTAGATTAATATTTTTTTTTGTGTATATTCCCTTCTTTTTTTTTATTAAATGTGATAATTCTTTTGTTTTATTTTTCATAAATTAATGTAAATAAAAATAAATGAATTCATATATATATATATATATATATATATATATATATATATATATATATATATATATATATATATATATATATATTGTGATGGGGTTTTTACGGACCCCATCCAAATCTTTTGAAAATTCTCCGGAGGTCCTCTTAAAGGAACCCTTCCGGAATATCCGGGAAAATGTCCAGCACGGGAATCTAACGAGAATCCCGTGTAAACGAAGAAGCACGTCGTTACCCCTGGGCACCATAACCTAATCAGTCAATTTTGACTTACGTTCTTTTATTTCTATTTTACAAAACGTTTCGTCTGGCCACTCACACGTGCCGGTATCGATCGAGGATCGGCACGGCACTAGCCTGGGGAAGTATCGCCGACTCACCAGGCCGACTAGGACCATCGCCATCTTAACCAGGAGGGATATTTAAACATCGCCGAACTGCTAACGTCGCCGATGGAAGAGGATCCGTCCTGCCGTAATCCGAAATCAGAAGAAATCGGATAGAACAGCTTCCGGCCCGGACAAGAAGAACTCCGACCTTCCTGTTCGGAGATCCTCCACGGACAGACATCCGGAAGAACTCCACCAACGATCCAGATTTCGTATCTTCCCGCATGATAAGGAGATCGCCCGTAGTACCGAGGGCAGCACAACGCAGAGGCAACGAACGATTTCAGCGCTGCGATACGGATCGTTATCCCCCTCCAGCCGGACTACCGGTAGATCTCGGGAAGAAGACGACGAAATCGAGATTCCTGTGCTGGACATCGGTGAGGCAAGACCGCCGCCTCCCTGGCCACCGCCCGGCGCCATTTTAAGGACCAACGATCCCCGTCGAATCAGATAAGGAACGAGCGAGGTTCCTTCGTAATTGTAAAGGGGTGAGTGACGCTTACCGGCGTCTCCGACTTTTCGTTTTGTGTCATTTTGATTGTACGTTTTCGAACCGTACCGGTTAGTACGACCGCGTTCCGGTCGCCCGGTCGAATTTGAACGATTCCGGGAGGAGAGTAACCGACTCTCTTCCACGTGGCTCGCCCGGAATCCGGGATTCCGGCTTGCGGTAACGTGCCCAGGGGAAACCGACCGGCTTCTCCGGAAGGTCCCAAATGTTAAGTCTGAGTAACTAAATTGTGATTCTCGAAATTTTATTGTTGAAGAGTGTGAGTGCAAGAGTGAACGAGAGAGAGAGAGTGAGAGAGTTAGAGTTGAGTTAGAGTTGTTTATTTAACGCTCTGGGACAGGTCCCCTAAAGCGCGAAACCAGAAATTACAATACATAAACAATATATATACATAAGATAACAGTGAAAATAGACTCCTCTATGTAATATAATATATAATTAAATAGATTAACAATAACGTAAAAATAACAATATAAAGTAATAAATTTACACAATAAAAAAGGAAAAGAGAAAGCAGCACAGAACTACTGTTAAGAACAACTTGCTACGGTTAATTTTGATGCCTCGCAGAGATTATGTGCTCAAACAGACGTTTTTTGAACACCGGAAAGGATGTGCGAGAGTGCGGTCCGGACGTATCCCGGCCGACATCTTGTATTTTTGAACTAACGGTTATATTGGCGGACTAGTAAATTCGTTTGTATGCTCGGTTCAAATTATTATTCAATATAGCCCGGCCGATCCGGTTGTGTCATTTATTATTTAACGAGTTCGGGAGTTTTCTTTTTCCTGATTCCCCGTTTCTAAAGATTTTCAGCACCCAACACCGCCAGGCGAATCCTGGCTGGCGCCCAACAGAGCAATTAAAGTGCACGTGGTGAGGTTGCCCGAGCCTCGCGAAATACCACGTCACAATATATATATATATATATATATATATATATATATATATATATATATATATATATATATATATATTGTAACGTTCCACCAACTATCGAGTTGGTAGAACGTTGCATAATTAGAAATCCATCCATCCATCCACCCATCCATCCAAAAAGAATATATATAATGTCATTGTGTGTCAATGTCATTCACATAATATTACTTCTATTTCTTCCTCTAGTCCTAGGGTTTTGCTGTGAGGATACTTCCGAATTCTCCTTTGCGTTGTCTACAGAAGACCAAAATCCCCTCTCCTCACCGATTTTTCATTAGACTTTACTCGCCACCATCATGTTTATGAAAACATAATCATAACCGGGGATTTTAACTGTAACATGAACATGTCCAACCACGAATCGAATTATCTAACCGAATTCATCTTCTCAAACTCGCTTCATCTCGTTTCTTCACCTCCTACTTTTCATACCCCGCATTCTGATTCCTGGTTGGACCTGTTCATAATCGACAATTGCAGCAAACTCCATCATTATCATAAAACTGACACTCCATTTATAGGGGTCACGACTTCACTACCATTTCCTAAGTAGTCGCGTTCCCTACCAAATCCTCGGTCACCTTCACCTTTTGAAATTACTGAGAATTTGATCCTTTAAATTTTCGTTCATCGCTTGTTTCGTCTCTCATCCCCACCCCTTCATCTCCTGTTCCCGACGATCCTGGACCACTTGTTCTGTCCTTCAACACTCATCCCATACATTCACTCGATCGCTATGCTCCCTTACGATCAGTCGCAAAAGCAAAACGGCGCCCTTCCTGGCTCAATTCTGACTTGCGCAGTAGAATCAGGAGGAAAAACGCCCTTTACAAGTCCGCTAAGCGATCCAGGGTGCCCTCTGCATGGCAACATTATAGAGCCTACAGAGATGCACTCTGTGCTGACATTAAGAGAGCCAAAGCTGCAGCTCTGAGTTCGGAACTCACTACCTCCCGCACTCCTACCGAACTCTGGAGACGTCTAGGCAGGCTCGGACTTATCCGGCACTCGAGCTCATCCCCGCTACAGTTTTTTTCTGCCCCTACACTTAATACGCATTTCGCCTCAGTGTGCAATGCTTCGCCTCCCTGTAGCCGTGATGAGCTTTATCGTGTTTGCCTCCTAGCAAACGCACTGGAGAGTATTGTGCACGAACAAGTCTCGTCTTACCGCTCCGACTCGAATCTCTTGGACCCCATGCAGTCAGGATTCCGAAGTGGCGTCAGCACTCAGTTTGCCCTGCTCAGACTCACCAATGACATTAGAAGAGGTACTGATGAGGAGAAGATCACCATACTTTTACTTTTTGACTTCTCCAAGGTGTTTGACACTGTCCCGCATGTCAATCTGCTTCTCAAACTGACGAAACTCGGGCTCTGCCCTGAGGTTATTCGCTGGTTTCACAACTATCTAACGGAAGACGTCAGGCCGTCTTGGAGGAGGATGGAAGTCACTCCGAGTGGGCTGAGGTCACTTCCGGGGTCCCTCAAGGGTCGGTACTAGGTCCTCTCCTGTTATCCATCTACATTAGCAACTTTCCACGTGTCCTCAAGCACTCCAGGCAAATCATTTTCGCTGACGACACCCAAATTTAAAGTGTTGGCTAAAGTCAACTCACTCAAGCTCAACTCCGCCAAGACCAAAGCCATTGTCTTCGGGAGCTCGAGCCAAGTTGCGAGCACCAACTACGACTCTATCCCTAACATCCTGATAGACGACGTTCCCATTCCCTGGGTCAGTGAGGTGCGCAATTTGGGTGTCGTCCTCTAGCGTACCCTCTCCTGGAAGGCCTATTGTGGGCACATCTGTAACAGGGTCAACGCCGTCTTGTATCGTCTCAAGCACTGTCGAAATGTCCTATCGTCTGAACTCCGGGCCAAGCTCGTCAGGACCCTCATATTTCCACTCCTAAACTACTGCTGCCTGTTCTATAATGGACTCCTCGAGATCTTGAATCTAAAGCTTCAACGAGTGGCAAATTCCTGCGTGAGGTTCATCTTCGACCTAAGGAGAGACTCTCACATTACGCCGTTTCGGCTTAACCGGCTCGGCCGGCTCACGGTCTCAAATAGGCGAACCTACTTCTTGGGCTGCTTCATGTTCCAACTACTCCTGACCGGAAATCCACCCTATCTAGCCAACCTCTTCTCCACCCTCGATGACCGTGTCAGGCACTCCCATAGGCTGACTCATGAGGGCACCAACCTACTCATCCCTCATTATCGCACTATCTATTACCAGAACTCCCATCTCTAGAGATCTTCGGCACAAAATTTTTCAATTATCTACCAAACACTGAGCTTTCAGAACAGACCTCTCAGCTACCCCTCACTCTAGGCACCATCTAACCTAATAATGTCGCTTCTGCTTCAGCACTCTGGCTTCGGTTATTCTATATTTTCTATTTTTTTTTCTTTTCAATCTTTTCTTTTGTATTTTTGTACTTTTCACTGACATTTTTTATTACTCGTCCATTATTCACTTGTTATTATTCATTGTCATTAATTCATCTTTACACTGCATCACTCTCTTCACATACATTCATCTCACATCTAGTGTATAAGACGTACTCCCCAAACTGTAATCTTTTCTTTTGCCCCATGGCAACACGGGTATATTATTAAATAAATAGAAATAGACTTAGAAATGGTGCTAATTCAATTTCGAATATCGATTCTATTTCTACTTGTAATTAAATTTCTACTTCGATTTCAGTCCTAATCCGAATTCAAATTCCAGTTTACTTCCTATTCCCTAGTTAACAGATAGAAATACCGGTCTGTTCACTTCATTCTATTTCAGCTTCTTCAACTTCTTCAAAGGATATCAGGTATAATCAGACTTGAAGGAATATTTGGTGTATGCCTTTATAGTGTCTTTCCGTAGTTGCGGTTTGCTAGACATACAGTAAAGCCAATATGCAGTTTACATCAAGGGATTATGCCAATATGGTAAAGGCGTACAGGAAAGCGGATGAAAATGCCCTCGCCGCAGTTCGCATTTATGCGCAACGATATCCAAATCGTCGTCAACCAACACCACAAACGATTTCTCGTGTTGTGCAAAGATTTAGTGAGACAGGATGTCTTGTGCATCGTCTACGTGACAGGCCGGTGCAACATGAAGTGCGTGACGAAGAACGTATTTTAGAACTGTTCCATGAAAATCCTGGGATGAGTGCGTCGCGTGGTACTCGAATTGAACATTTTGCGGTACCTGGTGCAGCACACTCTTACTTCAAATGGTTTGCACCCGTATCATTACCAATGTGTGCAACAACTGCTACCGAGGGACTATTAGCATCAAGTGAATTTTTGCGAAGGTATGTAGACTAACCAGTTTCATATATTTGCCCTAATTTTACAGAATGAAAATTGATTTTTTTTCCAATAAAATGCAGGTTTTCTCGCCCAATGCCGACGGGATGCCAGATTTCCGGACACTTTTTTATGGACAGATGAAGTTAATTTTACCCCGAACGTGATCTTTAATTCGAGAAATTATTTATACTGGGCGGACCAAAACCCTCGTGCGGTAAGGAAAGGCGCCTTCCAGTATCGGTACTCAATCAATCTATGGGTTGGTATAATTGGAAAGCAAGTGGTAAGTCTACATTATAATATAATATAATATAATATAATATAATATAATATAATATAAATTGTTCTATTTATCTGTATGTAGTAGATCTAAAAATTTACTTTTTTATTTTCAGATCGGACCGTATTTTCTACCACCGCGGTTAAATGGCGACGTTTACGCGGATTTTATAGAAAATACGTTGCCGAAATTGCTATAAGATGTGCCACTCTACTGTTACGGCCCAGCGTAACGCATTCAAATTTTATAAAATATTTTTTAGAAACTATGGATTCCCAGAATTTCAAACGTTCACCTGAATCAATATTAACATTTCTCACAGTTCGAAATCATTTTTCTCTCTAATCAAAATTCCAGGAAAATGGTAGAGTGAACAAATTACATATAAATTTTCATATGATAAAAATCCGATCAATCATTAGAGCTATCCGGTTGAGGAATTTGAAGACGTTTCCTAAATAAATATTGGA
This sequence comes from Gasteruption jaculator, assembly GCA_949825005.1. NCBI lineage: Eukaryota > Metazoa > Arthropoda > Insecta > Hymenoptera > Gasteruptiidae > Gasteruption > Gasteruption jaculator. The sequence goes on along the minus strand of OX463772.1, from coordinate 5,191,133 downwards.
ATCATTTTCAAGGCACCGACAGACAAATTCATCCTACCATTTCCTTATCAAATTCAGTTTTCCAAGAAAAGAGGAAGTTTGGGCGATACTTTTCCTCAACACTTATCTACTGTGACGAGGCTGTTTTGCTAAGGCTGCCTCGCCCCTGGAAAATCATCGATTTCGAAACGACGAGAATTTTCTTAGCCGCCGGCTAAGAAAATCGGCATAAGAAGTGCCACGCGCCGCGTTGACAATGAGGTTCAATGTCCTCGATACAGGAGGTACCTCGCGTCAGGAAGGGGATCAGGCGGAGCAAAGACCATTGTAAGGCGATCGCACGAGTCCGGGTGGGAAAACAATAGCAAGGATTAGCAAGGTGCAAAATGCACCCTTCTAATTGCACGAGGAGATCGAGCCTGGTACCAAACCGTAGCTCCTCGTGAATTAGAAGGGTGGCCGCGAGATCATAGCTGCACTTGCAAATGCACCGAAGTTGTCAAGCTTAGAAACTTATCGAAACTTCGGTGAGAAAAACCGAGAGCTATTCACCGGAGCTCGAATTAGGGGTATAGAAAAACCGCGGCTCTCGAGAACATTCGAGGGAGCCGCGGCTTTAAATTAGCGAGCCCACCGGGGCTCGCTCTCTCTTTCCTCTCGAAGTTCGACTCTCGACGACGTGGTGCGCGTCGAGACTCTCGCAAAAGTTATCCTAGAGACCGTCAGTTATCGGGACTTTGTGATAGGTTACCCTCGGTAACCAAGTGCGTTTCGGAACCTAAGTCACGATTTGCAGTCGCGTAAAACGAGTCACCGCGAAAAAGGAGTTTGGTGCGTTGCCAAACTCCCACGGGTTAAGCGATCATCCTCCGAGATTCGGAGGCGAATAGACATAGTTAAAGGGGACTTACCCGTGAAATAGTGACGTGTCGTAGAGGGTGAGGAGCCGCCTATCCTGAACATCTACGGAGGGCGTAAAACTCAGGGACAGTTCATTCGGTCGGGATGAGCCAAGGCGAGTCTGGAGCATCAACAGCGGGATTCCAGAAATTCCGGAACTTAGAGCGGAGGCCACTTGTAAGCCCTCCACCAGTCAAACTCCCGCGGAGACTTGGGGTCGGGAAGATCGACCGAACTCAGAGTGCCGAGGAATTCCAGTAGGAATTCTCAAATCCTAATCAGGGCATCCATCCTGATTAGGGATTTGAGTGCATAAGGCCGAGTTCGAGTGCAACGGGGACGGAACACGCAGGGTTTCCGTCGCCCTTTCTCTTCGCCGTGCATCCGACGGATGCACGAGACACCGACGGGACCCGAAGTCAGCCGAGACGGCAAGGGACGAGTCTGACTGCTGGACGTGACGTCAGCGACGAGCCAGCCCAGGAGAGTGAGAAGGACGGCGCGAGCCGGTTCTACGCTGCGTGTGCTGAAGGGAGACAACTGTACTTCAAGCGGGGATAGCGTACCTGGATCAGCTGTCGATAAGTAGCCAAATAGACTTTTATAGAGACACTATATGGCGAGGATTAGATTATGACGTCAGTCAGAACTATCAGCTGTTGATTATTGTTAGCGACGAATCACTGTAGCATTGGGTATGAGAGGATCCGCGCTTTGTAAGATTGACGTATGAGTCATGAGTATGTGATGATGCGATTTATTGCGAATGGTAGGATTGCAGCCGCAAGCCTGTAAGAGATTCAAAAGTACCTATTTTGTAGTAGATGTAGAATTCTTTATCATAGAAATATATTTATTGTTCGCTTAGAGTCTTACCATAAATACGTTCTATTTATTCCTATTGGTAGCTACCTGAGAGCCCACGAATTATCCCTGAACTGAGCAGGTCGGATTGCAGTTAGGGAATAAATAGATTATAGTCATTTTGGTAGCTAAAAAGGAACCGCGTCTTTTTGCGCGCTGCTTGGGGGAATCTCAAGAGGGGGAAAACCCAGCGGTAGATATCCGTCTCAATTGAAGTTGCAATTGGGACGAGAGTCAAGGAAGGGTTTTCTGCTTCGGGATTCGCAGGGCCGGTAAGACCACGAGCCCCTCCAGGCTCGTGTAGCCCTTGTAGCCCCAAGAGGCCGTGGCACTACCCCTACAATTTGCTGCGTGGGAGCGACCGCGTAGTTCTTGGGCCTTAAGCCCTTAAATACACAAGGTGTAAAAGTTGATAGTAGTCGAAACGAGGTATCAATTTGTACCTTCGATTGACTTAGAGGGAAACCGTAATCTAGGTTTATGATAAGTTTAAAGTAGACGAGTAATTTTGTCATTGGTCGAAGGAGTACCATTACCCTTCGATTTTTGACCAATGGATCAAAAAGGAAAATTCCTCCTCTAAGAATTTTCAACCAATGAAAAATTAACATGGGTGGAGGAACTTTCTTTAAAAAAAATCTTGTACTCAGTCAACAAGTAGTTAACAAGCAGTCAGTCAATCTCAATCACACAGTCTCAACTCTTCAGTTTTTTTTAGTTAGTATTCAGTTAATAGTCAGTACTCAGTCAACAAGAAGTTAACAAGCAGGCAGTCAATCTCAATCACACAGTCTCAATTCTTCAGTTTTTAGTCAGTATTCAGTTAATAGTCAGTACTCAGTCAACAGTTCAGTCAGTACTCAGTTAATACAGTCACTCAGTAATAGTAGTTTTTCCATTAACAGTTTTCGGAGTAATAGCTTTTATAGTCAAGTTTTTAACAAGTTTTGCCCAGTTGAAACCCAGAGTTGGGAGTAATCTGTTATAATTTTGAGACAACCAAGAGTTTAAAATATCTTTTGAAGTTTTGCGTTAAAGTGAAGTTTGTGAAATAGTTTGTGAAATTTTAAGTGAAATAGTAAATAAAGTTATACAAAGAAGTTCGGTGTTTAATTTCAACATCCATTCCTGCGTTCGGATTGCCCATCTTGCTCCGCAGTCATCTTTCGCTGGATCACCGCCACCAGGACCATAGTTATCACGGATACAATTTTTGTTTTGTTTGTTACCTCTTCCATTTCAATAAGGATGAGTATCTACAGTTATTTCACCATGTTTAAATTATTTTCAGACGACTTCACGATTATATTTTTCCAAAATATGCCAATCATTCTTTTCATTGTTATCTCCTTGGATCAATTTTACAAACTGACTCTGGTTCTCCAGATTCATCGAATTTATTCTAAGATTTTTGTATACCTCCCATTGTGTAGCTAATAACCCCTTATAACTAGTTTACCTTTCTTAGAAATATTCACCTTCGATTAAAGACATTTTACCACAATAACAAACCTTTAGCGTGATGATAATCCCATTGTTTCCCCTTCTTTCTTTAAGCAATAAACTACCCGTCCAGATTTCATACAACTTTAATGATTTGTGGAAAATAATAGGTTTACCTCTATGAGTTTTCAATTAAAAAAAAATGAGAAAGGGTACCCCTCTTTCATAAGGATAAATCTCTTTCATTAAAATTATGTACCCATATTTTTATTATGTCCCATTTTTCTTTTAATGTTTCTAACTTCGTTTATACCTGCCCCATTCAAGCATAGGTCCAAATCCCTGGTAGTAGAATTGAGTTTCTGCACCTAAAATTGGACCAAACCTTGTCCACACTCCACATATTTGTTTTAAAAAGGGAATTTATAAAAGAAAATAAATAAATAATAAATTTACAAAGAAATAAATGTTTGTTTTGTTGTTTGTCTGTGGAGTCGTGACACTACGTGCGGCAGAAATTAATTTTTCAGCACGATGGAGCACCGGCACACTACACGCGTCACGTCCGCGACCTTCTGAACAGGAGTTATCCTGAAATGTGGATAGGTCGCGGTAGACCTACCACCTGTCCAGCACGGTCACCAGATTTGACGCCATTAGATTTTTTCATATTGGGACATGTGAAAAATCTAGTCGAGGATCGGTGTGATAGCACGGAAAATGAAGTACGTGAAGCAATTGTTGCGTCCTTCGGTGCTATTACGCCAGACATGGTGCATCGTGCAACGCGTGATGTTCTTCGGAGGGCCGAAAGCTGCCAAAGAGAAGGAGGACGGCAATTCGAACAACTGTTACATTAATGATGAACGTGGATTAGGCCTATTGGGGAAACCACTATAAAAAAAAACGCACTATGCTATCTAGCGCAAGGTGGTGTGGAAATGATAGCGCATCAATGGTGGTAAGATATATTTTATTTTTATCATTATCATTATCGTTATTATTATCCTAGTTGTTGTTATTATTATTTCAAATTCGATTCAATTCGATTTTTAAAAAAGGCAAAACGTGAAAGGACCGAAAACTTATTTTAAAAAACTTTTTTTCATAAAAGAAATGTTTACACAATGTTTGACGTGTTCAGAACGTCGTCAGAATGACGCGGTATTAAAACAAAACGGAAAGAATTTTTTCTGTTTACGTGATTAGAACCGGTACTGAACTTGTCGGGCCCCGAATGCGGTAAAATTAAATTAAATTTTAAGATATTTATTATGTCTATAAAGCTAGCGTAGCCAAGTCATAGGGCCGAGGATGGAAATACATGACATTTTTTTGCTAATTATTTGCTATTTTTTTGCTGAAGAATTAATTTTTTTGCTGCACCCGTTTCCGAGAAACAATGGCTGCGCTAACTTTAGACTTAAGTCAGCATAGCCATCGTCATATCTCGGGATCCTTAACAGGTATCAAAATGAGATTAGTGGCATATTTTTTTGCTAATTTTTTGCCATCTGATTACGCAAGGATATATTTTTTTGCTGCAACCATTTACGAAAAATCATAGCTGCGCTAGATTCAAACTTAAGTCAGCATAGCCATCGTCATATCTCGGGATCCTTAACAGATATCAAAATGAGATTAGTGGCATATTTTTTTGCTAATTTTTTGCCATCTGATTACGCAAGGATATATTTTTTTGCCGCAGCCATTTACGAAAAATCATAGCTGCGCTAGATTCAAACTTAAGTCAGCATAGCCATGGTCATATCTCGGGATCCTTAACAGGTATCAAAATGCGATTAGTGGCATATTTTTTTGCTAATTTTTTGCCATCTAATTAGGCTTGGATATATATTTTTGCTGCAGTCGTTTCTAAGAAACAATGGCTGCGATAGGTTAAGGCTTAAGTCAGCATAGCTATCGTCATATCTCGGGATCCTTAACAGATATCAAAATGAGATTAGTGGCATATTTTTTTGCTAATTTTTTGCCATCTGATTACGCAAGGATATATTTTTTTGCTGCAGCCATTTACGAAAAATCATAGCTGCGCTAGATTCAAACTTAAGTCAGCATAACCATCGTCATATCTCGGGATCCTTAACAGATATCAAAATGAGATTAGTGGCATATTTTTTTGCTAATTTTTTGCCATCTGATTACGCAAGGATATATTTTTCCGCTGCAGCCATTTACCACTAATCTCATTTTGATATCTGTTAAGGATCCCGAGATATGACGATGGCTATGCTGACTTAAGTTTGAATCAAGCGCAGCTATGATTTTTCGTAAATGGCTGCGGCAAAAAAATATATCCTTGCGTAATCAGATGGCAAAAAATTAGCAAAAAAATATGTCACTAATCTCATTTTGATATCTGTTAAGGATCCCGAGATATGACGATGGCTATGCTGACTTAAGTTTGAATCTAGCGCAGCTATGATTTTTCGTAAATGGCTGCGGCAAAAAAAATATATCCTTGCGTAATCAGATGGCAAAAAATTAGCAAAAAAATATGCCACTAATCTCATTTTGATGTCTGTTAAGGATCCCGAGATATGAGGATAGCTATGCTGACTTAAGTCTTAACCTATCGCAGCCATTGTTTCTTAGAAACGACTGCAGCAAAAATATATATCCAAGCCTAATTAGATGGCAAAAAATTAGCAAAAAAATATGCTGTGACGTGGAATTCGTCACGTCACTAAAGGGGGGTCTCGCGACCCCGATCTCCGACGTTCTCGATCCTAGAAAAACTTATTCATGCAAAGAATACTAGGGGGTTGTGGGCGCCAGGTACTGAGTACCACGATTCCGGGGATCTAAAATGCTCCGGCTGAGCCAGTATGTGGAAGAGGGGAGGGTTCGACACGGTCAAGCAAAAAGAAAAACGCGAAATAAATAATAAAAAAAAAGAAGCAGCTTTATTCAGTTCGAACAGAAACAAAAGAAAAATAACAAATAAAAGAACATTGCCGACCAGGATAGGCTGAGCCCGCTCAAAATCGATTTTGGGCTCCCCGTTGGCATACGGGAAGCGCCGAGCCCACTCGGTCGTCTTTATATGGAAGATGGTGGCCCTTACCGTACACCGGTCGTCTTCGGAAACTCGGTCGTCCGGGCTTCGATATCTCCCGGTTCCTCCTCCTGGTCTATCCGGGTAACCTCCGAACCTCTTGGGCACACGGGAGTTTCACGTAACGTCCCTTTTCTGCTAACGTCTCCGAGAAATCGGCAAAATTTATCGCGGAGTGCGATCGGGCGTGCAGCTAGTCTCCGATCCGACGTGGAAGTTGCCGTTTCCGGTTTCTTCTCCGATTTGGCGAGAACCTCTCGAGTCGTTGAGAGTCTCGCCCGATACGACAGGGATCGTATCTGTCCCATGGGAACCGGATGCGGCTGTCTGGGATTTTGCCGAATATTCGGCCTCCTGTCCCGCGTGAATCTTGTGGCAGCGAGTATTTCCCTCGGGATTTCGGGACTCTCAATCGTGGAGTTGAACTACGAAGTCTTCTCCCCGGAAGTGTCGTGCTCCATAGCTCTCTTCATTCGTCGTCGCTTTTGAGGGGTCAGCGTGCCGTACGTAACATTTCGGGTTTCGGCCGACCGATGTCGCCATCGGTCCGATTATACAATATCGATCTTAACATTCTAAATCATACGCCGTTTCGAATCTGGCGTCGGTTCTAATACATGTTACCGACTGAGTCGGGACGCAATAGATTATCTTACAAGCTATTACCTTACAGACTAGAGGAACTTCCAGGTCGGATCGATAATTGTCAATCTACCGCGGTTTCTAACCTCAATTATCGATCCGAGTTTCCGCGTGTCACGGGTTACGGGACTTTTTGGGGCAGAGAATCGTTCTCTGTCACAATGCCTCTAATCGCATTTTGATACCTGTTAAGGATCCCGAGATATGACCATGGCTATGCTGACTTAAGTTTGAATCTAGCGCATCTATGATTTTTCGTAAATGGCTGCGGCAAAAAAATATATCCTTGCGTAATCAGATGGCAAAAAATTAGCAAAAAAATATGCCACTAATCTCATTTTGATATCTGTTAAGGATCCCGAGATATGATGATGGCTATGCTGACTTAAGTTTGAATCTAGCGCAGCTATGATTTTTCGTAAATGGTTGCAGCAAAAAAATATATCCTTGCGTAATCAGATGGCAAAAAATTAGCAAAAAAATATGCCACTAATCTCATTTTGATACCTGTTAAGGATCCCGAGATATGACGATGGCTATGCTGACTTAAGTTTCAATCTAGCGTAGCTATGATTTTTCGTAAATGACTGCAGCAAAAAAATATATTCTTGCGTAATCAGATGGCAAAAATTAGCAAAAAAATATGCCACTAATCTCATTTTGATATCTGTTAAGGATCCCGAGATATGACGATGGTTATGCTGACTTAAGTTTTAATCTAGCGCAGCTATGATTTTTCGTAAATGGCTGCAGCAAAAAAATATATCCTTGCGTAATCAGATGGCAAAAAATTAGCAAAAAAATATGCCACTAATCTCATTTTGATACCTGTTAAGGATCCCGAGATATGACGATGGCTATGCTGACTTAAGTCTAAAGTTAGCGCAGCCATTGTTTCTCGGAAACGGGTGCAGCAAAAAAATTATTTCTTCAGCAAAAAAATAGCAAATAATTAGCAAAAAAATGTCATGTATTTCCATCCGCGGCCCTATGACTTGGCTACGCTAGCTTTATAGACATAGATATGACGATGGTTATGCTGACTTAAGTTTTAATCTAGCGCAGCTATGATTTTTCGTAAATGGCTGCAGCAAAAAAATATATCCTTGCGTAATCAGATGGCAAAAAATTAGCAAAAAAATATGCCACTAATCTCATTTTGATACCTGTTAAGGATCCCGAGATATGACGATGGCTATGCTGACTTAAGTCTAAAGTTAGCGCAGCCATTGTTTCTCGGAAACGGGTGCAGCAAAAAAATTATTTCTTCAGCAAAAAAATAGCAAATAATTAGCAAAAAAATGTCATGTATTTCCATCCGCGGCCCTATGACTTGGCTACGCTAGCTTTATAGACATATATTTATTGCTTGTTCTTTGGGTTCGGGCCCGACAAGTTCAGTACCGGTTCTAATCACGTAAACAGAAAAAATGCTTTCCGTTTTGTTTTAATTACCACATGTACATGGAAGAAATTGACAAATCATATGAAGTGGAGAGTACTAGGTACTTTTGTGAACTTTTGGTCCAAAGTAATTCGAAGAGACATAATGGAAAAAACGATCTTGTCTAATGTTATCGGATTTAACAACTTTATCTGGCCGAAGTTTTTCAAAATTCATATGGATATAATGGAAAATTTGAACTTGTCTATTATTATCGGATTTAACTACTTTGTTTGGTTGAAGATTTTCAAAATTTTTATTTTTGGACGTTTCGTGTAAATTTGAAATTTTTGGGGTTTTTTTTGCATCAGATCTGCTTTTTGTAGAGATACTATTTTTTATACATGAACTTGTCTCGATTTTATGCACCAGAGGTGTTTTTTGAGGGGGATTTGTCTCCTTTTTGCAAATTATTATTATCGGCTTTATATTTCGAGATAATAAAAAAAATGAAACAATACATAACGTGCGTCGATAAGGTAAATTTTTTGTCTTTTGGATATTCCGGAAAACAAAACAGATCATATTTGAAAGCCTAGGGACTAGCGAACTTTGAAGTTAACCGATTTTCAAATGTTTTCGCAATGGCTCTTTGATTTTATGTACTCCTGATACTTTTTCTAATTTTTTTGTTAAATTCGAATGAAATATAAATGAAATAAAATGAAATAAAATTGGTTTGATACTTTTTGAAAGGCGACTGTAGTCGCCTATCGTACGTCAGTGCATTTTATGTAGAGCGACTTCATTCGTCCGTAGTACGTCGGAGGCATTTTATGCAGAGCGACTTCAGTCGCCCGTAGTACGTCGGTGGCATCATTTTATGCAAAGCGACTTTAGTCGTCCGTAGCAACGAAAGGTGGCATCATTTTGTGAAGAGCGACTTTAGTCGTCCGCAGCAACGAAAGGTGGCATCATTTTGTGCAGAGCGACTTTAGTCGTCCGCAGCAACGAAAGGTGGCATCATTTTGTGCAGAGCGACTTTAGTCGTCCGCAGCAACGAATGGTGGCATCATTTTGTGCAGAGCGACTTGACTCGTCCACAGCAACGAAAGGTAGCATCATTTTGTACAGAGCAACTTTAGTCGTCCGCAGCAACGAAAGGAGGCATCCTTTCACGCGGAGCGAATTTAGTCGTCCGCAGCAACGAAAGGAGGCATCATTTGACGCGGAGCGAATTTAGTCGTCCGCAGCAACGAAAGGTGGCATCATTTCACGCAGAGCGACTTTAGTCGTCTGCAGCAACGAAAGGGTTAAATGTTTTCATTTATTTTACTGCTTTTAAAGCGATCCCGCCACTTTAACCGATTTTCAAATGTTTTCAAAATGGCTCTTTGGTTTCATGTACTCCTGATACTTCTCAGATTTACGTCTTTACCGATTTTGAGCTGTCACTGATGCGACAGAATGCCTTTGAGTGTATGGAGTTTGAAGCTTTGTATATACACACCATGATTTGGCTCTTTTTCATGTGCCCGCACCTAGTTGCTTCGAGAAAAGATACACGTTAGCGCTCGCGCCCAATTCATACATAAACTTGTCTCGAGACACTACCTTGTCTCTTGATCCTAAACTTGTACTTAAATTCTCAATAGCATCTGTAGCGCAATGGTAATGCGCTTGGTTTTCGATTCATTGGAGGATTTTGACGGGGGATCGAATCCTGGTTAATGTTTTATTTTTTTTCCTTTAAAAATTGTACTACTGTTACTATTACTATTATTTTTTACCATCATTATTATTATTATCATTACTATTATTGTTATTATCGTGGTGGTGGTGGTGGTGGTTGTGGTTGTGGTTGTTGTTGTTGTTGTTGTTGTTGTTGTTGTTGTTGTTGTTGTTGTTGTTGTTGTTGTTGTTGTTGTTGTTGTTGTTGTTGTTGTTGTTGTTGTTGTTGTTGTTGTTGTTGTTGTTGTTGTTGTTGTTGTTGTTGTTGTTGTTGTTGTTGTTGTTGTTGTTGTTGTTGTTGTTGTTGTTGTTGTTGTTGTTGTTGTTGTTGTTGTTGTTGTTGTTGTTGTTGTTGTTGTTGTTGTTGTTGTTGTTGTTGTTGTTGTTGTTGTTGTTGTTGTTGTTGTTGTTGTTGTTGTTGTTGTTGTTGTTGTTGTTGTTGTTGTTGTTGTTGTTGTTGTTGTTGTTGTTGTTGTTGTTGTTGTTGTTGTTGTTGTTGTTGTTGTTGTTGTTGTTGTTGTTGTTGTTGTTGTTGTTGTTGTTGTTGTTGTTGTTGTTGTTGTTGTTGTTGTTGTTGTTGTTGTTGTTGTTGTTGTTGTTGTTGTTGTTGTTGTTGTTGTTGTTATTATTGGTAGTTTCCTTCTAGTAAGGGATCTGCCGCTAGAGGGCTAAGCGTTACAACGTGCTGATTTTCTACTCCGCTATTCTCAATTCTTCTGTTGCTATTGAGTGTTAATTAAAATCTCACAAAACTTATTCTATATTCCTTAAACTCAGTGCTTCGCTTCTAGTTCATTAAATCTAGTGCCAGCCTGTTTTTCTGCTTGCTATTCAATCATTATTATCGCTCATCAAATCTCATCCATCTTGACTCATCGTGTGTGAAGTGATACCATCGGATAACATCGCAAATCATCGTGTTATTCCGCTTTCTTACGGGCCCTCATTCTCTATCGCTCGTCAGCTGAACATCTAGTCGGCCCTCTTCGGTTTTACTTGGACATCGGTTCATGTCTGACACAGTCTGTCACAAGTGCGGTGGTGGCCTCAGAAAAGCCTTTGTCACCTGCCCTGACTGTTCTATCTCCTACCACTGCAGCTGTGCAAAGATCCAGCTACAGAGGACCAAGATCTCAGATCCTTGCTGCCTCAATCATCTTCCAAGGCTTCTGTCCGCTGGGCATAGCCTTATCATCTCTACTGCTGCTCAAGTTGGACCTTCTCCATTCGCTATGTCTCAGCCTACTTCTTCCATTCTGGCTACGCTACGCAATGCTCTGTCCAGTGGGGCCAGGACATGCCCTGTCTCATTAGCTGGTACCACCACCACAACCACGGTGTCATCTCTATCACCGCTTGCTTCCGTCTTCCCGCAGCCTGCCTCATCTATAGTCACGTGGTCATCCTCACCAACGTCAGCTTCAGCCGTGACTAAGACGTCTCTCACCGCTCACCCTGTGAGCGGTGATTACTACGTCATCAGCCGCTCACGTCATCGTCTCTGAACCTCATGCTACTTGCTCTTCGCCGTCTACTCCCACCAACTCGCCTAGTACTATACTCTCTGATAGCGATAAACTCAGTCTAATACTTAGCAGACTTGAGGCCTCTGAGTTGACCATGCGTACATATTTAGAGCGCCAGGACAGAATAATCTCGGACGTCCACGCCAATCTCCAGGTTCTCAACTCACATGTCGCTCGGTTTGATGACCTCGAAACTAAGCTTACTACTCTGGAGTCCTCCACCCGGTTACCTCAGCCTTCAGGCCAGACATCAGACTCCAGGCTACCTGCTCCTTCATCACCATCTGACGAAAGGGCCTCCCGGGAGATCATCATTTCCGGTGTACCGGCCGCTGTTGCCGCCTCACCTCTGCCACTCATCCACGGTATCTTCGCTCGCCTCGATTCCTCTGCGTGGACCACTGACATCATTGGTACCAGAATCATCAAAAGGAAGGGTACCTCTATTAATCTCGCTTCTTCGTCTGCTGCCGCATCTGGACCACCCAAGGAATCCATCGTCGTTACCCTGAAATCTGCTCTTGCCAAGAATCATATAATTAAAGCCAAAATTGCTAAAGGTCTTCTCGATCTCAGCGATGTCGATTCTTCACTTGGCAAGGGCAGAATTCTGGTTAACGAAATGCTTGACAGCTCTACCTATAATCTACTGCGTACAGCCAAGTCTAGGGCCAAACGGTGCGGTTTTCGTTTTGTCTGGTCCCGATCTGGTAAAATCTACGCTCGGCTACAGGAGGGTTCCCCCCTATTACTGTTGAGTCCCTTTCTGATCTGGACAAACTCATATGACCATCCAGCCTTTCTCCATCCTATTCTCCTACTCCTTCCCCTATCGCATCTTCTCTCAATCTCCTCTCCATCTCTCACTTTAATGCCAATTCCCTTCTTGGTCACTTTGAGCTCGTCGAGTCCTACTTTAAATCCAATTTTTCTCATATCATCGCTGTTTCAGAAACTTGGCTTCACAGTGGAGTTGACGATCGTATTGTCCATATCAACTATTATCAGCTCTTCAGAAACGGCCGAGAGGGTAAGATCGGCGGCGGAGTAGTCTGCTTCGTCCACGACTCACTTACCGTCAAGGTCCTCTTTGCTTCACCGTCACTTTTTTCCAACAATCCCGAGTATATCATCCTTGAAATCTCTCATCCCGGCTCTAAACCTCTTCTTTTCTGCGTCGTTTACAGGAGAAACAACTCTCTGACCTTAACCAACTTCATTGATGATTTTTCTTCCTTTCTTTCTTCCTACGACAGCGTGGTCATCACTGGCGATTTTAATTGCAACATGCTATCCACAAATCCCGATACTTACATTCTTCGGGACTTCATATTCTCCAACTCGTTCCACCTCGTCTCTTCCTCTTCCACCTTCCACACATCTCATTCAAACTCACTGCTCGACCTCTTTATCCTTGACGATTCCTCCCGCCTCCTTTCCTGTTTCCAAACTGGCTCTCCATTCATTGGTGGCCACGATCTCATCACTATTAAATATGCCGTCCAATTTTCTGCTAAACCCTATTCTCTTTTCATCAATCGAGACTTCAGATTCTTCGACTCTGGACACTTCCAGGCCACTCTCACCGAGTCTCTCTACACTGCTGATCCTTCTCTTCTCCTCTCTTCTGATGTCAACCTGCTCACGTCATCCTTCAATCACGCCCTTAAGTCATCTCTTGACCTTCATGCCCCTGCTCGTTCCCTCACACTCGCAAATCGTCGCCCTCGTTGGCTTAGTCCCTTCCTTCTCAGCAGAATTAAGACAAAAACCTCTCTCTACCAAGCCGCCAAACGAACCAGATGCCCAGCCAAGTGGTCACGCTACCGCTTATTCCGCGATTGCTTGTGTCGCGACATCAAAGCTGCCAAAGCTGATGTGCTACGTGGAACCATCTCCTCCTGCTCTGATCCTGGAACGCTCTGGAAGCAGCTCGGTAGTCTTGGCCTTGTCCGCAGCCTCAGCTCTTCACCCCTTCATTATTTTTCTCCGTCGACTCTCAACCTTCACTATGATTCTGTCTGCAGTCTTTCACCCCCTTGCACTTCTAATGAACTTGATCAAATCTGCCTCTCTCAGTTGTCCTCTTCTTCACCTTCACCTTCATCACCTTCTTTTTCCTTCCACCTCATCTACCCCTCTGATATACTTGATGGTCTCCGGTCCACCAAAACTAACTCATCACGTGGCCCTGACTCCTTCTCTCTCCATGAAATTCGCCTCACTGTCCCTTCCTCCATCTCCTTCGTCACTCACATTTTCAATACTTCCTTATCAACATCTTCCTTTCCCTCTGTTTGGAAACAAGCCATTGTTCGTGCTCTCAACAAGGCTAGGAGACCTGCCTCGCCTTCTGACAACCGTCCCATCGCTTTGCTCTGCACCCTGTCCAAGCTGCTTTAAAGGCTTGTGCACAAGCAGGTCTCACGCTATCTTAGACCACGACATTCTCGATCCTTTTCAATCCGGCTTCCGTAATGGGTACAGTACCCAATCCGCTCTCCTCAAATTGAGCCACGACATCAGGAGAGAGATTGACGAGGGGCGTGACACTATTTGGATCCTGTTTGACCTTTCCAAGGCATTCGACACTGTCCCGCATCGACACCTACTGATTAAGGTGGCCAAAATCGGCTTTAATCCTTCCGCCCTATGCTGGTTTCACAGTTATCTCTCCGGTCGGTCTCAGGCTGTCTTAGATGCCTTCTACATCCGGTGTACCTCAAGGATCGGTACTGGGTCCTCTTCTCTTCACAATATTCATAAATGATCTTCCCACAGTATTATCCCATTCTAAACATCTTATCTTTGCCGACGACACCCAAATCTACAACTCCTTCCATCCTGCTGATATCCAAACTGGTATAGCTCAGCTCTCTACCGACGCCCAAGCCATCGCAGATTCGGCCAGTGCTAACTGTTTACAGTTAAATCTCATTAAGACTCGTGCCATCATTTTCAGTAGCACTGGCCTCGTTCCTCGTATCAATTACGATTCTCTCCCTAATATCCTCCTCAATGGCGTCCCTATTCCTTGGGTCAGTGAGATTCGTGATCTAGGCGTTGCATTTTCTCGTGACCTGACATGGAAAAGCCACACTAATCTCATTTCTAATAAGGTCAACTCCACTTTGTATCGCTTAAAGTATCGTCGAAACATTCTCCCTACTGAATTGCGCATTAAGCTCGTCAAAACCCTGGTATTTCCTATCATCGACTACTGCTGTATAGTCTACCACGGTATATCCGCTGTTCTCAACCTTAGACTACAGCGACTCATTAATTCCAGTATTCGTTTTATCTTTGACCTCAGCAGAGATGAGCACGTCACTCCATATCGGCTCAACCGTCTTGGTTGGATCTCCGTCGTCAATAGACGACGGTATTTCTCTTGCTGTTTCTTGTACCAGCTGATTCAATCTAGGAGACCATCTTACCTGGGAAATCTTTTCGCTGCCATTCAGGATCAGGAAAGGCATTCCCAAAGGCTGAATCGTTTCGGAATTGACTTGCTCATCTCTCGTTTCCGGACTGAATACTACCGTAATTCTTTTACTATCTCTGCATCCTATGACTGGAACTCAATACTATCCGAGATTCGTACCTCGTCCTCTATTGCTGTCTTCCGCACTAAGCTGTACGCTCATTTACTGCGTAACGAAATGTCTGAGCTTAATGCTCCTTGAGCCCACTTATCTCACTCACCTTACTACCTTATCTCTACATCTTTCTTGCATCACCGGCAAATTCCTCCTTCATTCTTTCATTTATTCATTCATTCATCCCTTCTCACATTCGTCTGTTCATTCGCATTTACCCATACCGTTTCGCCCTGACTTGGCTCTCATCACTGCTCTTATTATTGTTAACTCTTTTTCTCAGTTGTCTTCTTATTTTTTTTTATTATTTTTTATCGTATTTACTAATTTTCAAAATTTTTTTTTCTCTCTCTCTACTGCTCTGTATATTTCTATTGTTCTAGCTCTTATATACTTCTTCTTGATCTTGATTTCAATCCTATTGTTTCTTTATACGCACTAAATACCTCTGCTTATGTTATTAACTTTTGTTCTTATACTCTGCTCTTACAACTGGCTTGTCATACTGCTATATCTGTACTTTGCCCCATGACACCTGAAGGGCATAAATAAATAAATAAATAAATAAAATAAATAGTAATACAACTAGTAGGAAACTAACAATAATGATGATGATAATGATAATAATAATAATAATGGCAATGATGATGGTAAAAAACAATGATATTAGTAGTAGTACAATTTATAAAGAAAAAAAAAAAACATTAACTAGGATTCGATCCCCCGCCTAAGAACCTCCAATGAATCGAAAACCAAGCGCTCTATCACTGTGCTACCGACGCTATTCAGAATTAACGTACAAGTTTAATTGTTAGACGTAACAGTACAAATATTAAAATCATAATCTTAACATTTCACTAATAACTTTCTTTTAAATTTTCCAGGAAACATGATTTTCGTGCTTTGTCGTAAGGTTCGAGGAGTACCGATTGACAAATTTGCCTCGACAAGGTCTCATTTTATTCGGAGGAAGACCCTTTATGGAATGAGTGTGGAATTTTTTGAAGAAGTAAAAAAAAGTTACAACACTTTTTATCATGTAATTTTGGTTTTTGTTTTGTTTTTGAGTTTAACAAATTCATAACTTTGTCATTTTTTTTTTCTTTTTAGATTCCCACACTCATGCTATAAAGGATGGTCTTCCAACGAAAATGAGCCATTGCGGAGTCAAATCGGTCAATCGGTACTCCTCGAACCTTACGACAAATGGAAATTTTTAACAAATTTCTAGTATGTTTATACTACATACTAGTGATTTGAAAAAAAATTATTTAGTAAGTATTTAGTAATACTATTTTGAATATATATTTATGAAATATATTTCCATAATAAAAGGTATGAAAAAAAATTAACATACTTTTTTTTTACAGGTGACCTAACCCCCTTAATTATCAAGACAAAGTATACCAATTGCTCTACCACTGAGAATAGATACTGACCTTGTAAAATTAAGCTATTTTTTGCCTGCTTTTTTTTTATGGAGTATCAAAATTCCTTAATGGAATAGTCATGGACTCCAAACATAATCCATTATTTATGTTTGGGCTATGCAATATTGCAACAGGATTATTATCCATTGGTATAACTTTATCATATATTAATCTAACTTTATTACTGTTAACATTACTATTATTAGCTTGGACACAAGGGTTTAAGTTGGCCACCTATGAGTGCATCTCAGAAACTTGGTTCTTGTATTATTTTAATTGTATTACCAAGTATAATCAAAATCTATGATGCAAAAAGTGTATTTTTAAACTCTAGTCCCTTATGCTTACTCTTTGGAATTTATATAATGTCTTAAAAAAACTTTTAAAAAGTAAAAATAGGTTCTGTGCTCAATAATAAAAAGTCTGATTATTTTTTCCAGAATTTCGAGGCAGACAAGGAATTGAAATCAAACCTCGAAATTCTGTGCTTAAGAGCTAAAAAAGGATGTGAAAAAAATTGCGAGGTAAAAATTACACAGAACAGCGTGTTACAAAGTAAACAACTGTTTACAAAGAACAAAAGATATTTCTGGAAATACACGCTGTTCTGTGTGATTTTTACCTCGCAATTTTTTTCACATCCTTTTTTAGCTCTTAAGGGCAGAATTTCGAGGTTTGATTTCAACTCTTTATCTACCTTGAAATTCTTACTTTCTCAAGATCTTAGGCACAGAATTTCGAGATTTGATTTCAATTCCTTGTCTGTCTCGAAATTCTGGAAAAAATAATCAGACTTTTTATTATTGAGCACAGAACCTATTTTTACTTTTTAAAAGTTTTTTTTTAAGATTTCATTACTTTTTCCGAAGAGTTGAATTAAAAATAGGAGTTATAAGGCACTCTTTAGTTGAAGAGGAGCTAATGAAAGTCTTCCTACAGGAGCTCTGAAGCAATCAATTGGATTTGCAAAAAAAATCTTGAAATTTCGAAAAAAGGGGTGCCGCGTAAGTGTTCACTCTAAAGCTTGCGCTTCACAACTGACAGTGCCCAGCTTGCTGCGGTACAGTCATGGTGAAACAATATAGTGTATATATATATTATTATCAAAGAAGATCGCACTTTTCACCTTGTAGGATTATTATGAAGTATACACACATAAACACATACATATAGTAGAATATAGAGATATATATAGATGTGGAGATTTTATCGGTCGTACCGTAAGACGAAAACAACAAATATAGATATAGAGATCCGAGTTTTCTTCAATTTCTACTGTATATAGACTCGCTACGAAATGTTGCGCTCGGTGCTCTTGACGGTTGGTCAATAGAGCACAGAACGAAGATCTCTAGCGAGATCTTTCAATTAACCGTTTGAGTCCCAAGCAGCGCAATCGCGCTGTTCAATTCTATGTCGAAAAAACCCAGCACACTTCAAATGTATGGACACTGAAGTGCGGTTGCGCTGTTCGGGATAGAGTTTTCTCAATACCCCTTGGGGCTCAAACGGTTAAAATCATATTACGAAGAAAGTGCCAACTCTACTACCTATTATAAGGTGCAGAAATCTTGGATAGATATCAAAGTGAAAAGTTCCATATGGTTTCTATGTTTTGCTACTTTTTGTGCTTATATTATGAAAATGGGAACCTTCTTTTGGTTTTCTATAATTTTAAAGGATAAATTACAAATTTCTCTTGTACAATCCTAACTAATAACAGTTGTATATGATTTAGCTGGAATCCTTGGAACTTTAATCACAGGAAGAATTAGT
Source organism: Gasteruption jaculator (assembly GCA_949825005.1). Classification (NCBI taxonomy): domain Eukaryota; kingdom Metazoa; phylum Arthropoda; class Insecta; order Hymenoptera; family Gasteruptiidae; genus Gasteruption; species Gasteruption jaculator. The sequence continues at coordinate 5,172,780 of OX463772.1, read as the reverse complement.
TATATGAACTTCTTTGAAAGTAGAAGCTTGCTGGCATTACTTTACATGTTGGGTATAGCACTCACTTTTATTGCAATGAACTTTGGTTAAAACGTAATTCTTATGAACCTTGGCGCAATCTTATCAGGATTCTTTATATTTGGAGTGCAAGTACTGACAGGTGTTATAGCTGTAGAAATTGCTCCACAATATAATATATGTGCAATGGTAAGCTTAACAGGATTATTTGGGTATTTTGCAATTTCAATATTTTCATGCGTGGTTTTAGGAGTACTTGTTAATATGAAAGTATCATTTGTAGAAATATCCCTTTTTTGACCGTAGGTTTTAAATAAATCTATTGATTTCTTCAGTCTTTCAGTCTTTTAGAAATTTTATATTTCAAAATTATGTTGACGTTTCGATAACTAATACGTTGTCATCTTCAGAACTGTACAAAATTTTTTTATAACATTAAATAATTAGTATAAAACATTATTTTAAATAATAGATTTCGTTTTACAAAATTGTATAATTACCATAAATTGATTAAAATTTAAACTATTTAAATAACATCGTCAAGATGCTCTCGACTACAGAGTTCTAATTGTAGTGATTTACTTTTACAGTTATTAGTTTTAAAGTCAATTTAAATGAGATATACAAAGCAGTTTCGTTGTGTGATAATCAAAATATTGAATGTTTTCATATTAACTAGTTACAGTCTGATGATATGTATTTTCTATATACTTATGTACTTTTATATAAAGATAATACTTTGAAGTTTAAATGAAATATGATAAAGTATTCATACGAGAAACTTTTTTTTAAATTTTAATTATTCATGTCATTTGATTTGATATGAATGTTTTATCATGATAAAACATATTTGTGCGTGACTGTATGACGGGCAAATACCGAACCCACAAATACAAAAGAAACAAAGCGGAAACTATTGGTGGTAACGCAGAACGTTCGGCTCGCTCGGACGGACAAGGGTAGGAAACGCTAGCAAATAAAAAGACAAAACTTAATAATGAAAAAGCGCAAATTCTTGGAGTGCGAGGCTCCTGCAATGTGACAAAAATAAACCAAGAAAAACGCGCAAAGCGAGCTCCGCGATGACGCGCAAGGTGAACTAAGCCCGGACCAAGCGCTAGGGCGCCTGGAAAGCCGGAGGGTTGGGAGCGAAAAATGGGGCTAATCCCCGAAGGAGAGACAACCCGAGAACACCTCGAATTGTCTCCGAGAAAACTACAAGTGCGAACACCGCACTGAAGGAAGCGAACTCCGCTTAAGTGCGAACACTGCACTGAATCTATAGTCACGAGAACGCCTCGTGGGAATCGGTATGGATAGTTGGGATAACCAAACTTACTCTATTGCCTAGAAGCATCCATAGAATCCCCGTCTGCAGGTGCTCGGGTCGAGCGAGCGACTGACTGGAACGGCAACGATCTCACCGATATCGGGCTCGATGAGATCGCCGCGAGGTGGGAGACGCTGCGAGTGGGGACCAGAGTGGCCAGATTGAGGACGGGAGCCATCGGGAATTTGCCCCTCCACTTACGTACACTATCGCACTGTATCCATGTGCTCCGAGTTCGGCTCAACTCGACTTTATAGAGAAAGAAAGCGGAACATCGGCCCGTCTCTCTTGCTCCTATTGCTTGAAAATTCAAGCGGCAAGCATACAGAATATGCTTCGGCTATTTTCATGTTGCTCGCACCTAGTAAGATACACGTTAGCGCTCCAGCCGAATTCATAGATGAACTTGCTTGAGAAACTACCTGTCTCTTCATATATGTATATACATATGTGTCCGTAATTATGAAAGTGGTCTAAGTCAAGATTTGGAAAAGATGTGATATTCAGTTATCTCTCATCATTTTATCTTCTGTTATGTCCGGAAAATATCCAGACATCACGGTATTGAAACGGTAGATTTCTCTTCTAACTCAAGGGAAATATGGTATGCATGTGGAATGAATGGATATTAACAAGGAAAGGTCTCCAACCCGACCTCATCGATTTCAATAATTTTTGGATATGTTGTCGTACTCGAAAAACTAAGAGACACGTATTTTTTTGTATGTGCGGTAACTCGCTTTAAAGGGGTGAAAACCACCCCTAAAGTTTTATCCGAAAATCGTTTTTTTATCATATCTCGGCTTCTAATTAATATTTTTTAATAAAATAAAGTGGAAAATATTTGTCGTAAGAAGTCGAAGATTTTAGGTGTATTTGTGACCCAAGGGGTTGCAACCCTTATTTTATATTTGAAGATAACTAGATTTTTTATGCTTTTTTTCTTTATAAAAACCAGGATATGAACTGAAAAAAATAAAGAAAAGCATTTGCGTATACTCTATTGAATATTTCAGTTGTCGTGTTTCAGGATTTTTTACGCAATCGCCCCCAAATATCGTAAACTACCCCTTAAAGTAATACATCGCATGTAATGATGAACAAAATTTTGTTTTCTTGAGATTTATTACATGTGGAAAGAGAATGTAATTTATATAAAAAACAATCATTTTATACATTTTTTTGTAATATGGTATTATAAAAAGGGTGGTAAAAGTCACCCCCAGAAGTGAATTATTCAATATAACTCGATTTTTATCAATATTTTTTAATGAAACTGATTAAAAATTATTTTTGAAGGGAAGATATATCCTTTCTTGCGAAGGGATTTTTTACGCAACTGCCCTCAAATATCGTAAACTACCCTTTAAAGTAATACAGCGCATGTAAATGATGAAGAAATTTTTTTTCTCTAAAATTATTTATATTTAATATGTTAGTAAAATATAATATTGTTTTATATTATATTAGAGTTACTTTTTTATAATTATTATTATAGCTGCTCATTATCATCATTATTATTATTGTTATTGTGTTATTATTATTATTATTATTACTTTTTCTCGACAAAACTATAAATATTTAAATTTTCTTTCAATTTTACAATTCACAAAATAATAATAATTATGATAATAATGAGTAACTTTAATAATAGTCACAAAAAGGTAACTTTAATATAATATTAAAACAATATTATATTTTACTAACTTATTAAATTTAAGTAAGTTTAAGGAAACCATTTTGTTTCATCGTTTACATGCGTTGAATTACTTTAAGGGGTAGTTTACGGTATTTGGGGGCGGTTGCGTAGAAAATCCCTTCGTAAGAAAGGATAAATCTTCCCTTCAAAAATAATTTTTAATCAGTTCCATTAAAAAATATTAATAAATATAGAGTTATATTAAATAATTCACTTTTGGGGGTGACTTTTATCACCCCTTTTATATTACTATATTACAAAAAATGTATAAAATGATTGTTTTTTATATAAATTACATTCTGTTTCCACGTGTAATAAATCTCAAGCAAAAAAAAATTGTTTTCGTCATTACATGTGATGTATTATTTTAAGGGGCAGTTTGCGGTATTTGGGGACGGTCGCGTGAAAAATCCTGAAACACGACAACTGAAATATTCGATAGAGTAAACGGAAATGCTTTTTTTTATTTTTTTCAGTTCATATCCTGATTTTTATAAAGAAAAAAAGCATAAAAAATCTAGTTTTCTTCAATTACAAAATAAGGGTTGCAACCCCTTGGGTCATAAATACACCTAAAATCTTCGACTTCTTACGACAAATATTTTCCAATTTGTTTTATTAAAAAATATCAATTAGAAGCCGAGATATGATAAAAAAACGATTTTCGGATAAAACTTTAGTGGTGGTTTTCACCCCTGTAAAGCGAGTTACCGCACATAAAAAAAAATACGTGTCTCCTAGTTTTTCGAGTACTACAACATATCCAAAAATTATTGAAATCGGTGAGGTCGGGTTGGAGACCTTTCCTTGTAAGAACTCTCGAAAAGTCGTAAAATTCAAACTCAAACAAAGATATCTGACCCGAACTTTCGCTTTTCCTGAAGAAAAAAACAAACCCTTATAGAAATACAAGGGCACACTTAAATTCGAAACCTTTTTTTTTTTTGCTTACTTGAAAATGTCCAGACATACAAATTTTACGACTTTTCCCGGAAAATATACAAATTAAAATCCCTTCCAAAGGGACTCAAAACTCCCACCAAATTAAATTTTGTAAACACCCACAAGAATTTTGTAACGAATAGAAAATTAAGGAAACCCTCCCCTCTACGAAAACCAACCAATAAGGACTATGAAGAAAATCTTCGAGACTGGATCCGAAAGCTTTAAAAAAGCTTGCAAGGGCCAAGAACATCAGTTCAGATCCTGATTCTTTCCGAACAGTTCTCACCTTTACAGCAACGACATAAAAATTCAAAAGGGAATCCAAATTAGTGCAAAGCCCTAGAGTTCGTGATAACATAAATTCAAATATATATATATACATCAAATTTCTCCAAATTTGGATTACGTTCACCAACACATCGAGGGACAAGTCAAGAAAACCGATTCCACTGGAGCAACCCCGATCTTCCTTGGAGGACCAACCCCATTCTGGTGACTGCATATTCAGGAATCCAAATTTACCAACTTTCATCACAGAACTTCGAGTCCTTCATATATACATACATAAAAGTGAGAATCTCTGCATCATTTTATTTCTATATTTTTCCTCATCTCAATGTTTTATTTCAATTTCAATTTCCAATTTCTTTCCAATTCCCAAATCTTCTAGTAGGTCCTCTCCTTGTTGGGAGTCCACTAGAAATAACTTCTATATCCATATCAAGGTACTCTACTAGTTGGGAGTCCTTGATTTCTTTTCAATTCCCAAATCTTCTAGTAGGTTCTCTCCTTGTTGGGAGTCCACTAGAAATAACTTCTATATCCATATCAAGGTACTCTACTAGTTGGGAGTCCACTAGAAATAACTTCTATATCCATATCAAGGTACTCTACTAGTTGGGAGTCCTTGATTTCTTTCCAATTCCCAAATCTTCTAGTAGGTTCTCTCCTTGTTGGGAGTCCACTAGAAATAACTTCTATATCCATATCAAGGTACTCTACTAGTTGGGAGTCCTTGATTTCTTTCCAATTCCCAAATCCTCTAGTAGGTTCTCTCCTTGTTGGGAGTCCACTAGAAATAATTTCTATATCCATATCAAGGTACTCTACTAGTTGGGAGTCCTTGATTTCTTTCCAATTCCCAAATCCTCTAGTAGGTTCTCTCCTTGTTGGGAGTCCACTAGAAATAATTTCTATATCCATATCAAGGTACTCTACTAGTTGGGAGTCCTTGATTTCTTTCCAATTCCCAAATCTCCTAGTAGGTTCTCTCCTTGTTGGGAGTCCACTAGAAATAATTTCTATATCCATATCAAGGTACTCTACTAGTTGGGAGTCCTTGATTTCGTTCCAATTCCCAGATCTTCTAGCAGGTACTCTCCTTGCCGGGAGTCCTCTAGGAACAATTTCTATATCCTAATCAAGGTACTCTTGTTGTTGGGAGTCTCTGATTTCCTTCCAATTCGTAAATCTCCCAGTGGATTCTCTTCCCTAGGAACAATTTCTATATTTTGACCAAACCCCTCTCTCAATTTGAAAGTCCCCAATTCCAATTCCTCCAAATCTATTAGGAGAATTTCTCTAGTTTTGAGCACCCTTTTATTAACCCTCCTACTTACACGTAAAAATTTTCCCTTGTTTAGTTTTTTTTATTTATTTTTTTTTTTTCGTTTCCCTCTAACGGATTTCATCCAATCTATAGTGCCGAGAGTCAAAACTCCAAAAGAATTGGCGCATCAACGCAACAAGCGTTGGCTCCAAAGAGAGAAACGAAGAAGGGCCAAGGGGATCTTTCCCCAAGTTCCTGCGAACCCAACTCACCGAACCAACGGGGTCAACAGCACCAGCAACAGCAACAACAACAACAACACTAACAACGGGGACACCCGACGACCCATAACGGTGTCAAACGCGATTAATGAGGGGAGAAATAAAACCACCCTACTAGTCTCACCCGTTCCAAATTTGCCTACTCTTCCCCCGCCGCTGACCATAGACGTGGATGAGGATATCCAAATCCTCGTTCCTCCCCCTCCTCCTCCTCACCCCATTGACCCCCCCATCCAACACCCTCCTCTCATCCTTAGGCCCTGCCGTCCCCCTACCCCAGAAATTAGACTCAACTCAGAGGATCGGGATGATGATGATCCTGTCATTCCCGAGTACTTGAAGTCGATCTACCTGATTCCCCTAGTATCCCTCCCTCATTAACAATCCTCCTTCGAGGCTCGGATATAAATCGGCTGCGTTGTACTCACCCAAACTTTCGGAACAAATCAAAATTTATTAGATTTAAGGATTTTAAAAGCAATATCAATTCTTCCAACTTTTTGAAAAATATATTTAACGTTTAATCCCAATTTCAATTTTTCTTGTTTTATTTAATTCTCCCTGAAATTGCATCTTTCCTCTGATCACCGAGAGTTTCCTTTCCCAAAGGTATACGAATCCATCGAGATACCTTTAAAAGGGAAAATTATTCGTCCTTGGGGATTAATTGTCCAAATTGACATTTAATACCTCGACGACGTAACACTTGCAATACATTTTTTTCTTCATTAACCCATTAACGCCGAAGCGTCCCGATTTTTTAGCAAACTTTCTTTTAAACTTAAGATTTAAACATAAAAAACGTGAAAATTTTTGAAAAAATATTTTTTGGGGATTTTTTTTTTCAACTTTACCGAAAAGAATTCATGCTATAAACGTGATCAGGGGTGATCACGATCGTTAAAGTATATCAGGGAATTTTTATGTAATCATTGAACCACTCCTTTTTACAATATGGCGGCAAAAACTTAAGAAATTTCCAATAAACTAAGCTAATTTTTTTTCACGGAAATTATTGAGTTTAGAGAAAAAGTTTAAAGAATAAAAATATCTTAGAATTAGTCAAAGAATACTATCAAAATTTTTCAGAATTTTCGGAGACAATTTTTGATTTTCTGAAAAATTCGGAAAATCCAATTTTCCAAAAATATCTCGAAAAATTCTGAAAAAATTTAAAGATGTTCTGTGATCGATTCTAAGACATTTTTATTTTATAAACTTTTTCGCTTAAGTCAATAGTTTCAGAAAAAAAAATTGTGATGTAAACTCAAATAATTTTTTATTCTGAAACTATTGATTTAAGCGAAAAAGTTTATACAATAAGAATGTCTTAGAATCGATTAAAGAACATCCTCCAATTTTTTCAGAATTTTTCGAGATATTTTTGGAAAATTGGATTTTCCGAATTTTTCAGAAAATCAAAAATTGTCTCCGAAAATTTTGAAAAATTTTGATAGTATTCTTTGACTAATTCTAAGACATTTTTATTCTTTAAACTTTTTCTCTAAACTCAATAATTTCCGTGAAAAAAAATTAGCTTAGTTTATTGGAAATTTCTTAAGTTTTTGCCGCCATATTGTAAAAAGGAGTGGTTCAATGATTACATAAAAATTCCCTGATATACTTTAACTATTGTGATCACTTCTGATTACGTTTATAGCATGAATTCTTTTCGGTAACATTGCAAAAAAAATCCCAAATTTTTTTTCAAGAATTTTCACGTTTTTTATGTTTAAATCGGCCATATTTGTTTTTCTTCAAGTCTAATCGGAATTGTGAGCCCGGATTCTGAAGAATCATGAAATTTTACGTCGGAACATGTGAAAACAAAATTTTTTCAATGCCGATAACATAAAAGATAATTGTGCTGAAAGTTTGCTAAAAAATCGGGATGCTTCGGCGTTAATGGGTTAATCAAGACCAATAAAACTCCAACTTTCAATGTTGCAGAATGTAAAAACATTTTTTATTTTATTTAAAATAAATCCTTTAAAGGGTATAGCCGAATAAGGGGGTCAAAAATGCCCCTAAACCAAATTGAATGTACAATAGGGCATTCGATAACTTTTCGAAAAAGATTAATTTGTACCAAACCTGGGGGCCAGTAATGGCTAAAATTCGAAAATCTTGTTTTTGCCCAAATTGGGCCATGCTATCGTTAGAAAAATTCTGAAAAAACCCAGAGACATTTTGGTTACAGAGATATCTACATATTACAGAATTTGTACAAATTTTTTAACCCAAAATTGAAGTCGTAAAAAATAAAAAAACGTAAAAAAAATTTCGACAAATGCCCATTTCGTATTAAAGGAGTCGCGGAAATATAATCATATTTTAATAGGAAATGCATATTCACATTACTATTGTTCACGATTTTTTTCAAATGTCTTGGTTTTGTGCGCCATATTTAAAAAATGAAAACCAATATTGACGTCGAATTTCACGTTTTTTTTTTCTTAAGTTGTATATTTCTCTCAATTATCACGTATACAAATATATTTAATCAATATTTATTTGCAAATGCTTAATCATATTTCAGCTTGCCCTAAAGAATGTTTATAAAGGTTGGTTTCTTGAAATTCGGAACAATAACAGTAGAAGTAAAATGTGTGGACTTGAAAACATTCAATATCCTACTTGTTCTATTACGTTCATTACTACCATTATCACAACTATTACTACTACCACTACTATTACTACTACTACTATTACTGTTTTTATTATTATTATTATCTTAATTATTATGATCATTATATGTATCATCATCATCATCATCTCGATGAAAGAAAAATTATGTGCTATCATTTCCCCACTACTTTGCGGTAGATAACATAGTGCGCTTTTTTTAAAAGCCGTTTTCCCAGTAGGCCTAATCCACTCTTATAATTAACACAAAGTGCTCAAAGTGCGTAACAAAAGCGGATAAAAAAAAATTTTTTTAAAATCGAATAAAAAACAATAAATGTGAATAATCTAATTCGCAAAATATTAATCATCTACGGAATGTAATCGTAATTTACTGATCTGCTTCTTAGCAGAACTAGAGTACAAATTATCGGCTGATATGAGAGATAAAGCCCATCATTTATCTCCATGGTCTGAGCCGTTTCTCCCTTTGCTCTTAAAGCCGATTTCACGACGCAAATTGAATTGACGGTGATCGCACAAAACCTTGATCGTTTTTTGCTTTTTACAAGCTTTTATTTAGTTTCACCTGTCCCGTTGTCTGTCTGTAGGTCTGTAATAAAATTTTGCAAGTTAAATTTGATCCACTTCCCGGATTCCGATTGAGCTGAAATTTTGCATGCATGTATAAATCGGATGACAATGCAACTACAAATATAAAAAAATGAGATTTAAATATAAATAAAATACATAAACTTTAAGTGCTCAAAGCAGCACATATTATGTGAACGTACTACGGACTACATAACGGAAAAACGCTGCTACGCGCTACGAACTACATCGTAGTAAATCTCGAATTAAAAATACTAAAAAGTTAAAAATAAAATTAAAGGAAAAAAAACCTTTTTTAAAAACAAGCTTTTATTATTTGTTAATAAAATGAACTAAAAAGTTAAAAATAAATTAACTCTAATGAGAAATATAACACTTTATAAGTTCACTGTAACCTTTAACGATAATTAAGCTTCTTCGTCTACGACAAAATAATTCCATATCGTACATAATTATATATTTTTAACACTAAAACTTTACACCTTAATTATTAAATCTTCCCGTTTTTATCACAGTCCCAATTTTATAAATAAAAGCGTGTTACATTGTGATAGCAAGAGGAAAAAGAAGGTGCTAAATGTTATTAATTATACCATCAAAATGTAACACGCATTTATTTATAAAATTGGGACTGTGATAAAAACGGGAAGATTTAATAATTAAGGTGTCAAGTTTTAGTATTAAAGATATATAATTATGTACGATATGGATTTATTTTGTCGTAGACGAAGAAGCTTAATTATCGTCAAAGGTTACAATGAACTTATAAAGTGTTATATTTCTTGTTAGAGTTAATTTATTTTTAACTTTTCAGTTCATTTCATTAACATATAATAAAAGCTTGTTTTTAAGAAAGGTTTTTTTTCTTTAATTTTATTATGTCTGATAATATGGGAAACGATTTTTCAGGCATTCGGCATTCGAATTAGGAAGGGACCTAATGCAACCAAGTAAACTCGACATGCATGGGTACCTAAGCGTATTGTTATTTCGCGTTAATAAGATCGTTTTCCAAAAATTATCGTAATCCATCTGTACAATTTCATTGCTATTTGCAAAATCCAGATACACGGAAAACCATTCCTTTCGCAAACCTTCTTCGTCAAAACCGCCGAATTTCTTAGCAACATAAAGGACACTTCTGAAGGAAGTGTCCCTGTTGCTATCCAATAATGCCGAACGAGGTTCAAAAACAGATAACAGTTTGAAAGAAATTCGTCATCGATTGGTAATCGATTACGAATTTCAGTTGCGGCCGAAACGTAAAATATAAGACAATTTTGTCGTATGGTTTGTGCGATATCGGAATTGCCTTTTTCAACTAGATTGCGGAGAAAACCATCGCAATCAGAACCGAAATTGATATTTTCAATGGCGATTTGATTATTGCCATTTGAAGAATCTATTGATTTTGCTAAGTCCATGTGCTTCAAAAGCTGTGGTTTTAAAAAATTGCACGTTATATTGCACAAAAGCTTAAGACCAGACTTTTGAAGCAAATGGATTCTTGTCTCTCGAGCTTGAAACGAGAGACTAAAATTATTGAAAAACTCGAGGACGTATTTCAGAAAGTAAAGATATGCTTTCGCCTCTGGCTTTTGCATTAGCGATAACAGATGCTCCCCGGACACTGATTTTTCATTAACTACTAGTTTTTGCAAAAATATATTATCCCGTCCCAATTTTCCAAAATAGAAGTTACTGACTGAAAATGCGATAGCCATCGCGTCGGGCATAATTTCGAAACTTTGCGCTCGGGAATTAGGAAAGCTTGTTGGAATTCGCGAAAAATAGCCGAACGCTTGAGACTACTGTGAATGAAATTCGCCACTTTTTGCAATAATTCCTCGCATACCTCAGGAATGGTATTGCATGCTACACGCACTTCCAATGCTGAGGAATGACACGGACATGGTAGAGTGTAAAATTTGTCGCCTAGAATTTTCGTGAGTTTGGCTTTAAACGATCAATGTTTCCCTGTCATGACCGAAGCATTGTCACAAGACAGGGCAATAATATTTTCGAACGGAATTTTTCGTTTCCACATGGCGTGTTTAAAAGATTCAAAAATTTATTCCGCTGAGCAATCCTTTGCGTCTAAATTAATTAATTCTACTAATTCCGTTCGAATATTCAGTGTCTCGGGTGCTACATAACGAACAAGAAACGTCATCCATTTCTCATTAGTCGAATCCGACGATTCATCTACAAAAATTGAAAATTTAGTGTTCTGGAGAACATTAGAAAGACGTTCTGTTTCCTGCGGATACAGAACGTTTGATATAATGTTGGTACATTTTGTTCGACCTAGCGTCATTTTTTCCAAAACATGAGGATCCTTCCCCATGTCTTGAAACAACTGAAGAATTACCTCTGCCGTTCGATGTGAAGTGTTATGCTCAGCGACTAGGGCTGCAAATCTAATTTCCGCAGATTTTTTGCGGTTATCAAATGATAGAGGTGGTTCTTCATCTACCCTACTGACATTGTCTAATTTGCTCGTGTCTAACAATAAACCATTTCTTTTGCAGCATTCAATATGAAATTTAGAATCTGCATGGCGTTTAATTTGCGAAAGTCTGCAAGCAAGTGTTGCATTACAAACTAAACAATGTGCCGAATAAGGATCCTCGACGACATTATGCAACCACGGTTTAAAATCTTTGATTTTAAGCCATTGAGGCATGAATGTCTTCCTCTAGTCCTTCGCGTGCTCCCCGGAATTAATTGTTGTAAAATTTAAACTATGCCTAGCAGATTCTGAATGTTTCTTAACATTCGAGGACTTGCAGGAATATCTTTTTTTACACGATGTGCAATAAAAAAGGTTCCCGTTATTGGGAACCTCGCGTATCCATGAACGATGCTTATCATTCGATAACCACGACTTAGCGAATGAACGCGAAGCTTTTCCATTTGAATCTTCGAATGTTTCCATATCAATTGCAGAAGAAATGGAAATTGAAAAAATTATGTTTGAAAATTTAACGTTACGTTATGAAAAAATTATGTTTGAAAGAATTATGTTTGAAATTATTTTTTTTCGAAAAAATTATGTTTGAAACATTAACTTTACGTTACTGTGTTTGTTGAGATATTTGTTAAAATCCGGTTTTGCAATGTTACACTTTTCCACTTTTTCACTTTCTCACTTTTCTGCTGTTATATTCTATTTGCAAGGTAGACCGTACACATAGACTACTATTTCAGAACTAACTTCCTTGTTTATTTAAAAATTTATTTCATTTTTCGCTAAACTAACTGGGGGAAGACTTCGAAGACGAAAATGATTTCATTTGTTGAAAAGACGTTGGAAGGAGTTTTACAATCAGTGGAAAACCAGGGTTACCACAGATTTTAAAACCCCTTTCTCGTCTTTTACAATTAGAGGAAAACCCGGGTAACTACTGATTGTAAAACCCCCTCCGACGCCTTTCAACAGACAAACGAACAATGCTTAGTGACATCGTCATTAACCTTTTTCGGCCCAAGTGAACTGATTTCTATTGTGGACTTTGATGGTTCGCTCCATTTTCAACAAGTAATAATCAGCTATTCAAATGGTCATATCTTATGTTTTCGAGGTCTCTCTGTCGATTGCCGCTAAGAAATTTCGAAAAAAATGAGATATAACATCCATTTTTCAAAGAAATTTAAAAAAATACTGATTTTTCATTCCTTTTTTCTTTTTATCTATATTTTTCAACGGAGAAGCAATTTTCTATCGCTGTAAAACCTATCAGAAAAGTGATCCCGATACCAAAGGAATAAAATCCAGTCTCGAAACAAATTTTTTTCATCATGGTGGTTTCAAAATAGTTGCAGAAAGAATTAGTTTTTTTTTGGATTTATGATTTGTGGTATTAAAAAATTCTTTTTTCATGTTTCCAAAATCGCACTATGCTATCTACCGCAAGGTAGTGGGGAAGTGATAGCACATCATTTTTCTATCATGGAGATAATGATGATGATAATACTCATACTGATCATAATAATAATAGTAATGATAATAGTAATAATAATAATAACGGTAATAGTAGTAGTAGTAGTAGTTGTGATACTGGTAGTAATAAACGTAATATAAGAAGAAAGATATTGAATGTTTTGAAGTCCACACATTTTACTTCTACTGGTATTATTCCGAGTTTCCAAAAATGGTATGTGACTTTTAGAGTTTTTAGAGATTTAAATAGAGAAAAATAAAGACGGCCGTAAGAAAAAATTAAAAATGGAAAATTATATGTAGTGTCCATAATTATAAAAGCGGTCTAACAATAAGTCATATTCTTTTGTGTAAAAGCTTACCCCGGCGCCGATTTCATACCTGAACTATAAGCGTTTTTATAGAGGGGTAATAAAACATACAATAATATCTTTAGATAATTACTGAGTCGAAAGTTACATGTATTAGGGGTACCGAAAAGTAATCAAAATTTCTTCATAAACGAACTGTGGTGAGTTCATTAAAGAAATTTTGATTACTTTCCGGTACCCGTATTTTGCACACAATACAATCATGGGTGGGTAATGAATGACTAGAAAGCAATCTTCCTTTCTTGGTTAAAACAGGTAGAATTTGTATCTTAAGGAAAAGGCAATAAGAAAAGAATAAATGATTGCTATTACAACCCAAGTATGTGTATGAAGTTAGCATATCATTTGTCAGCATATCAAAAAAAAAGTAGACTTCTCTTTGCATGCAACTGAGTTCTATAGTTCCTGATAAATTTTAACAATAGTTCTGGTCATTTAACATAAATAAACGGAAATTGAGAAATGATATGCTAACTTCGCGGGAAGTTAGCATATCATATAATGTTTTCGAAATTTACTCCAATGAATTTTATAGTTTTTGACGAGTTCTATAGTTCTATAACATAGTTCTGACCATTCACTATCTCTAAATAATTATTAACAATTATTATCAGCATATCAGAATGATATGCTACGATATGATATGCTTCCGCGATAAGTTCCCGGCTCGTTCAAGATTTTAAACACTAGTTCTAAACTGCCCGACGATAGTTCCGTACAGTTCTGGACACTGGCTACCATTGAATAATTATTAACAATTGTTATCAACATATCAGAGTGATATGCTATGATATGCTATGCTTTTGCGATAAGTTCCCGGCTCGTTCAAGATTTTAAACGATAGTTCTAAACTCCCCGACGATAGTTCCGTATAGTTCTGGACACTGGCCACCATTAAATAATTATTAACAATTATTATCAACATATCAGAGCAAATTTGACGATATGCTATGCTTCCGCGATAAGTTCTCGGCTCGTTCAAGATTTTAAACGATAGTTCTAAACTCCCCGACGCTAGTTCCATGCAGTTCTGGACACTGGCTACCATTGAATAATTATTAACAATTGTTATCAACATATCAGGGTGATATGCTATGATATGCTATGCTTCCGCGATAAGTTCTCGGTCGTTCGAGATTTTAAACACTAGTTCTAAACTTCCCGACGATAGTTCCGTATAGTTCTGGACACTGGCTACCATTAAATAATTATTAACAATTATTATCATCATATCAGAGTGATATGCTACGATATGCTGTGCTTCTGCGAGAAGTTCTCGGCTCGTTCAAGATTTTAAACGATAGTTCTAAACTCCCCGACGATAGTTCCGTACAGTTCTGGACACTGGCTACCATTGAATAATTATTAACAATTGTTATCAACATATCAGAGTGATATGCTATGATATGCTATGCTTTTGCGATAAGTTCCCGGCTCGTTCAAGATTTTAAACGATAGTTCTAAACTCCCCGACGATAGTTCCGTATAGTTCTGGACACTGGCCACCATTAAATAATTATTAACAATTATTATCAACATATCAGAGCAAATTTGACAATATGCTATGCTTCCGCGATAAGTTCTCGGCTCGTTCAAGATTTTAAACGATAGTTCTAAACTCCCCGACGATAGTTCCGTACAGTTCTGGAAACTGGCTACCATTGAATAATTATTAACAATTGTTATCAACATATCAGAGTGATATGCTATGATATGCTATGCTTCCGCGATAAGTTCTCGGCTCGTTCGAGATTTTAAACACTAGTTCTAAACTTCCCGACGATAGTTCCGTATAGTTCTGGACACTGGCTACCATTAAATAATTATTAACAATTGTTATCCACATATCAGAGTGATACGCTACGATATGCTATGCTTCTGCGAGAAGTTCTCGGCTCGTTCAAGATTTTAAACGATAGTTCTAAACTCCCCGACGATAGTTCCGTACAGTTCTGGAAACTGGCTACCATTGAATAATTATTAACAATTGTTATCAACATATCAGAGTGATATGCTATGATATGCTATGCTTTCGCGATAAGTTCTCGGCTCGTTCGAGATTTTAAACACTAGTTCTAAACTCCCCGATGATAGTTCCGTATAATTCTGAACACTAACTACCATTAAATATCAAAAATAAAGTTGAGTTCTCTTCACATGCAACCAAGTTCTACAGTTCCCGATAGTTTTTAGCAATAGTTCTCACGTTCTGACCCCTTAAATCGGCTATAGCGATATGATATGCCAACTTCCTCCAGCAATGATAGTTCTAGTCTTGATCGATAGTCTCGGAGTTCCAATCGCTAGGCAACGCGAAAAAATTATTTAAAAAATTTCAGAGCCTATTCAAGATGCGATTGTGATATGCAGGCTTACAGACACGCGTTCTCGTCTCACTCTCAATTCTAAATGATAGTTCTAATCTTGATCGATAATATTGATCAGAGTTTCAGCCGCTAGGAATCGCCAAAAAATTATTAAAAAATTTTCAGAGAATATCGAGCATGTGATTTTGATATGCTGGGGAGTTTAAAACTATCGTTTGAAATCTCTAACGAGCCGGAAACTTACCGCGGAAGCATAGCATATCGTAGCGTATCACTGATATGTTGATAATAATTGTTAATAATTATTTAATGGTAGGTATTTAATGGAGTCGGGAAGTTTAGAACAAGTGTTTAAAATCTCGAACGACCGAGAACTTATCGCGGAAGCATAGCATATCATAGCATATCACCCTGATATGTTGATAACAATTGTTAATAATTATTCAATGGTAGCCAGTGTCCAGAACTGCATGGAACTAGCGTCGGGGAGTTTAGAACTATCGTTTAAAATCTTGAACGAGCCGAGAACTTATCGCGGAAGCATAGCATATCGTCAAATTTGCTCTGATATGTTGATAATAATTGTTAATAATTATTTAATGGTGGCCAGTGTCCAGAACTATACGGAACTATCGTCGGGGAGTTTAGAACTATCGTTTAAAATCTTGAACGAGCCGGGAACTTATCGCAAAAGCATAGCATATCATAGCATATCACTCTGATATGTTGATAACAATTGTTAATAATTATTCAATGGTAGCCAGTGTCCAGAACTGTACGGAACTATCGTCGGGGAGTTTAGAACTATTGTTTAAAATCTTGAACGAGCCGGGAACTTATCGCGGAAGCATATCATATCGTAGCATATCATTCTGATATGCTGATAATAATTGTTAATAATTATTTAGAGATAGTGAATGGTCAGAACTATGTTATAGAACTATAGAACTCGTCAAAAACTATAAAATTCATTGGAGTAAATTTCGAAAACATTATATGATATGCTAACTTCCCGCGAAGTTAGCATATCATTTCTCAATTTCCGTTTATTTATGTTAAATGATCAGAACTATTGTTAAAATTTATCAGGAACTATAGAACTCAGTTGCATGCAAAGAGAACTCTACTTTTTTTTTGATATGCTGACAAATGATATGCTAACTTCATACACATCTGCGAGTGGGGACCAGCTCCGGGAGAGGGAGACTGTCCGGTGGGTCCCGGCTCAGCTCCGCTCCCCTCTTACCTTTCGCGATCGCGAACAACAACTTTTGTAGAGAGATCCCTTTTCATACATGAACTTGCCTCGACTTTTTTGTACCAAAAGTGGTTTTAGGGGGATTTGTCTCCTTTTTGCAAATATTATTATTATTATCGGCGTTATATCTCGAGATAATATAAAACAATACATAACGTGTGTCGGCAAGGTAAATTTTTCGTCTTTAGGATATTCGGGAAAACAAAACAGACCATATTTGAATGCCTAGGGCCTAGCCCACCGTTGAGCCGCCACTGGGCAACAGAGAGCCGATGAGTTATTATTATTATTTTATTTTTTTTCGTCATATTATTACTATTACCGACTTTATATCTGGATATAATATAAAAAAACCAATACATAACGTGCGCCAATAAAGTAAATTTTTCGTCTTTTGGATGTTCGTAATGTTACGTCCTAGGTAGGTTTACCCTTCGGCACAACCTATGCCACCTCGGCAGGCCGGTAAAGCCCTATCCTGACAACGTAGCCCTTTAGTGTATATCTGTCTATGCGACAAAACACCGGGCTGGGCCGAATTAGTTTGATGGGGAAATTTGGGAGTATTAATAGTGAAAATGTGCCTGATGGGATGTATTTTGCCCTATCCTCACAAAATGGGAAAAGAACCACTCTCAATATTTTATGTGTGATTAAATTAAAAATACTTTTATAAGTTTGAACGGGTTGAACAATTGCCGTTGAGCCGAAAGATGGTTGGTTCCAATAGAGTCCTCCGTCGGGGCAGCACGCGTTGTTAGTGGATGACGTCGGGAAAGGATGCAGTCACAAACTTAATGTGTTTCGAATTAAACCAACTGGGGTAGAATTTGTATCCAGTTTCTTATTTGAACCTTTATTTTTACAGTAATCCAAAAAATCGATGGACGCTACTTGACAAATATAATTCCTAGTTGTCGCCGTATTTAAAAAATTCGAAGGTGCAATGGGTAGCACTTCGGTGAGGATCGCGGTAGGACTGATTCTCCCGAAAATTCTAAGGGTTTATATATTTGTAGAAACCCATAACTAGGAGGCGGGGGTAATTACATCCTTTAAATTTACTAAAAGCAATTCCTTGCTACTTGTCTTCCGCGGCTTTTTTGTCTTTCCTGCACTCTGACAATAGTAATAAAATTATTGATATATCCTTTCCTCGGACACTTTTCCACCTAATTATCTCCTTTTTAGGCGCTCTGCTGTTGTCAGTGTCGGCAATTCGGTATACATTGTTCCGCTTGACCGATGATTTTCCGTGAAATTGTGTTAAGTATATTGAAATTGTGTATAAGTATATAGTTTTAGATATTTAGCTTTTAACAGTGACTTTAAAAGTAAAATATTTATGACTGGGTTTAATCATCCTAGTTACCAACTGCTTCTTTAAATTGTCTTTTCTTGTTATTATTTCTCTAATTAATTAGAGGAATTCGTCGAACTCTTAAATTATAAAGGTATCTAGAGTGCAGGAAACGTCCAACGATTCATTTGCGTGCTACGTCTAGAATTGGGGTTTTGAATGGTAATTCAAGAGCAACTCAAGACTTAGTTTCCATTTTTGAATCGATGTAGAAAACCGATTCAGGGATAGGAAATTGTCGGAACAAACGAAATCGAAACCTATAATTTTTGGAAGAGAAGGTAGAAGAAGGAATTTGAGGATTCCTCGAGAAGAGGAATCTTGGGTCTTAGAAATGATGGTCAAGATTCCCTATTCAGAGAATTCGTTGGATTTGGAATTGGAACATAAAAGGATCGAAAATTCCCAGACGTGGAGAAATATCTCTGTTTCAAGATTTAGTAAGGAGATCGAGGATTACCCAATTGTGGAGAAATATCTCGATTTGGATTTAAGATCTAGTAAAGAGGCCGAGGATTCCCCAATTATGGAGAAATATCTCGGTTTGGATTTAAGATTTAATAAGGAGATCGAGGATTCCCCAATTGTGGAGAAATATCTCGATTTGGATTTAGGATTTAGTAAAGAGGCTGAGGATTCCCCAATTGTAGAGAGATATCTCGGTTTGGAATTTTAAGATTTAGTAAAGAGATCGAGGATTCCCCATTTGTGGAGAAATATCTCGACTTGGATTTAAGATTTAGTAAAGAGGCCGAGGATTCCCCAATTGTGGAGAAATATCTCGGTTTGGAATCTTAAAATTTAATAAAGAGATCGAGGATTCCCCATTTGTGGAGAAATATCTCGATTTGGATTTAAGATTTAGTAGAGAGGCCGAGGATTCCCCAATTGTGGAGAAATATCTCGGTTTGGAATCTTAAAATTTAATAAAGAGATCGAGGATTCCCCATTTGTGGAGAAATATCTCGATTTGGATTTAAGATTTAGTAAAGAGGCCGAGGATTCCCCAATTGTGGAGAAATATCTCGGTTTGGATTTAAGATTTAATTAGGAGATCGAGGATTCCCCAATTGTGGAGAAATATCTCGATTTGGATTTAGGAGTTAGTAAAGAGGCCGAGGATTCCCCAATTGTGGAGAAATATCTCGGTTTGGAATCTTAAAATTTAATAAAGAGATCGAGGATTCCCCATTTGTGGAGAAATATCTCGATTTGGATTTAAGATTTAGTAAAGAGGCCGAGGATTCCCCAATTGTGGAGAAATATCTCGGTTTGGATTTAAGATTTAATTAGGAGATCGAGGATTCCCCAATTGTGGAGAAATATCTCGATTTGGATTTAGGATTTAGTAAAGAGGCCGAGGATTCCCCAATTGTGGAGAAATATCTCGGTTTGGAATCCTAAAATTTAATAAAGAGATCGAGGATTCCCCATTTGTGGAGAAATATCTCGATTTGGATTTAAGATTTAGTAAAGAGGCCGAGGATTCCCCAATTGTGGAGAAATATCTCGGTTTGGATTTAAGATTTAATTAGGAGATCGAGGATTCCCCAATTGTGGAGAAATATCTCGATTTGGATTTAGGATTTAGTAAAGAGGCCGAGGATTCCCCAATTGTGGAGAAATATCTCGGTTCGGAATCCTAAAATTTAATAAAGAGATCGAGGATTCCCCATTTGTGGAATCAATGATGCAGCTGGAGTAATCTCGATGACGAGGGGAAAAACACTCCCGGAGCTCCCATCGACCAGCTTAATGGAAAAATGAGAAATAACGCGAAACCGACATTCGAAATGGACAATTCCAAAAGAAAAGATCAAAATAACTTTAAAACAACTACATTTTTATTTACACACGATAGTTCCTCCGATGAAGCAGGGGTACAACTGACTTGTTTGGAAGTTTTTCTTCCTTTATATACATTTTGTAGCTTAATTTCTATTGGCTTTACGGTCGTAAAATTAGACTATTCTAATGGTTGGGTTAAAGTTCTCCTGCACAGAATTTTTGTTTGAATTATCTAAGTAAATGCATTTCAGTTCTAAGAAGTGTCGTAAAATTTTTATAGAGGAAGTCTGTTTTAGGAAAATTTTTGACCCTTTAAGTAAGGATACGTGCGTCGCTTATCTTAATGTCTATTTTATGGGTTACAGTGTTCTTTTGGTTTCTGGCCCCGTCCTTTCTAAAATGTTTAGTTTTTGTAGAAGGCAGTGGGGGTCTTTCGGGTGATGTCTCCGGACATTACATGCGTTTAGAATTTAGTTTCATTACATTTTAAAATAGTTTCCTGTCCGTATGTAATACCTTATAACTAAGCGGTTTTTATTTTAACAATCTTAATATTATAGTGTGCGTAATCCTACAGGGAGGTATGTCGCGCGACGTGACAGTGAAAACGAAACACAACGCATATTGTTCCGTCGTTAAATGGAACGCGCACACGAGAAATTAATCTCGAGGCGCTAATTTTGTAAATTAAAAATACGATGATTTAAAATAAAACAAAGATATATTTTAACAAATAATTACAAGGTTCATGTTTCAAAGTGTATATGTTGTGTGTTTCGAGTCTAATCTTGTTCTGTTCTGTCGTACAAAAATTGTTTTCCTTGTTATTTCTATCCTAGCGTTCAAAAATAATTTCAAACTGGAAGTAGGGGTAGAACTGATGCTAGTATTGGAGGTTACGATTTTTTGGTATACCTGGATATGCAGTATTCTGAAATATGGCAAACATGTGGAAGGCCGATGTAATCCTTTTCCTTCCGGAAGAATTGTAGAAGTCTATTAGTTAGGACAGTGGTCGGCAGAAACTGCTCAAATCGCCTGGTTTTTGGTTCACTTCTACCGCTCCCCACTTACCTTTTACGTCTCGCACACAGCCTTACCGCCTTGTAAGGCTCAGGACCGTACCGTGTATATTTTTAATATATTATTTGTAATATACTTTCCTTTCCTTATACGTTTCCCCGTGAGTTACTCAAGTACACATTTTCTGCAAACGCAGTACATGTGTAAGCATACCTCTGTCATTCACCTCCAGCACACACAGCTGTTGATCTACAAAGAATAGAAGAATGCACAATACATGCATACTTCGTGTACATGTGTCCCAGTAATTATTCACTAATATTTCGGCCCCCACTCAAATCTTCAATATAAATATCAGGTGAAATTAGCCCTTGTCAGATAGTCTGGTCTCAGGTTAGCTCGGTGTAACGGGCACGTCCACAAACCGTTCGTCTTTGCACGACCATCCTCTGCCGATAGCTTATAGACGTAGCGCATCCACAAGGGTAGGTACACCTGGCACACATAAGAACGTCACGTGTACTGAGCATTATCTATTGTTAGTCCTCCTGTTGGACCCGTGCAAGGAAGACCTATTAGGCCGCTGACCGCTTAGTAAAGGTCCAAGCTCCTGGGTAAGACCTACTCTCTCACTCAAAATTTCAATCTTTTCTATTAAAATTCCAAAGTCTATTACAAGTCAAGAGACTTATATTCTTTGTACGACAGAAAGAAACTGAATATAAGTCGTAAGAAACAAATCATCGAAATAACTACAGTTGTATATCTCAAGTTAGTAGTAAATACGAATAAGATATTTAATCATAAATTAAATCCTTATTTTTCATCCTATTATTCTTTCAATACCTCTGTCACGATCAGCAAGGTGTACTTTAGTACTTTAAGGTGCAAGTATCCCATCACACGTATTCCTCAGCCGCTCGAGTAATACGTGCATAGTCAGTCCTACTATACTCTCGGATATCTCATACGGAAAAGGTATCGCTTACGCGGTATCATAGTAGAGGTTGTTGAGGTAGTAGAGGTTGAGTATATACGCACCCACTCATACAGAGTTGGTACGTAACAATACACAGTATGCTTCGGCTATTTTTCATGTGCCCGCAGCTAGTTGCTTCGAGAATACACGTTAGCGCTCGAGCCCAATTCATACATGAACTTGTCTCGAGACACTACCGTGTCTCTTGATCAAAATCAAAATTCAAACTCAAAATTTAAAATCAAAATTATATAGCTCATTCTTTGTATATATTTATCACTGTTTATGCGTCACTGTTTATCTGCTTTTATCATTGTTCTTACTATTACTTCTTTCTTGTTCTTTCAACTAATTCACGACTTATTACTTATTATTTAATCTTCTACCATGTAATGTTTATATTATTTATGTACTTCTAACTGTATTTTATCCATAATTTGCCCTACGGAACCTTCCAGGGTATAAAAATAAACCATCTATCTATCTATCTATCCTTTTCCTCCTATCCTTTTCCTCTGCTCCCATTCTCTCAGCCTCTACTTCCATTCCTTCTATCATTTCATCGTCTGTATCTGCTTCCCCTTCTATAGATTCTAAATTAGATCAAATCTTGTACTGCGTGTCAAAAAATGAAAATATGATTGTGAAATTTTGAAGGGACCCGGTTGAAACTAATGTATCTTTGCAAAATCAGCTCACAGCTTTGGACAACCTAGCTCAAACTGTGCAGAATCATGATGCTAGAATTTCCCAAGTTGAAACTGATCTTAATTTATTAAGATCGAAAATTGATAATATTACCAACCTAGTCTCTTCTGATTCTATTCACCTGACATTTAATATTTCTGCCTCTCATCAAATGGCCACCAATAATTCTCAATCAAGCTGTGTAGATGCTTCCTCGAATAGTGTATCATCCAGAGAGATAATTGTAACAGGACTTCCATTATGCTCTCCGGATCAATATATTAACATTATGTCAAAGGTTCTTATCTCGTTGGATGCTACAACATTACATAATGATATCTTACGCAATAGAGAATTAAAAAAGCGTTCCGAAAATACATTTAGAGGAAGTAATGATGAAGCAGCGGATCGTTCGATGGGAGGCACTGGGAAAATGACCCTAATTATAATCCTCAAAACTAGTGTGGTGCGTGATTTCTTGTTGAATTCAAAGAGAAAACATGGTAGGTTGGAAATATCCACAATTTTTCCTAATACTGGTTCTGGTGTTATTCATATTAACGAAATGTTGCCTTCTACGATCTATAAGGTGCTTCTTGAAACGAAGGTGGCAGCGAAATCCAGAGGCTACCATTATGTGTTGGTGCGAAATGGTTCAATTTTTGTCTGTAAAATTGAAGGTAGTGATGTGATCCAAATTAAAAATTATAAAGATATCCAAAAATTATGACTATCTGAATTACCCATGTCACTGCCTAGTTCTCGCAACTTGCCCAATAACAATAATACTCCTGACCTGTCTTTCTCTACCTTCAATTCAAATTCCCTCAGAGGTCATATTGAATATGTCAGAGCCTATTTCTCTATGCACTTTTCTCATGTGATCTGTGTCACTGAGACCTGGTTGCACTCTAATGTAGACAATGCCTCAGTTGAAATTGATGATTACATTTTGATACGCAACGCTAGAGAGAGTGTGATTGGGGGTGGGGTAGCTTGTTATTTTCATAAATCTTTAAAAATCCGTTATTTGTCTTCTTCTCCCTCTATTTACTCAGCAATGCCAGAATATATTTTGAACTTAGTGTAAGTGGTGATCCTCAACTTTTATTAGCTGTTGAATACCGGCCTCCCGATGTTGCTGTTACCAAATTATCATCTTTCTTGGATGACATTCGCACTTTCACTGTAAGGTATTCAAATATCGTTCTAACAGGTGATCTAAATTGCAACCTTCTCACAGTGAACCCGAATTCTAAGTATCTTAACACTAAACCTACTATGGAGCGGTCAAATAACCTTTTTCACATGTATATTAAATGACTTGGTGACGTCACGGTAGGTTTAGTGTTAAGGATTTCATTTTTAGTAACTCTCTATTCCTGATTCCCACTGGTGCTTCCTATCATCTACACAACTATGACTTATGGCTTGATGTTGTTATTGTTGATTCAGAAAATAAAGTCTGTTCTTATGAGAAATCTGAATCTCTATTTATTGCTAATCATCACTTAATATCATTTCAATATCGTCTATCTCCACCTGTACATGACTGCCCTAGGTTACGTCGTGATCTTTCTCGTTTTGATCGTGAGCTGTTTTCAGCTGCATTTCTATTACACTATTCGGCAGTCAATAGTTTTAATGACACTGATATCAATGCGACTATTGCAAGTTTCACTGAATCACTTTGTTCATCTCTTGATGTGTTGCGCCCCTCAAGATAGTACGTCCTGTTAGAAAGAGACTTCCTTAGCTATCGCCTACTATCCTTGGATACTGTTTTGAGAAAGTTCGAAATGAACAGAGGTTCGGATGTACCTTGGGGAAAAGGTGGAGAAGAGTCTTAAATGAATGTTTCAAGAAATCAAAACACCAGAGAAATAAAACAAAACTATAACGATTTATTCTAAACTTAGCGGTTGCGAACCGTTTTCCCTTTCGGTAGAGCTATACTGTGTCTTTTTTGTGAATCGCGAGAGACTACTACAAAGAGAAGATCTTCGAGAATATTTTCTTTGATTAGAAACGCGAAGAAAGAAGACTTCTCAGAGTTGAAACGCGAATAACACTGAACTCGAAATCGGAATCGCAACGCGATTCCTACGAAATATTTCGAGAGAGGAAAATTAAATTATATTAGCGAGACAAAGGATGAGTTTGTATGATCAACCTACCGCGTTACAAAAAGTTGTTATGATTCTCGGAACGTTTGGTAGATCACAACGTGAGAAGATTCGCGACAAACAGAATTATCAACGTTGAGAATTATTGACACATACATAGATTTCAAAAGAAAAGAAAACTAAAGGCGAGAGATCTTAAATAGATATATCATTCGTAATTTAGAGTCTTTAAATTAAATTAAATTAAATTCTCTCTTGCTCGAACAGATACATTAGGAAGAAAAATGCACTATATAAATCTGCTAAAAGATCTCAGTCTGAGCTAAAGTTTAATGCATACAAAATCTATCGTAATTATGTCAAGGATGAGGTAAAAAGAGCAAAGGATAATTTCTTTAGAGATCAGCTTCGTGAAGCTCGCCAACCTAAGGTGTTATGGCACATATTAGGATCCCTCAATCTTGTTCGCTCAACATCCAACTCTCCCCTAAATTTCTTCACTACAGATGAGTGAAATTCCCACTTTGCCTCGGTAGCAAGTGGTGCACTTGATTGTGAGTGTTGCGCTCAACAACTTAGCTGTATCCTTGCCAATAGGACCTCATTTTCACCTACTTTTTCTTTTGATCCCATCTCCAGCTCTGATATTGACCGGGCAATAAAGCGAGGGAATACTGGATCAGCATCTCATGGACCTGATGGCATATCTCTTCGTGTTATATCTGAATTCAATACCATCCTAACCCCATACTTAACTAGTATTTACAACCAGTCAATTTATGAAGGGTTTTTTCCTGATGCATGGAAAAAAGCACATATTCGAGCTCTTAGTAAAGTAAATAGACCTACTTCTCCGACTGACACAAGACCCATTGCGAACATTTCGGAACTGTCCAAGATCTTTGAGAGAATTGTTTATGAACAGATTTATGAATATCTCTCCTCCAATAATCTCCTTGATCCTAAACAGTCTGGTTTTCGCTATGGTTACAGCACGCAATCTGCTTTATTGAGAGTCACGGATGACATTAGAGAGGCTGTGGATAAAAGATTTGTTACCATTCTTGTTTCTTTTGATTTTTCCAAAGCATTTGATAGAGTTCCTCACTCTCTCATGCTTACCAAACTTGCAGCAATTGGACTGGATGATTGTGCAATAAAGTGGTTTCACTGTTATCTCACTGGCAGATGTATCGCTGTTAGAAACTCTGAAGGTGGCTGTTCATCTTGGCTACCAGTCTCATCGGGTGTTCCTCGGGGTTCAGTATTAGGGCCATTGATATTCTCCATCTTCATTAATGATATAGGACGGTGTCTCAAATATTCCAATCATATGATTTTTGCTGATGACTTACAAATTTACCTCCCCTGTAACCCTCTCAATATTTCACGGGGTCTTGATATGATTGGCAATGATGCACAGTCTGTGTCCCACTGGGCAAGGTTAAATGGTCTTCAGCTTAATCTTGATAAGACGAAAGTGATTGTTTGTGGTAGCAATGCCTACATTTCTGCCTTAAATCCTAATCTTGCTTTGCCTTCTCAAACGATTTCTGTGGAGGATCATAACTGGCCCTGGGTTGATAGTTTGCGCTGCCTAGGTGTTATATTGACTCAGGATCTATCATGGACTAAACAGGTCTCTCTTATCTCTAGCAGGATCAATGCAGCTTTGTCGAGACTTAAATTTCGTAAAAACTGTTTTTCACGCGAACTACGAATTAAGCTCGTTAAATCTTTAGTGCTCCCTCATATTGACTACTGCTGCGTATTATACAATGATATTTTTCTAGAACTGAATATTAAGTTGCAGAGATTAGTAAATTCATGTGTCAGATTTATTTATGATCTTAAACGTGATGAGCATGTTACACCCTTCCGTCTGGGCAAGTTGCGTTGGCTTTCAGTGTCAAATCGTCGTCTATATTTTCTAAGTTCGTATATGTATCAAATTATTCATTCTGGCTGTCCCAGTTATCTCCATGAATTGTTTATTCCTTTGCCACCCAATCTCCGTCACTCCGAACGCTTAACCAATAGTCAATCCTCCTACTATATACCTCTGCATCGCACTGCCTTTTACAGAAACTCTTTTAGACTTACTTCAATTTATTACTGGGATTCTATTCCGCAATACATTCGGGCTTCTGACTCGTTGTCAGCTTTTAAAAGAAATATGATGAGTTATTTACTGTATGATGAATTGCGTGTGATGGATGGGTGTGTGTGAATGAATGAAGGAATTCTTTATATCAGATGTGTCTGCATGTACTACTAAAATACTATTTTCTTTGTCTCATTATTATTAATTTTCCTTTTCTGTATTACTTGTTATGTAACAACATTGTACTACTTCTAAAATTGCCTTACGGAGTAACTTCTCCAGGTCATAAAAATATTCTCAATCAATCAATCAATCAATCCTTATCCCCCCTTCCTATTCTTCTCAGCTTGTCCTCTAAATCCGATACTAGTATATTAAATAGAATCGGACTTAGAGGACACCCCTGTCTTACCCCCCTTGCCGTCCAAAATACTTCGCTCGTTCTCTCTCGCACCCTCACCCTGCTTTTTACCTCGCTATACACTTCATCCACCCTCTCTACTAAGCCCTCCCTTATACCCCTCTTCCTCATCGTCTTCCACAGTCTTTCTATCCACAGCATCGAAAGCCCCCTTCAGGTCCAAGAAAAGCAAAACCCTTAAATAAAGAAATACAAACTAATGTTGTCTATCAAATCCCATGTAATAATTGCAACAAACTTTATACAGGGGAAAGTGGTATGACAATTAAAAAACGTTTCTATCATCATGAATATGATGTGAAAAAAAACAGAGAGTCTACAGGTTTGTCTAAACGCGATAAAGAAAATAACCATTCTTTTGATTTTAATAATTATAAAATCATTGACAGAGAAAATAATACGTTTAAAAGAAGAATATTGGAAGCTCTACATATTAGAAAAAACGAAAATAACGCAAACTTCCAATGCGACAAGGAGAAAATCTGTGAAATCTATAATTCTGTAATTTAATGTAAGGAATGATTTACGATCCCACCTTGAAGGTAAATAGACTTAATTCTTACCATATGTGAACACATTTAATATCTATTTAAATGATGTCAATGGTTTTATCCTACTACGACATCGTCACAATTTTATAGTCAAATATTTTATCAACTAATTGACTTTTTACTAATAAACGTTCACTTTGACATTATTACATCCCAGGTATTTATAACATTAATTAAAATTATATAAAAAAATAACAAATTTATATATTAAATATACATTTTTAACTTGAGGTTAGAATCCTCACCTAATACTGGATTTTGATTTTAGCAATCAATCTAACAATTTATTGTCAGGGATCGTAAACCAATCTATCTATCTCCATATATTCGGAGGTTTGTTCCTAATTATGAATTAATATCTGTTTGTTAACACAATTATACACGAAAAGAAAGTTCTCTATTAACAAAAATTCTCTTATAATAATTTTAGATTGTTTTATCGTCTGAAGAAGGCTCTGAATATCGAGCCGAAACGTTACGTAAACCTATAATTTATATATAGTCGCTTATAACCAAAAGAAGAAAAATAAAAATAGATTAATCTTGACTTTTAAATTCTTTCCACTCCGTTAACAATAACAAGGCTTCCGTGTCCCTTGCAGCCCCTATAGCATTGTCCGCGTACTCTATGTCCTTTAAACTTGCCTAGCATTATCCATCCCTACTGGGTTATATGCAGTAATTTTAGCCTTGTTCTTCACTAGCAATTTTGCAACTGTTGCTGGGCTATTTCTCACATCATCAGTACCAGGCTTTAAAGTTAGCCCCTATATCGATATTTCTTTTGTTTTGGACTCCATTTAATACATATTCAACCTTTTTAGTAACGTTTGTTATATGATTATAGTTACATTCCTTAACTGAACTTAAAATTTGTAGCTTGACATTGTGATCTTAAGTTATTATAAAAAATCTGATACTGCAGAGCCTTGCTTGAGAAACTCTGGATTAACTCCCAAATCAAAGTTATAGCCCTTATTTGATAAATAATTATGTACATTTCCTGCAGTACCAGGAGGAACAGTTGACTTTATCACTATTAAGCAATCTTGATTAACTCTCTCACAAGGGCTATGCCAGGGTGGTGGGTCATCGATTTTTCTCAATCTTTGCACGCTTTTAGTAGTCCACTAGGACAATACAATGTGCAAATACTAAGGTGCACTTCTCAAGCGTTTTCGAAAAAACCGCAAAAAAAGTATTGCGATTTTCGATGCGACGCGTCTGTTCCCTTGCGTTACGATCATAACCAAGCAACGGTGGCGGCCGAGTGGTTAGCGTTCCTGCTCCGTGATCGCTAGAACGCTGGATCGAGTCTCTTTGGTGTCATTTTTTTATTTTTTTTATTTTCTTTCACAAATTTCATTAATATTATAATTTAAAGGGAATATAACGCGAAAATATATTTATTTGCACGATTTTTCATTCCAATAAACAAATTTAAAATTGTAGACGAATAAAGGCGAAACGCATAAAGTTTCCCTGAAAATGTATGCATGTTCTAACTCACGAAATCCCCTATATATGCAGTCAGGTAAAATAATTGTATTTCCTTTGTACCTGGACGCTTGGGCCTGCAGACAAAGGACAAGGGGAGGGCCAGGTTTCTACCTGAATTCTCTTCCTACAGGATCAACGCCGTAGAACAGGCCTCAATCGGCAGTTGGCGCCCGTAACAGACAGTTTGCTAGTATAAGAAAAACAAGTAGTGCGCCCGAATTTTTGAAATATTATTTTGTATTAGTTTTGTGAACAAATGGAGGTGAATATTGACTGTGCAAGTACTTTAGAAGAGCATGAAGAAAGCTCCATACACAGCGCATCTGCAAAACGCGAGTTAAAAGATGCACTCGTGCATTGCATTAGTCTTCTAGAAAAAGAGGATCTTATAGATACAGAATCGTCTTCAACGATTTCTGAAAACGTAATTGTGATAAGAGAAGAAGTATTTCGACTCATCGTGGAAATGTTAGGAGAGAAAATGATAATTTTCGACGAGGACCTGATTCACCCCGAAGAAGAGGAAAAAGAAGGTTATGTTTATTGTGAACCCGCAGAAGATTTGTCGCAGGATGATGATGATGATCCTGATTTTGAGCCGCAAGAAAAGAAACTAGCAAGAGGCGAATTTATTCCTCTAGAAACCAAAATTAAAGTTGTACGACTAGCCAAACAAAACCCTTGCTGGAATTTACACACTTTACAAAGGAAAGGATCACGAAGTTTAAAAAGGAAAGATCAATTGAAAAAGTGGGAGGAAAGCGTAAAAAGCGGCGGGACAATTTTTGACAAATACGCTCTCATTGATTCCTGGACGTACGATCGTTTCGTAGAAGCTCGTAACAATTATCATCAAGTAAGTGCACATTCATATCAGCTTCACTTCTAATTTTTTTTCACAACCCGTATTTGAAGAACAAATTATGTTAGTGAAATGAAACTTTGATTTTACTTTTCAGGTTACAACAAGGAATTTGCAGCAGTGGGCTATAGGTGCCGCAGGCCAATTCCAATCGGAAACTTTTATTTTTAAAGTCTCATTGAGATGGGTTAATAGATTCAAACGTAGACATAGAATCCGCCAAAGGAAAATTACAAAATACGCCTCTCGCAAAGAATGCGCAACTGCGGAAGAAATACTGGAAGCCGCAAACAAATTTCGAACCCAAACGAAGGCAATAAGTCCAGATTTTGATGAAAAGTTCGTTATCAATACCGGTCAGACAGGTTGTCAAAATCAAGCAACCTACAACAGAACACTTGCCGCGGTTAATTCAAAAAACGTACTAGTTCAAAAAGAAAATATGAATAAAGTTACACATTCATACACGGCGCAATACGGGATTGCTTTGTCAGGGGAATTAATACCGCGTGTGTTCTTGTGCTTGTAAGAACCGACAAGAAAGTTTGGTCCCAGAGTGCAGAAAACTGTGATAGATTTAACGAAACAGTTTTCTAATGTGATGGTAACAAGCTCCAAATCTGGGAAGCTTACTTCGCAATTATATACATCTTTTTTAAATAACGTACTGCTCCCTTATGTAGAAACGCAAAATTTTTTATTAATTATAGATTCTTGGGGGGTCAAACAAACCCTACATTATATGATAAAATTTTTAGCGATAATGTAGGTCTTCCCAGTTGTACCGTAAAAGTGGTTCCGTCAAAATGTACTCCGATATGCCAACCCTGCGACGTCTATTTTTATAAACAGATTACAAATTTTATTAAACGTTTGCAAACGTGTCTCTATCTAATTGAAAATAATCCCGAAATTAATTCACGCGAAGATGCAATAAAAATACATTCCTTAATACACAATCAATTATCCGCCTCAGTGTTCCAGGATATGTTGCGTTACGCGTGGTATGCAAGCAAATTAACCGATGACGGAAATATTTTTAAACGTGCACGAAATTTGTTTTTCCAACGATATTTTAAACATGCCCCGTGAATGCGGGAAAGCATCTTTCATAAGATGTAGCCGGTGTCGTTGCTCTTATGTTTCCCCTGTTTTTACGATAAATATCTCATGATTTGTAATCCCCAAGATGCATCAAACAATTAAAATTTAATTAACTTTGATTGTTTCTTACTTATTTGTAATTATTTGTTTAATAATTAAGAATAATGAAGGAAAATCAATGCGTTTCGCCTTTATTCGTCTACAATTTTAAATATGTTTGTTGGAATGAAAAATCGTGCAAATAAATATATTTTTACGGTATATTCCTTTTAAATTATAATATAAATGAAATTTGAGAAAAAAAAATAAACAAAATTTAAAAAAATAACACCAAAGGGACTCGATCCAGCGTTCTAGCGATCACGGAGCTGGAACGCTAAGCACTTGGCCGCCGCCACTGCTTGGTTATGATCGTAACGCAAGGGAACACACGCGTCGCATCGAAAATCGCAAATTTTTTTTTGCGGACTACTAAAAGTGTGCAAAGATTGAGAAAAATCGGTGACCCACCACCCTGGCACAGCCCTTGTCAGAAACGTCACTTACTGCATTGTATATATTCTTTAAATTTGCATTTCCTATGGAGCCTGATGGAGTATCTACAGTTACAAATACTACTTCTGTATTGGGATTTATTTGAAAATACGAATCGAAAAATCTTTGTGACATTATATTATTCTCTAAATAATCTGCTAATCCAGGTTCATATAGAGGAATTTTTCCTGACTTCAAAAGTTCAATCTTCTTAGTATTTATGTCATTGCAATCAACCTTATAGCCCTGTTCCGATAACATTGTACCAGATACTAAGCCTATATATACTCTACTCCTATAATAGTTATGTGCATTTTATTATCAGTTGAAAATGTAGCTTAGCATTTAAAATAAACATTATTAACAATTAGAGTCATAAACTTTTATTGTTACATTATTGTTCTTAATTGCCTTACCTTCCGAATAAACTATAAATAAGGTTGACGGTATTAATATCAAAGTATCCTTTCTAGAAAAACCCCTTCTTTGACCGTAGGTTTTAAATAAATCTATTGATTTCTTCAGTTTTTCGGTCCTTTAGAAATTATTTATTTCAAAATTATGTTGACGTTTCGACAACTAATACGTTGTCATCTTCAGAACTGTACAAAATTTTTTTATAACATTAAATAATTAGTATAAAACATTATTTTAAATAATAGATTTCGTTTTACAAAATTGTATAATTACCATAAATTGATTAAAATTTAAACTATTTAAATAACATCGTCAAGATACTTTCGACTACAGAGTTTTAATTGTAGTGACATTTACTTTTACAGTTATTAGTTTTGAAGTCAATTTAAATGAGATATACAAAGCAGTTTCGTTGTGTGATACTCAAAATATTGAATGTTTTCGTATTAACTAATTTCAGTTTGATGATATGTATTTTCTATATGCTTATGTACTTTTATATAAAGATAATACTTTGAAGTTTAAATGATATATGATAAAGTATTCATATGAGAAACTTTTTTATTTTTATTTTAATTATTCATGTATTTTATAAAATATTTTATAAAAATTTCATAAAATACATGAATAATTAAAATAAAAATAAAAAAGTTTCTCATATGAATACTTTATCATATTTCATTTAAACTTCAAAGTATTATCTTTATATGAAAGTACATAAGTATATAGAAAATACATATCATCAGAATGTAACTAGTTAATTTGAAAACATTCAATATTTAGATTATCACACAACGAAACTGCTTTGTATATCTCATTTAAATTGACTTCAAAACTAATAACTGTAAAAGTAAATGTCACTACAATTAAAACTCTGTAGTCGAAAGTATCTTGACGATGTTATTTAAATAGTTTAAGATGACAACGTATTACTTGTCGAAACGTCAACATAATTTGGAAATAAACAATTTCTAAAAGACCGAAAGACTGAAGAAATCAATACATTAATCAAAGTATCATGTAAAACACTTTTATGAGGTAATTCATTAAATATAACATATGTTACCATTGCAGAAATTATTGTCCTCTATGTATTGTGATGGGGGTTTTTCGAACCGCATCAACAAATGTAACGAAGCGTCCTACCTGGTAAGGACGTCGAACACGGGAATCGAGGAACTCGAATCCCGGTTAACCGGTAAGGCACCGCCGTATCCCCTGGGCAACAAACCTAACCTAGTTCTGTCACCTTTCGCCGCTCGTTCTCTTTTCCATGCTTTCGTCGAGTATCGATCGTAAATCGGCCGAAGGAGCAACGGGGGAATCGAAGCCTGGAATACCAGCGTCCATCATGCTGCACGAGAACCGGGAGGCAATTCAAGTCTCGGCCGTCACGAGGAAGGAGATACTCACTCCGCAGCCGCAAGGACTGGGGAACAACCACCGGCGCTGCCCCGGCTCCAGAGCGAGGAGTCTTCCACACCGGGACCCGGACTTCCCGGAAGAGACAGCGCCAGGGAAACGCCTTCAAACCGTCCCGCCTAACCTAGCAAGAAGCTGGTAGTTCGGAGGGCAGCACCGTACGGGCCGCCGAAGGATCCAGCGCCTCGACGATCGACTTCCCCCTCTCCGACGCCGAGCCACGGAGATCATTCTCGTGTTCGACGGCACCAAGGAAGGACGCAACGCAACAGCTCGTACCGCCGCCATATTTTTTGTCGTTGGGAAGGCCACGGGAGACACCGCCGCCAAAAGAGGAGGAGAGCGAGCCGCGTTTGGCACTATTTTTCTTATTAAAAAGATAAGAAGAATCTTTTCGTTGAATTTATTTTAGTTTCTTTTTTTATATTTTGTTTGCCCGGCACGTGGCCGGTAGAGTTCCGGGGGAGAAAGGGAGCGCCCTTTCGCTTCTGTTCTTTTCTTTTTCTTTTAGTATTAAGTTCCGGTTCCGGGTGTCCGGGCCGGAAACGGTTGCTCAGGGGAACTTCTCGGCCTCTCCGGGAGTTCCTTCCATTTTGCGTGTGTGTGTGAGAGAGAGAGAGTGCGTACGTGGTGAGAGAAGCGTGCGAGCCGGTAGCGTTCCGGCCGCCATTTTGAGACACGCCGGGTGAAATCCGAAATTTCTCCCGGGATCGGGTTTCTCGTTAGTATTAGACAATTAATTTTAGTATTAATATTATTAGCTTTATTTTCTTTTTCTGATGTAAAAGAATATTTGTACCGGCGATCCGGGTTATCAATAGTGTAATGTCCGGAGACATCACCCGAAAGACCCCCACTGCCTTCTACAAAAACTAAACATTTTAGAAAGGACGGGGCCAGAAACCAAAAGAACACTGTAACCCATAAAATAGACATTAAGATAAGCGACGCACGTATCCTTACTTAAAGGGTCAAAAATTTTCCTACAACAGACTTCCTCTATAAAAATTTTACGACCCTTCTTAGAACTGAAATGCATTTACTTAGATAATTCAAACAAAAATTCTGTGCAGGAGAACTTTAACCCAACCATTAGAATAGTCTAATTTTACGACCGTAAAGCCAATAGAAATTAAGCTACAAAATGTATATAAAGGAAGAAAAAACTTCCAAACAAGTCAGTTGTACCCCTGCTTCATCGGAGGAACTATCGTGTGTAAATAAAAATGTAGTTGTTTTAAAGTTATTTTGATCTTTTCTTTTGGAATTGTCCATTTCGAATGTCAGTTTCGCGTTATTTCTCATTTTTCCATTAAGCTGGTCGATGGAAGCTCCGGGAGTGTTTTTCCCCTCGTCATCGAGATTACTCCAGCTGCATCATTGATTCCACAAATGGGGAATCCTCGATCTCTTTATTAAATTTTAAGATTCCAACCCGAGATATTTCTCCACAATTGGGGAATCCTCGGCCTCTTTACCAAATCCTAAATCCAAATCGAGATATTTCTCCACAATTGGGGAATCCTCGATCTCCTAATTAAATCTTAAATCCAAACCGAGATATTTCTCCACAATTGGGGAATCCTCGGCCTCTTTACTAAATCTTAAATCCAAATCGAGATATTTCTCCACAAATGGGGAATCCTCGATCTCTTTATTAAATTTTAAGATTCCAAACCGAGATATTTCTCCACAATTGGGGAATCCTCGGCCTCTTTACTAAATCTTAAATCCAAATCGAGATATTTCTCCACAAATGGGGAATCCTCGATCTCCTTATTAAATTTTAAGATTCCAAACCGAGATATTTCTCCACAATTGGGGAATCCTCGGCCTCTTTACTAAATCTTAAATCCAAGTCGAGATATTTCTCCACAAATGGGGAATCCTCGATCTCTTTACTAAATCTTAAAATTCCAAACCGAGATATCTCTCTACAATTGGGGAATCCTCGATCTCCTTATTAAATCTTAAATCCAAACCGAGATATTTCTCCATAATTGGGGAATCCTCGGCCTCCTTACTAAATCTTGAAACAGAGATATTTCTCCATGTCTGGGAATTTTCGATCCTTTTATGTTCCAATTCCAAACCCAACGAATTCTCTGAATAGGGAATCTTGACCATCATTTCTAAGACCCAAGATTCCTCTTCTCGAGGAATCCTCAAATTCCTTTTTCTACCTTCTCTTCCAAAAATTATAGGTTTCGATTTCGTTTGTTCCGACAATTTCCTATCCCTGAATCGGTTTTCTACATCGATTCAAAAATGGAAACTAAGTCTTGAGTTGCTCTTGAATTACCATTCAAAACCCCAATTCTAGACGTAACAATAGTTTTCCGATTATTTCTTTTATGTTATTTCTTTTTGCTCTTCGGTGTTATTTGGTTTGACCGGAAGTAAAGATCCGGATTATATTAGATTCCGGGAGTTTTTTTATTTTATTTTTCCGGTCCCCAAGCTTTCTTTTCGTAGATTTTCAGCAACCAGCACGGCCAGGTGGATCCTGGCTGGCGCCCAACGACATATTAAAGTGCACGTTGTGGAGGTTGCCCGACCCTCCCAAATACCACGTCACAGTATTTATAAGGTGCAAGTGCAGTAGCATCAGTAAGAGTAAAAGCTTTTAACATAAAGAGCAAAATTAGATTTTAATTAATTCCTAAAATCAGCAGTAATATTAATTCCAACAAGGAAGGCACATGCCAATAAAATAACAAAGGTGGAGTAAAAAAAATAGTTGTCGTTAGAGCTGAATAAAATAATCTGTGACAGAGAACGATTCTCTGCCCCAAAAAGTCCCGTAACCCGTGACACGCGGAAACTCGGATCGATAATTAAGGTTAGAAACCGCGGTAGATTGACAATTATCGATCCGACCTGGAAGTCCCTCTAGTCTGTAAGGTAATAGCTTGTAAGATAATCTATTGCGTCCCGACTCAGTCGGTAACATGTATTAGAACCGACGCCAGATTCGAAACGGCGTATGATTTAGAATGTTAAGATCGATATTGTATAATCGGACCGATGGCGACATCGGTCGGCCGAAACCCGACATGTTACGTACGGCACGCTGACCCCTCAAAAGCGACGACGAATGAAGAGAGCTATGGAGCACGACACTTCCGGGGAGAAAACTTCGTAGTTCAACTCCACGATTGAGAGTCCCGAAATCCCGAGGGAAATACTCGCTGCCACAAGATTCACGCGGGACAGAAGGCCGAATATTCGGCGGAGTCCCCGACAGCCGCTTCCGGTTCCCATGGGAGAGTTACGACCCCTCTCGTATCTGGCGAGGCTCTCAACGACTCGAGAGGTTCTCGCCAAATCGGGGAAGAAACCGGAAACGGCAACTTCCACGTCGGATCAGAGACTAGCTGCACGCCCGATCGCACTCCGCGATAAATTTTGCCGATTTCTCGGAGACGTCAGCAGAAAAGGGACGTTACGTGAAACTCCCGTGTGCCCAAGAGGTTCGGAGGTTACCCGGATAGACCAGGAGGAGGAACCGGGAGATATCGAAGCCCGGACGACCGAGTTTCCGAAGACGACCGGTGTACGGTAAGGGCCACCATCTTCCATATAAAGACGACCGAGTGGGCTCGGCGCTTCCCGTATGCCAACGGGGAGCCCAAAATCGATTTTGAGCGGGCTCAGCGTGCCCTGGTCGGAAATGTTCTTTTAATTGTTATTTTTCTTTTGTCTCTGTTCGAACTGAATATAGCTGCTTCTTTTTTATTTATTTTGCGTTTTTCTTTTTGCTTGACCGTGTCGAACCCTCCCCTCTTCCACATACTGGCTCAGCCGGAGCATTTTAGATCCCCGGAATCGTGGTACTCAGTACCTGGCGCCCAAAACCCCCTAGTATTCTTTGCATGAATAAGTTTTTCTAGGACCGAGAACGTCGGAGATCGGGGTCGCGAGATCCCCCTTTAGTG
The DNA here is from genome assembly GCA_949825005.1 of Gasteruption jaculator. NCBI lineage: Eukaryota > Metazoa > Arthropoda > Insecta > Hymenoptera > Gasteruptiidae > Gasteruption > Gasteruption jaculator. The sequence continues at coordinate 5,135,006 of OX463772.1, read as the reverse complement.
ACGTGACGAATTCCACGTCACAAACATAATTATTACTGACTCTTTTATCACAAGTTTCTTATTAATTATGTCTAATGTAGCAAAGATTAATGCAGATACAATAAAAAATAAGAATTTTAGGATTAACATCTTTACTATGAGCTTTGGTAGTTGTTTTGAGACAATTCGAAATAAACAGAGGTTCGTATGTACCTTGGAGAAAAGGAAAAAGAAAATCTTGGATGGCTGTTTAAAAAATTATAAATGCCAGACAATTAAAACAAAACTAAAAAGGTTTATTGTAAGTTTAGAGGTTGCGAACAGTTTTCCTTTCGGTTGAGTTATAGTTGGCCTTTTTAGCGAATCGCGAGATACTACTAAAAAGAAGGGCTTCGAGAATCTTTTCCTTGACTAGAGATGCGAATAAAAAAAGATTTCTCAGAATCGAGACGCGAATAAAACTCAAACATAGAAACAGAATAGCAACGCGATTCCCACGAAATAATTTCGAGAGACGACAATTAATTATATTAACGAGACAAAGGGTGAGTTTGTGTGATCAACATACAGCGTAAGAAAAAGTTGTTGTGATTCTCGGAACGTTTGGTAGATCACACCGTGGGAAGATTCGCGCCAAACAGAATGATGACCGTTAAGAGTTATTGACACATACATAGATTTTCAAAGAAAAGAAAAATAAAAGCGAGGGATCTTAAATAGATATATTATTCGTAATTTAAAGTCTTTAAATTTTTTCAAAGTTATCATTTCTAAATTCAAAAGACATTTAATTTTCTTATTTCAAATGCTTCATAATCATATTTGTTGTGAATTTATTTCTGAAGACAGTTTCACTTTACTTCAATATCATAATATCAATATTTTGAACAGTCTCTAGGCTTAGTTCCCACGGTCTTATTTTTCTCACGCTATAATTTCGATTTGAAAACGAAACATTGACAGTCAGTTGTTATCACTCTATCGGTCGTAAAGGTTGATTCGGTACCTTGTACGATTCTCAATAAACGGCTTTTGATTATTAATTATCCAGATACTCTTTCGTTGCTTCTTCAATCATACAGTCCATTCTCCTCTTTCACACATTTCCGGCTCACTCATATCACAACAAAATTAAAGGAAATTGTCTCTTTCTCGAACAGTAGTAATAGCAATACCAACAAAACCAATAATAGTTACTAACCATCTTTGCCAAATTATATTTTCGCTTAGTAAAGGGATTGCAAGAAGTATAACAAATAATGACGTAGAAAAACTTATAATCGTTGCAGTTACTATTGGGAAAATACTCAATTCATAGGTCCATAAAACCATTCCACAAAACAACAATGCACCTCTAGTTATTTGAATAGATATTTGACTTGTTTTAAAAGCTTCTATTCCATAGTAAAACATAAAAGGTACAAGGGTAATAGTGGTAAACAGAAAGCGGAAAAAAATTATTTCAAAACTCTGAATATGTAAACTTAGATATTTTGATATAGTATCATTAGCTACGCTACTAAATAAGCTAAGTATAAACCAGATAACCCCAAACAAATAAGCTCTCAGTCTGTAATCCATAAAGCTTCTGATTTAACAGATACGATGTACTCATATAATTTTAATACAAAACTAATAAAATAAAGGTTTCTAATGTATGGTTCCAGAATATGATCTGAGGGTTAATTATAAATAATTCGGGAAATTTCGTCACTGTGGACATATTAAGAGCTATGTAACGAATGTTTAGATTTGTGAGTAATAGTAAGGTTCAAGGTAAGGAAAATGGTAGTGAGGTAAAGTAGAATAACGTTGATTTGATAATTTAAGCTCATCTTCCGTCTTGCTACATCTCTCTTTATATCTCCTCTTTTGCAGCAGATTTATTCTTGCTGCTTAAATTTAGGTGCACGTTAATTTTGCGATTTGCATATTATTCTAATGCTTATATAATGCCTTCATTGAATATTTGATTTTGAGGTAATAAGATGCCAAAAAGTAAAACTAAACGTGGAACGGAAGATTTGAAGGGTAATGCAGGCCCAAGCAAAAGATCTCGTCTCAGTTCTGATCCTAAAAAAAATAAAGAGATTATCTCTAGCAAAGTAATAAGTACGCTGAAGGTTGTTGTTAAAGGTGATAGAACTTTAGCTATTGAGGAATGGGTCAAGGCTCACCCTGTAACAGTAGAGGGTCTAACAGTTGAGCAATCGGACCTCTTATGTAATGCATTTCGTGATGAATCTTGTTGGTCAGGTGCAACACTAGATGTTGCTAAATTGATAGGAGAATTAGCTAAATCAGGTGTGTTAAATCCATTTGCTATATATAAAAATGGCATGTATTGAGTGTGTAGAGAGTAAAATTAAGCAATTATTTGACAAGGCGTTAGAGTCTTTTAGATCTGATATATCTCATAAAGGCGCATGTGAGGAAGATAGGAATTTAGCTTGCAGTGATGAGCTTGCAAGAGTTGAATTGTCAAGTTCCATGGGAAAACGTGATCATATTTTCAAATTCTGGATTGATCAAGAATCAGGTAACCTTAGAGAAAATATAGTAGCAGAAGATGGATTTAATAAGGCTGTAGATTTCAAGTGGATTAAGGGAGTCGAACACTTCTATAATCATCTGTGTTCTGAAGAAAAATTAGAGAAAGAAGGGCGAGAAAAATTGCTAGTTTCTGCTATTGCAAAATTATCTCCATTGCAATGTAGCTATAAACTTGCTTCTACCTTAAATTCCCCTCTAGGTAAAGTCATAAGCGCAAAAGTAGATCATAAGTCACTACTCGGGCTACCGAACAGTGATGTTAGCTGTGCCGCAATTTCACGCGCATGCGTGGAAAAGCAGGGGCGTATATGTATTTGGCGCTAGAAGACTTTGGCAGGATTTAGCAAAACCATCAGGTGTTACAATACTGATTTGATAGAACATTCACAGACGGTCAAATATTTAAAAAATATAATGTGTTATAATAATAACAACAACAACAACAACAACAACAACAACAACAACAACAACAACAACAACAACAACAACAACAACAACAACAACAACAACAACAACAACAACAACAACAACAACAACAACAACAACAACAACAACAACAACAACAACAACAACAACAACAACAACAACAACAACAACAACAACAACAACAACAACAACAACAACAACAACAACAACAACAACAACAACAACAACAACAACAACAACAACAACAACAACAACAACAACAACAACAACAACAACAACAACAACAACAACAACAACAACAACAACAACAACAACAACAACAACAACAACAACAACAACAACAACAACAACAACAACAACAACAACAACAACAACAACAACAACAACAACAACAACAACAACAACAACAACAACAACAACAACAACAACAACAACAACAACAACAACAACAACAACAACAACAACAACAACAACAACAACAACAACAACAACAACAACAACAACAACAACAACAACAACAACAACAACAACAACAACAACAACAACAACAACAACAACAACAACAACAACAACGGCGACAGGAACAACAACAACAACAACAACAACGGCGACAGGAACAACAACAACAACAACAACAACGGCGACAGGAACAACAACAACAACAACAACAACGGCGACAGGAACAACGTACGCCGACGTGATACGGACAATCCGAAAGACGGTGGACCCAGACCGGGACGTCAAAATAAAGACGATAACGAAGACAAAAACAGGAGCGGTACTCCTCCGGCTTGGAAAGGGGCAGGAGGGGCGACTGGATCTCCAGAAGTCTCTCCAGGGTGCCCTTGGAAAAGCGGGAGAGGTCCGCGACATGACCCCCAAGGTAATTTTGGAGATCATGGACCTCGACTGCGTGACAACGACAGACGAGGTGACGGACGCACTCGCGACAAAGACGACGCTACGGACGCCTCCGAAGGTTCACATGTTCGGCCCAAACAACCGAGGGCAGGTTATGGCCGTATGTGAGCTGGACGAGACCGACGCTAACGTCCTGCTCCAGGCGGGCAAAATACGAATTGGCCTGGTGAACTGCCGCATCAGGCTGAGACTGATGGTGCCGAGGTGCCACAAGTGCCTCGGCTACGGACACCTGCGACGCGACTGCACAGGACCGGACCGACGGGACTGCTGCTGGAGATGCGGCGTACGGGGGCACACTGGGAGGCAGTGCGAGGCCCAAGCGTGCTGCTTTCTGTGTGCCGACCTACAGGGACAGGACAGAAAGCACGTCCCGGGAACGGCGAAATGCGCCGTTTTCAGGGCGGCGCTAACTGACGCCAAACGGACTAACAGATGACAGTAGTCCTGCAGGGAAATCTGAATCGGAGCAGCGCGGCACACGCGCTGCTCCCTCAGATCGCTGCAGAACTTGACGCAGACATACTGATACTGAGTGAACAGTACAGGGACATGGACGGAAAGACATGGCTCGCAAACGGGGCTGGTACCTCGGCGCTTTGGGTCATGGGGCGGAGCGCCTGGATCACAACAAACCGAGGGGTGGGTGAAGACTACGTTTGGATGACGGTTGGCGCTGTCACTTATGTCAGCGTCTATCTGACTCCAAACTGTAGCATCCGCGAGTTTGAAGAAAAGTTGGACTCCCTAGAGGACGCCTTGAGGGGAATCGCGGGTGACGTCGTCGTCGCCGGCGATTTCAACGCACGGGCGCTCGAGTGGGGAATGACTACGACTAACAAACGTGGACGGCTGCTGTTAGAGATGGCCGCGAGGCTGGATCTGACAGTGGCAAACGACGGAAACACGCCGACATATAGACGCCCGGGATTCGGGGACTCGATTCCCGATGTCACCCTGATCTCGAGCGGACTATTGACTAAAGTAAGGCAATGGAGGGTGGTCGAGGACTTCACAGCCAGCGACCATCAGTACATTGTCTTCAACGTAACGGACGACACAAAAAAGAACAGAGGAAGAAGCCGGGGCCCACTACGCTGGGACGTAAACCGACTTGACAGAGACAGACTTCTGGAGAGTCTCCGGATGATGGAAGGCCCGTCTCTGGGGACTCCCCAGGAGTCATCCAAAAGAAACAGGGTGGAAGCCCTAGTGGAGGCGACAATGAGTGGTCTTCAACGACTCTGCGACGCCTCCATGCCACGAAAACGGTACGGAACGAACCGACGGACATGCTACTGGTGGACGGAGGAGATCGCGGACCTTCGCCGGGCCTGCCTGGCGCTCCGCAGGAGGGTGCAGCGTGCGCGTGTCCGCGGGGACGCGACCTCACTCGCTGTGGAGTTAAAGTTGGCCAAAAAACGGCTGAAGTTCGCGATCAACACGAGTAAAAAACAGAAATGGACGCAGCTTATCAGCGACGTGGACGGCGACCCCTGGGGTGACGGTTACAAGATTGTAACCCGAAAACTGGGGGCACGTGGCCCGCCGTTGATAAGAGACCCCGACTCGACGAAACGTATTATAGACGGACTTTTCCCCACCCACCCTACACGGGCGGATGAGGAAGACGAAGACGGACTGACGGACGTCCCGTTGTTCACGGGGGAGGAGCTTCTCAGAGCAACTTCCTCGCTGAAGAACGGGAAAGCACCTGGACCCGACGGGATTCCCAGCGAGGTTATCCGGCACGTTGCTTTGCATAGACCGGGCATCCTCCTGGGAATGTACAACGATTGTCTGACCGAGGGCGTCTTCAGCAGAACATGGAAGGTGGCGAGGCTAGTCCTTATTAGTAAGGGCAAGGGAGATCCTGACTCGCCGTCTTCCTACAGACCTCTTAGCCTGCTTAATACAGCGGGGAAAGTCTTTGAGCTGCTGATACGGCCCAGACTACTTGACGCTATACGAGACGCTGGCGACCTATCCAACCGACAACACGGATTTCGGAAAGGACGATCGACGATAGGCGCCATACAAGACGTTATAGACATTTTTGACAAAGCACAGGAGGCGTGCCACGCGGCTAGACCCATAGTCATGCTGGCCACGCTCGACGTACGCAACGCGTTCAACTCGGCGAGGTGGGTGGACATCCTGGAGGCGTTCAAAACGACCTTCCGGGTACCCCCCTACCTTCTCCGAGTTGTACAAGACTACCTTAGAGACCGACGAATTACGTACGAGACGAACGAGGGTACGAGAGAGAGGGTAGTATCCGCGGGCGTAGCCCAAGGATCGATCCTCGGCCCCGACTTCTGGAACGTGCTGTACGACAGTTTGTTGAGGCTGGAAATGCCCCTGGACACCTCCCTCATCGCCTATGCTGACGACGTGGCGGTCGTCATCATAGAGCGGGACTCACACCTGGCCCAACTCAAGTTGAACCAGGCGATGAGACGAGTGACCAGGTGGATGAACGAACACGGACTGGAACTGGCAATTCACAAGACGGAACTGCTACTACTGACAAGGAAACGGATCCCCACGATCGTGCCGATGACCGTAGGGACGGAACAGATCGAGACCAGAGGGGAAGTCAAGTACCTGGGGGTCACCCTGGATACAAAGCTGACCTTCTGGCCTCATATACAGAGGGCCATAGAGAAGGCGACGGAGAAGACCAAAGCTCTTAGCCGAATCATGGCCAATACGCACGGACCACGACCGAGTATACGTAAACTGCTCATGACAGTGACCCACTCGACGCTCCTCTACGGAGCAGAGATCTGGGCCTCTGCGTTAAGGGTAAACAAGTACCGCAATGCCATTTCCGCCGTCCAACGAAGGGGGGCGTTACGGATAGCGTGCGCATATCGCACGATATCGGCCGGTGCGGTACTTGTGATCGCGGGGGTTATTCCCATAGACCTTCTTGGGAACGGAGAACCGAACCGGTGCGAGCCGACGTTACGAACGACGAACGAACCAGGACGCTTGACGAATGGCAGAGACGCTGGACGACGGACGTGCCTGGAGCCTGGACAAGACGACTGATCCCGACGATACGCCCGTGGAAGGAGAGGGATTTTGGAGAGGTGGATTTGTACCTAACACAGTTCCTCTCCGGCCACGGATACTTCCGGAAGTACCTGCACAAAATGGGTAAGGTTAAAACCCCCCAGTGCAGGTACTGCGGATGGGACAGAGACGACGCAGAACACACCTTCTTTGACTGCGACCACTGGGCTGACAGAAGGCGGCTTCTGGAGACTGACGGTGGCCCGGTCACCCCGGACAACGTCATCGCCAGAATGCTGCATAACAGAGACAAATGGACAGAAATGACCACGTACGTGACGGACGTACTCAAGACGAAAAAAGACGATGGATGCCTGGATGAAGCATGAGTGAGTGAGTGAATGCACGAGGTATGGAGAGGACCGCTCACGCAGTCTAGACACCGCCACCCGGACTGAGAACATGCGAAGAGCAGGACCGGCCGGGAGAGGAGCCGAGGGGGGGTTTTTAGTGGGTAGCCAGTGCTGAGGAGTCCCACACACCGGGGGAGGCATCCCCCGACGGCGCATAAAGTGTTTTCCCCTCCTTAAAAAAAAAAAAAAACAACAACAACAACAACAACAACAACAACAACAACAACAACAACAACAACAACAACAACAACAACAACAACAACAACAACAACAACAACAACAACAACAACAACAACAACAACAACAACAACAACAACAACAACAACAACAACAACAACAACAACAACAACAACAACAACAACAACAACAACAACAACAACAACAACAACAACAACAACAACAACAACAACAACAACAACAACAACAACAACAACAACAACAACAACAACAACAACAACAACAACAACAACAACAACAACAACAAGAATAATAATAATAATAATAATAATAATAATAATAATAACGTAAATACTAATCAATTGTCATAACCTGAAAAAGTAGATAAATTGACACCCGCAGAAAAAGTAAAACGGGCAGAAATTAATTTAGCAGGATTTTTTGCTGAGCATAATATTCCTTTTCAAACTGCAAACCATTTAGTTTCCTTATTAAAAGATGTTTAATTGATGAATCTACAGATATTTCGGATACAAAACTTCTTTTCATTTTCGTACAATATATATGTCCGAAGAGTAAGAAAGTTAAAACGCAATTATTAGAATTAGTAAAGTTAGATGCTCGAAATTGTTCCGCGAACTCGATATATGAAACATTTAAATCTATTTTACAAAAAAAGGATATTTCTTTGCAAAATATTGTAGGAATGGCGAGTGATAATGCATCGGTAATGACTGGATGCAATAATTCCTTCTTTTTGCGTTTAAAATCTCAGGTACCGCATGTTGTTTTATTAAATTGTACTTGCCAAGTAAACCCTGTAATCAATCACCTTAATCTTGCAAAAGTATTTTCAGACAGGTTGCAACTTGTATTTCGGGAAGCTCAAATAGATGTGCAATTTTACAGGAAGTCCAGGATTATTTTGAAGTAGAAAAAAATAAAATTCTCAAATTATCAAATACAAGATGGTTTGTATTACAGAAGTGTGTTATCAGACTTCTTGATAATTTGGGAAGTACTAAATAATTTCTTTACATTAGCTGTTTTTAAAGATGATTTAAAATCCGCAGATGATATATTAACTTATTTGAATGATGATTCCGGTAAAGCTTATTTGCTATTTTTAAAATATTCGTTGGATTTTTTTAATAAGTGTAATGTTCTTTTTCAATCTCGAAAGGTTTTAATTCATACAATTTTTAATTGCAGCCAACGTTTAATACACGAAATTGGTCAAGATTTTATTAATCCTGACGCCTTTAAATTTAAAAGATGAAAAAATGATTAAAGATATATGTAGGACCAGAATGTGAACGTTTTTTGATAGAACAATGTTCAGAATCAGTAGATTTAATGAATTTATAATAAATGGTTTAAGTTTTTATAAAACAGCAATGCGGAAAATGATGAAACGATTGCCCTATAATGATAGTTTTTTCAAAGAGTTGAGTTTTTTAGAAGCGAAGAGTGCACTGTATCAGGAAGGTCGAAATGAAGTTAAAGATTTATTGTATATTGCCACGCATATTTCAAATATTAATGTTAATCAATTAAGTTTAGAACGGGAAATTTTACCAATGCATTTTGATGATTTGCAAAGAAAAGAGTTAGCGTCTTTAGAAATTGATGAGATGTGGATACAAATATTAGAAAGTAAAGATTATAATGATAATTATGTGTTTCCAAATTTAGACATATTAGTAGAGATTGTTCTTTCTTTTCCACACTCTAATGTAGAAGCGGAACGAATATTTTCAATCGTGACAGATTTAAAAAATAAAAAGCGAAAGCAGCTACGTAACGATACTGTTTTCGCTCTTTGTGTCGTCCGGTCAAGCTTCCAAATGAATAATAATATTAACTGTAAAAATATTAAAGTAGATTCAGAACATTTCGAGCTTCACAATACAGAAAATTTATATTCCCATTAAAAATAATTAAATTTTGTTTTTTCGGTAACCCCTAAAATTTGAATAAAAATATTTTAATTTTTTACAAGTTTATATAAAATATTTATTTGCATGTTAAACATGTTGAAATAAGCTGTTTTCATTTAATTAAAAAAATTATAATTTTTGATTTTTAGAAACAAAACTTTGTAACAAAGTTGGGTCCATAAAGTACCCCCTTTCACAGTGTCTAGGCACGTCGTTGCGGCTATTTTCTCGCGCATGCGCGAGTTTTTGCGGCACAGCTAACATCACTGCTACCGAATAGGAAAGATAGGGGTGTGATCTATTGTCCTCTTAGTTGCTTAGTAGAGCATGATTTTCTTTGCACAATTAAGTATGTTATCCAGTACTTAAGCGAGGGATGTTCAAGATCTGAAGTAGAGGAAATGCTTTCACCTAGAGGATATGCACATCTTCTCTCATCGCTTTCATTTGTTGTAGTTTCTAAAGATTATGACTTGGATAACAGGAATGAAGCAAGATCAGCTATTAGCAGTCTTTGGAGGTCTAGTGTATTTGACCAAAATAAAATAAATGTTGTCGATCCTTTTAAAGATAGGATTGCTTTTGTTGCAATGGAGAATGCAATTTAAAATTTGATTGTAGATCAGGAGAACAGTAAGAATACTCAAAGTGCTGGCGATAGTGAAAAAGTTAATTTGGTCTTGAGTATTTTAAAGTTTGCTAGAGATTGTTGTTCAGATAAAAGCTTTAAATTATTCAAAGGAAGGATAGCAAATAGTTTAGATAAAGTAAGAAATTCTAAAATGATAGATGCAACTAGCTCATACAATTTAATAGAAGAGATGTGCAAATCGGCGAAAAGCTTAAGTTTATCCTCAGCTAGTGCTGAAGGTCCTCAATTTACGTTAGTAGGTACTAGTGTTAGTATTTCGCCTGCTACAGTTATTAACAAACAGAGGAGTATTTATGCATGTTAATGGTGAAAATCGTGAATTAGTTAGGGGTTTATTAAGTAGAGGTTGTGCTGAGTTTAGTAATCAATTTGTAGATTTTTTAAACAACTGTCCATCCTTTTTGCATTCGGCTAATAAGCCTGGCTCTTTTCCTGCATTCTTCTTTGGTATGTTTTCTACTGCACATGATGCAGGTATATTAGTTGAAGATGAAAGAGTCTATTTTACAAGCTTTTATTTAGTTTCACCTGTCCCGTTGTCTGTGTGTCGGTCTGTAATCAAATCTTGCAAGTTACATTTGATCCACTTCCCGGTTTCCGATTGAGCTGAAATTTTGCATGCATGTATAAACCGGATGACAATGCAATATTATGATAAAAAAATGAGATATTTAAGTATAAATAAAGTACATAAACTTTAAGTGCTCAAAGCAGCACATATTATGTGAACGTACTACGCACGGAAAAACGCTGCTACGCGCTACGAACTACGTCGTAGTAAATCTCGAATTCAAAATACTAAAAAGTTAAAAATAAATTAACTCTAAAAAGAAATATAACACTTCATAAGTTCATTGTAACCTTTAACGATAATTAAGCTTCTTCTTCTACGACAAAATAATTCCATATCGTACATAATTATATTTTTTTAACACTAAAACGTTACACCTTAATTATTAAATCTTCCCGTTTTTATCACAGTCCCAATTTTATAAATAAAAGCGTGTTACATTGTGATAGCAAGAGGAAAAAGAAGGTGCTAAATGTTCTTGTTACGTCCTAGGCAGGTTTACTCTTTGGCACAACCTATGCCACCTCGGCAGGCCAGTAAAGCCCTATCCTGACAACGTAGCCCCTTCGAGTATATCTGTCTATGCGACAAAACTCCGGGCTGGGCCGAATTAGTTTGATGGGGAAATTTGGGATTGTTAATGACGAAAATGTGCCTGATGGGATGTATTTTGCCCTATCCTCAAAAAAATTGGAAAGGAACCACTCTTAATATTGAATTAAAAATACCTTTAAAGCCTTGTAAATTCAAACGGGTCGAACAATTGGTGTTGTGCCGAAAGGTAGATGGTCCCAATCGAGTCCTCCGTCGGGGCAGCAGGCGTTGGTAGTAGATGACGTCGGGAAAGGATGCAGTCACAAACTTAATGTGTTTCGAATTAAATAGACTTTGATAGAATTTATATTCGGTTTTTATTGCACCTTTATTTTTCTTACAATGAACTAAAACGCGATGTATACTAAACTTAATTTCTCAATATAATATACCGCCAATAGAATATATCGCCGTGTTTTATAAATTCGAAGGTGCAAATGGGCAGCACTTCGGTGAGGATCACGGTAGGACTGATTCTTCCGAAAATTTTAAGGGTTTATATATATTTGTAGAAACCTATAACTAGGAGGCGGGGGTAATTATATCCTCTAAATTTACTAAAAGCAATTCCTTGCTACTTGTCTTCCGCGGCTTTTGTCTTTCCTGCACTCTGACAATAGTAATAAAATTATTGATATATCCTTTCCTCGGACACTTTTCCATCTAATTATCTCCTTTTTTGGGCGCTCTGCTGTTGTCGGTGTCGGGAATTCGGTATACATTGTTCCGCTTGACCGATGATTTTCCGTGAAATTGTGTTGAGTATATAGTTTTAGATATTTAGCTTTTAACAGTGACTTTAAAAGTGACATATTTATGACTGGGTTTAGTCATCCTAGTTACCAGCTGCTTCTTTAAATTGTCTTTTCTTGTTTTTATTTCTTTAATTAATTAGAGGAATTCGTCGAACTCATTAATTATAAAGGTATCTGGAGTGCAGGAAACGTCCAACGATTCATTTGCGTTTAGAGTTTAGTTTCATTATATTTTAAAGTAATTTCCTGTCCGTATGTAATAATTTATAACTAAGTGGTTTTTATTTTATTTGTCTTAATATTATAGTGTGCGTCATTCTACAGGGAGGTATGTCGCGCGACGTGACACCTCCGCCGTTGTTGAAAATCGACGTCCTCGTCGTTACTTCGATTTCCTATTTCGATTGCCCCAAACTGCAGTAGGTTTTGCGATCTCTTCAGCTCGTAGGTGCAAATTTCGCATTTCCTGGCTGGTTTCTTTACGAATGGGTCGTCCAGGCAAACTTCTAATCGTGGTGGTTTCCAGGAATTGTACAGATGTCTTTCCAGTAGTAGGAGGTGGTTGTTGTCCTTGTAGAAATATGGGTTTCCTTCGGGAAACCGCCAATGATAGCATTCTGGGCAGAGTATGTCGTCCTTTATTCCTGGGCAATAGTACGTAACTCCTGTTAAGCAGATTGGCTTTGAGTTTTTCCCTCGTCTCGACCAGCTTTCAGGTTTGGAGTAGCTTCTTGGTCGACTACTGACTTTATTTCCCATTTTCTAAAAATAAATTTATAGATTGTTAGAAGGTAGGTTGAGGAATTATTTGGACTTATAAACCTGTGTTTGGAACTTCTCTCTAAGGAGGGTTATCCATTTTGACTCATTGGGCTTCCACAAGTTGTTTGATTCCTTTAGCAATTTTGGTTTTCTCCAGTACTTGGTATTGATAAATTGTTGATTCTTTTGAGTTTTGTATTTTGTTTTGATTCCTGGAACTCTTCATTGCATTATTCAGTCTTAAACTAAATGTTAGTTTTTCTGATATGCTTGATGAGTATTAATATGATGTTAAATAGGAAGAAGATTTATCGAGAGGACTTGAATGAAGCGATGACTTTCTTTCTGGATGCATCATATATTTATTGTAGGAATTTCATTTAGTTATAGCTTACATCACCAGTGATATTTCTTTGTACTTATTTTATTTGTTAATATTATAATTAGAAGCTTAAGAACAATTAAGCGTATTAGTATCCCATTTTAAAGTATATACGTTGTTTATAAATATTGGTCCTATAAATGTTAGTTATTATGGAGGAAAAGAAAGGGTTCTATAATTGTTAATTTAATTATATATTTGAAAAAGAATGTTTATTAAAATATTTTATTATTTTTTCTAATTAAATGTTTCGCAATCCCTGCTTTTCCTCAGATTGTGTTACAATAAATGTGTGTATTTATTATTCTAGAAAAATTTTATTATTATATTTTGTATATATATATTTTTTTTTATTTTTTTTTAAATTTATTTATTTATTTTTTTTTATTATTTTTTTTTATTATTAATAGTGGAAGAACTGGACTCGTTGTATAATTGTGAATTTTCTAATTTTGGGGTAATGGCTCCCCATCGCGAAAAACGTCGTCCTCGGCGTTTAATAATATTCTATACAGAGGTCCCTCCTATGTTGAGTACCATTTTTTCGGAGTGTACAAATTTTTTTGGTAATATGGGAAAATATGTTTCGAGAATATATTTACATGCTAAACAGTGTGACGGGTTAGTGGTAATATCTATTGAATGTTTACAGACGCTACATACTTGTAAAGTGAATTCCCCTTCCAAGAGGAAATGTTCTATTTTTGGTAGTTCAAAGGATTTTGCCTTTTTCACCATAATGTAGCAATTGCAACAATATAACGTTTTTCTTCTTATATTTTCGAAATAGGTTCGTCGAATACATGTAAATTTTGTACTATCTATTTGTCTTGTTTGATTACTCCTTATCTCTGGTTTTATCGCATTTAATATGTTTCTGTACGTGGGGGCTGTGGCGGATAAATATCCCTGTATAAAATTAGTATATAAAAAATTTTTTTGAGTCACCATTTCTGTATTAGCTTCTATTTGTGTAGGTTCGTGGTCGTAAAGTGCAAGACAATGGTCGCATAATAAAAAGTTTTGTTCTGTTAATAGGGGTTTTTTGCAAATTGCGCATAAGATGTTGTTTTCTTTAAATCCTATGTAATGAAGGTCGGTCGTTACGATTGGTTGACTAAATCCCCTTTGTTCAATACATTGTTGACAATATTTTTCGCCTCCATTTGCTTCCGAAAGTATGCTTCCTTTAATGCAGAGAACTTCTTGGGTGATGGTAGCTGAGATGCTTGATAGTAGATCGGGTTCCATAATGTTTAGATGAAAGAAAAAATGAACGATCTGTAATGTAATTAGAGAATGTGGTGGTTATTGTATGAAGTTAGTTGTTTCTGAAGTAATTTTGGGAATAGTGTGGATTTAGTTCATGGACTGGGTATAGGGGGACGGATGGCACATTTTCTTGTTCGCTTTCATCTTCTTTTTTGGTGTCGTTCAATTTTTCTTCTGTTGATTTTGGTTGTTCCATATTATCCTTATTTGTCTTTCCAATTTGTAGGATTAGGTGGGTTACTGAATCCCAAAGTGCTCCTAATAGGTGTATAGACCATCCGTACACTGTGTGAAGTGTATATCCTCTAATTATAGTGTCCATTATTAATTTTATTATTTGTATTATTACTACTGTCCCAAATATTGCGGAGGTAAATGCTCCGAATTTCAAATATCCGTTGATAGCCTTATCCCAAGCAGTGACAGCTATTTTTTCTAAGCCCTCTTCTGATATCAAATGCATGAGTGACTCTCCTTGATTTATGACGGATTTTCCCATGATTCCTCTTGCAATTGAATTTAGAATTGCTGGTTTTTCTGCTGGAAACATTATGTGGTCTCTTAAATTTTCGATATCTTGAGGACTATAAATACCGCTAACAGCTAATTGTCCAGGGCTAACGTATTTCCAAGTTGCGTGTGAATTTGGTTCCATGACATTGGGGGACAAAGTTTCAATTAATCTTGGCGTAATTTTATACCATGAATCGTCGATAAGATACATAGGGGGTAGAATTGGGTTACAACCAATTTGCGTTCCTGTCATTTGTAGGATATGTGTTCTTGGACGTAGAAAATAACTCTGATTTCCTTTTCGTACAGGTAATTCATTGTAACATTCGTCTGAGTTTCTAATCTGTACCTGCACAGGGATGCATTTTATAATATTGACGACTTCTCCAGTGACAATTGCCATATAACCTGGTCCTTTCATTAAACGTAAGGCGAATTCATCAGGTGATAATGTTGCTAAAATCAAGGAATTCTGTAGTACTTGTTTTTCTAATTCACAACGCTGTTTCAGAACATCTCGATACAATTCATTTACTTGGTCTCGGATGTGTCTTTCAATGTATACAAATTTTTAATTCATGTATATGAATAGGTCGAGGTTACTTGTAGATCTTTGTTTTCCTCCAGGAAATAAATACCCTGGTTGAGTTTCGAATATGATTAATTTAGGGTGTTCTGTCCGAATGACTTTATATCCGCAAATGTTAGATATTTCCTGTTGAGCGAGTGCGAAGGTTGTTTTTTCGGTAACTAATGAATATATGGTTTGTGGAAAGTCTGAAGTTATGTCTTCAACTCTTTGAGAATTTCCTTCGTAAAGTACTTCGTATTTATCGAAACGGCAATTATCTTGAGGTAAAGAATTCCAAAAGGTGTATCCTCCTTCTTTATCCATGCATTGCGTTGAAGAAAATTGGCAAACTACTCCTGATCGTAGGGAGATTTCGTTGTCATCTAAGTTAACTTTGGTGGTATACGATTGTAATTTTATTTTTACTACTGCTTGTACTACTACATTATCCCAGGATCCGTAGTTATCAGAGTAATGTTCACCTTTGCAAACACCGTCGGAAGTTAAGCTTCCTGCTAAAAGGACAGTATAATGTTGTGTGTGGTTGATTTTCAATTCGTTAATGTAGACGTTATCTGTGATTCTATACCCTCGGCCAAAATGCATTCTTCTACATTCTTCTCGACTGATTTCCTTTAAGTATTCCATTTTGCCATTTGTTACTATTGACGTATGTGAATGCATTCCACAGTAATTAATATCTCTATTTATTTCAACCATACATTGTATAACCTCGGTTTGTGTAAAAGCGTTTAGCTGGAGAACTTGTATATAAACTTTAGTTGCGTTGACTTTGATCAAAGGTATCTGGCAATTTCCTACTTTCAATAAATCTAAAGTTGTCATATTCGAATGGTTCACGCCACATTCGTAGCCTATTAGACCGTTGACTACTGCGATCTGGATCGTCATCCATATTAGGGAGATTAAGTCGTTCTTCATGATAACTGAAAGGAAAGCAGCGCTATATTAGCTTGGGTACTGCTTCTCTTTATTGCATTCTTAAATAATAATAATAATAATAATAATAATAATAATAATAATAATAATAACTATTTCTAAAATTAAAGATTAGAATTATTCATGGTTCAAATTGGAGGTTAATTGATTAAAAATATACCTTACTATAAATGTGAATTATTAAATTTTATTTTAAAAGAAACAAGGATTATTTATTACAATTGATTCGGTTAAATGGTTGACATTATTTCAATTACTTCCGTTCCTTCTAGGAGTAATTTCCTCTTTTCATTTTTATAATAATAAGTGCAAGCTGAGCATTTTTGAATTCCTTTGTTCGTAATGATGTCTTCGTAACATTCCTTGCATCTGAGTGATAACGGCGTTCGTGAGATCCAGTGTACCTTTTGGTATTTGTAGTCGTCCCAGTAAGTTTGCTTCTTTGCCCTGAAGAGGTAACATCGAATACAGGCGATGTATCCAGATTTCCTGTGTTCAAAAAATTCTCCTGTCTCGCAACGGAACGTTTTTGAAATTCGTAGTGACCGATACATATGATATTTTACGTGATTTCGTGGTTTGTAGAACCAATATGATGTTGTTGGTCTTTCAGGTGTTTTAGTTTTGGTTTGTTCCCTTGGTTTCCATGCTATGTATTCGCTGACATCTCTTGGTGTTTCCTCGGTTAATTTCAATCTCTTTAGAATTTCATGGAGCTTGGTCGTGGATGACCCGTCCATGGACATGTATATAGGTGGTTCTTCTAATATCGTGGAAAGATGCAGTGGAGTCGCACTTTTCCTTTTCCGTTCTGGTCTGGTGTGGATTTCTTCATAGATATTTTCATCTTTGGTGTTTTCCTGCTGGTCGGGGGGTGAAAATATTACCGGTCTGGTTTTCACTACATCGTAATGATTAATAGAGATTGCTGCCCTTATTTGTTGCTCCCTGATCTTGTTGCATATCTCTTCCAGTTTGCCTCTTGATAAGGGTTGTATTTTTGCTTCGCCGTTGAGAGTATTCATTTCTTGTTCTATCCAGGAGACTGGTCGCGTTCTGACTTCATCATAGATTGGATCTTCTGGCTGGCGTTCCATGGTTGGTCGATTCATAATTGCCTATGTGCAAACAGTGTCTCCTTTTAGTTCTTGCCCTTTTTTTTTTATGGTTGAAAAGTCATCTTCGTTGGTTTAGGCTACTCAATCCACCTTTCCTCTGAAGATAATCTTTTCATCTATAGGTTCTGTATTTCAACAAATTCACCGCACATGACTCTTTTATAAGTTACGGGATACATCCCAGAACAGTGAGAGCATCTATCTGCAGGGATTATAGTTTGTGCTATATTTTCGCAAAAGAGGCAATTTGGGAGGGCCAACACAACTGTTCTTTTTATTGTCATGTGTTTCTTTACGATGATGAATCTTGGATCACGCTGGCTATGCCTTTCCATGAAACATCGGTTGCAAACTTTTACTTTTGTTAATATACTCTCATAGAATTCCGTTTTTACGCAGCACATTATTCCTAGGCTATTTATTAATAGTTCCGCTGGTGGTTCGGCTAATTCCGCGCCTTCTGATGGAAGCGAGTTGTCCCATTCCGGCAACATAGTGGAGCAGCTAGAATATATCACAAACATTTTGCTAGTGTGATGTAGAAAGAATGTGGACTGCTATGCATTCATCGCAGCTTTCTGCAGATGCAAGGTCCGGGCATAAACCGTCACACCTAAGGCAACGAGGTGGGTCCGATACCAATTCTCTCATGGTTATCATGTAATGATCGAATTCGGGGCAATAATAACATTGTACTGGGAGTGGTAGTCTTGTGTAGCATATTTCGCACAGAGTGTATGGTGAATCATTTCTTCGATAAACTGTTCCCTTTACGCAAATCATTTCACGAAGTGGGATATAAAAATGATTGGCGTCTCGTGATTTTTCGTCGATCGGTCTTGGTATTGGGTTCTCACAGTCGGGTACTCGTGGCGCCATCTTAAATACTCGCGCTCGTGGCTGCATAAAATGAAAAGGGTTCTCGTGATAAAAGATTTTCTAACATTTTCCTTGTTTCTTTTATTTTTGAATAATGAATAGAATTGTTAACCGCTGATGTGCGAGATTCTTAGTCTATTAGCATGAAAAACTTTTGAACTACGGTTTATTTTTATCCTGACATTTCCGTTTTCTAGGATTTCTAAAACTTCATGGGGTCCAGAATACTGGTCTCCGAATTTATGGGATTTGGGACCCTTAAGTAAGAAAACAAAATTTCCTGGTTGAAAATTCTGATGTTTCAACTTTCTATCATAATAAGTTTTGGAACGAATTTTTGCTGAAATTAGATTTCGTTTAGCTATTTCTTGCGCGGCTCGGAGCCCGGTAATTAACTGGACTAGATAATCTCCATATGTATCAAACCTTTCGTTTTCTTTAAGCGATAAGCTGGAGGGGACTGTAGACTGTCGCCCAAAAATTAGTTCAAAAGGGGTATATTTTGTACTTTCGTGCTCACTTGTGTTGTAAGAGAACATTGCAAATTCTAAAAGTTCATCCCAGTTTCCATTTTCATCTACATATTGTTTTAAATATTCTGCCAATACATGATGCGATCTCTCTAATGACCCGTTACTTTGTGGGTGATATGAAGTCGTTGTTATTCTTTTAAATTTGAATAATTTGGCTATTTGCCTCATTAGGGCGCTTAAGAAATTTGTTCCTTGATCAGTAAGTACTGCTTTAGGAGCGCCATAAATACAGATAAATCTTCTTACAAAACCGTCAGCTACTGTTGAAGCTTGACCATCTGGCAAGGGGATCGCTACTGAGTATTTGGTTAGTAAATCTTGGACAGTTAGTATGTATACATTTCCATTTTCCGTTCGGGGTAAGGACCCAACCATATCCATGGCTACTTTGTCAAAGGCTACACCGGGCGTATCGGTGATGATCATAGGTTGTTTTGTCTTAACACGAACGAGTTTCTTAATTTGACAGTGTGTGCACTGTCGTATATAATCGATAACATCTACTTTTAACTTCCTCCAGGTATACTTCTGTTGTATACGTTTACAAGTTTTGGTAACACCTTTATGGCCACCTAACATAGAACCATGAGCTTCTTCAATTATCGTTAATCTCTCATTTTCTGCTGGGTACTCTAAACCGCTATGACAAATATTTACTTTAGTATTTGACTCCATAAATTTATCTTGGAGTTCTTGAACAATAAAATTCCATGGTATTTTACCAATATTACTTGACTTTATAACAGTAAATGATTTTAATTCAAGATTTTCTATTTCTTCACGTAGTGCAATAATCAGATTAGTTACTTCTCCCAACTTTTCTATAATATCAACCTCATTATTTACCTTTCCTATAGGTAATCCAATAAAATAGTACCTTCCAACTTTTACACAATTGGGTACCCCAATTTTTACGTTTTTGTGGACAGGGAGTTTCCCATATTCAGAGAGTTCTCTTGAACCTGAATCAAATGGTTTACCCTGATGTGTAATAAAATACACTATGTGGTTTTCTTTGCGGAAAACCTTATTTCTATCATTTCTTTCTTCATCTGACGAGTTATCTTCCTGATCACCTTTTCCAATACTATCTGAATCTCTGCCACTTAACGAAGGGCTTACGAGACTTCCTTGTTCGCTAGTTACGGTAGACATAGGGGTATAACTTCTAGTTCCTGACGGACTCCTCGTTTCGGATTCAACACCCGAAGCAGTAGTGACTTTTTCTTCCCAATAGGGTTCACATAAAGACCCTTTATCGTTAATAGAATTATCACTATCCGAGGTTGCGCGTGAATTAGAACAAGTTTTGCCCATTAGTCTTTTTGAACGTCGCAAGGCAGCATTTGGTATACTAAATGAAATTTGAGAGATTTCGTCATCTGTTTCTTCACCATTATTTTTTCGTTTTTTATGAGTAAACCTTTTATTCTTTACTTTTTTCTTTTTAATCAATTCTTTTATCCGTGAGGGCCCGGCCTCTAATTCTTCAACCTTTTTTGCTCTGGCCATATTTCGAGTAACCACTAATACTGGATTTTCTATGTTATCTTTATTCGCGTTCGTTATGGGATTTCTTGAAAGGGCGTCTGCATTAACATTTGATTTACCAGCTTTATATTCAATCTTGTATTCATATTCTAATAATTTTAATCGCCATCTCATAAGTCGCGATGTAGGGTCTTTTGCGGAATTTAACCAAACTAAAGGCTTATGATCAGTAACTAACGTGAATTGTCTGCCATAAAGGTAAGATCTGAAATAGTGTAC
The DNA here is from genome assembly GCA_949825005.1 of Gasteruption jaculator. NCBI lineage: Eukaryota > Metazoa > Arthropoda > Insecta > Hymenoptera > Gasteruptiidae > Gasteruption > Gasteruption jaculator. The sequence continues at coordinate 5,114,244 of OX463772.1, read as the reverse complement.
ACAATGTACAATTGCTAAAAGTTCCTTTTCTGTAGTGGAATAATTCTTTTCTGCTGAATTTAAAACGCGAGAGTGGTAGTGTATTGGCTTATCTTCGCCTATCTTGCCTTGGCTGAGTATACCTGCTATAGCGCAACCCGATGCGTCGGTAGTTAAAATGAAAGGTTTTGAGAAATCGGGGTATTGTAAAATTGGTTCCTTACATAGTAAATTTCGAAGGGTAGCAAAAGCTGTTTCTTGAGATTCCCCCCAATAGAAAGGGACATCCTTTTTTAACAAATTTGTCAGAGGTAAAGAAATTTTTGAAAACCCATAAATAAATCTTCTGTAGTATCCGGCCAATCCTAAAAATTGTTTTATGTTTTTTGGATTTTTAGGTCTGGGAAAATTTCTAACAGCCTCTATTTTTTTCTTATCTGGTTTCACACCTTCTCCACTAATTACATGTCCTAAATATGTCACTTCCTTCTTTAAAAATTCACACTTCTCGGCTTGTAATTTCAAATTTGCATCCCTTAATCTTTCCATTAAAAGGTTAAATTTCCGATCGTGTTCTTCAATAGTTTTTGCGTAAATAACTACATCATCTATATAAACAAACAATTCTCTGCCTTGTAATCCGCAAAGTACTAAGTCCATTAACCGTTGAAAGGTTGCGGGAGCGTTTTTCAATCCAAAAGGCATTCTAACAAATTCATAATGACCGAAAGGGGTGGAAAAAGCTGTTTTGTGTTTATCGTCTGGACTCATTTTTATCTGATGAAAACCTGAAGCTAAATCGAACGTTGAAAAATATACTGAGTTACCTACTTGATCCAAAATATCTGTAATGTTGGGTAAAGGGTACGCGTCACCTATTGTTTTTTCATTTAAGGCTCTAAAATCTAGTACCATTCGCCATCTTTGATTTCCTTTAGATTCGGGTTTCTTGGGTACTATCCATACTGGTGTATTATAAGGGGAAGTAGAGTTCTGAATAATTCCCTGCTGTAAAAGATCATTAACCTGCTTATTTATTTCTTCCCTATGAACGGGTGGATACCTATACTGGCGCGTGTTAAGGGGCACATCATCTGTGGTGGGGATCCTATGTTCTAGAATGGAAGTGGCTCCTAATTTATCGCCTTCTAAATGAAATCTATCTAAATTATCGGCTATTAATTGTTCAACATGAGTCCTTTCCTTTTCATTCAAATGATTTAAGCGTAATTGTTTCTTTGTTAATTCTAATCTATCTGGAGCAACTGAAATGGAGTCTATATTCTGGTCATCGAAATGATCATCATATATCGAATTATGTGGAAATTGGCTGCATTCTGAAATTGAATCATCTCCTGGGGACAACTGTGAATCGTTTTGCACTGCTAATAAACTATCCTGAATGGGAAATAAACGTTCGTCACTTGTTGTCGTCTTTTGAAATCGCGTAGTTTCTTTAAAGGGGTGAAGTGTTAATCGGGGAACTGGAACTTCAACATCGAAATTTTTTGAATTTGTTACTTCTACATAACCGATACCGTTTTTGTTTGTGATTATATCGTTTCTCACGACTAATCCAGGTCCTAATGTAAAGGGCTGAAAATATCCCTCTTTAATTTCTGGGTTTACTATTTTGATTGGAAAGGTAGATATACTATTTGCATTTATAGTTATATTATTTGGAGTTTCAAATGGTATAATAAATTGTGAAAATTTTAAACATCTGTTTTTATAATCAATTAATACATTATTTTGTTCAAAGAATTCTGATCCTATTATCCCAGAAGCATAAATAGGAAAATTATCCGGGACTAAATGAATGGAGGTGTAACATCCTAAAATTGTTACATTTATCTTTCCCAGGGTGGTGACAGTTTGATTTGTTATGCCGTTGAGTCTCAATAACTCATGTTTATTTATAAGGATATCCTTTGCTAGGCGTCCAATTTTTAATAAATTAGGGCCTGCTCCAGTATCCAACATTACGCTGCACGGTGAAATTAAAATTTTGTCTTTTAAAATAATAGTGGGAAGATTACTAATTGGCGATAGATTTACGTAAGCATTTCTTATGATGGGGTATCGTTTGAAGGGCGCGCTGTTTCTTGCTGGTTCGTCCCTGCGGTGGCACCCATTCCCAAAGGGTTGTGTCCGTTTCCCGACCTATTTGCTTGATCATACTTTCGTTTCCTACATTCTTGTAATGTATGTCCTATTTTCCTACAATAACTGCATTCTAAACGCGGGTTATGCTCCCTGTTGAAGTTATTATTGCTGCTATTATTTCCAAGATTTCTCCTATTTAATTGGAAGCAATTATCTGCGGAGTGTCCTAATCGTTTACAGTATTGGCATTCTACTCGCGTATTATTTCGACTGGGATTATTGTTATTACTTCGAAAATTATTAAATGAGTTTAATTTAAAGCATTTGTCGGCTTCATGCCCGAGCTTTTTGCAAATTTGACAAGTTACGTCAAGTGATTTAGGCTTTGCGTGCCATTCTTTGCAATATTCTGCCGTATGTCCCTTTCTTTTACATAGCTGACAGGTAATGCTTTCCCAATGAACGGGATAAACTCCTGTTTCTTTCGTTTTGTCAGGTAGCTTTTCTTTTAAAAGAGTAAGGATTTCTACAAGTTCCGATTTCCCATGGAGTTGTTTTCGTGTTAACAGTTCTGACTGGATGTCAAGGGCCTTATTTATGGCTTCGGTAAGTGATTCTTGTTTATCCATTTTATCTGCTATTTCGGGTTTTAAACCCCGTATAAAAAAACTAGTTACCCTTTTATCTATTTCTTCCTTAGTTTTTGAGGATAACGATTGTTCTTCAGATGCGTCACGGTGAGCATCCTCGATTTGATTTTTTATCGTTCTAATCCTTCCTATGTAAGAGGCTAAATTTTCGGCCGGTTCCATACGGGTGCTAGATAAGTCGCCTTCCGCTTCATAAATAGTTTTCTTTTGTGAATATAACTTTTTTAGGGCTTCTGTAAATGATGCTAAATTCGGGAATTCTTCTCCAAAAACGGCTTTCCGGGCTTCTCCAAAAAGTTTCCCTCTAATTAACTTTGTTATTTCGCTATTATATCTGGGGGCCATTGTTAATGCTTCCTCGCAGCATTTTATAAAATCTAATACATTAATATTATTTCCATCGAATTTTGGAATTTGCTGGATAGCTTGTTTTACCGCAAGATTATCCATTTTTCCCGTGAATTCTTGCTTCGCGGAATTTACAATCAAATTTTCTCTTTTGGTAAAAGGGGTTTTATTGGAATTTTCGTAATTTCCTGAAAATGACCTAAGATCCTTCAGACGCTCGCGGTGGTCCTGAAGTTCTTCTTCTGATTCGATGTTCAAAAGTTCCTGAATAAATTCGTTCTCTTCTTGATCTATAATAGTGTGTGTTTGGGTTACAGAAGTTGATGAATCTGTTGTCGGGGTATTTGAGCTTAAAGTGCTGCTTGTAAGTTTAGGAGATTCTTTCTCGGACTCGCTTGATGCATCTACAAGGGTATCTACAACTACCTCTTCTAAATTACTTCCCTCAGGTAGATTTTCCTTTCGCAAGGGGGTACTTGTGGACGCACGTGTCCTTGGGGGTAAGCCTGATGCTAAAATGGGGGTATTTTTTAAATTTTTCGCTTGTCCTCTTGTTAGGATCTTATCTGAGTTTTCGCTCATTTTTTATTTGCATGGTTCTTATGATAGGGTATGTATGTATGTATGTATCAAATAAACGTTTTATAAATAAAAGGGAGATTTTCGTTACCTCTACAAAATCTTGTGATTATCGTCCCACAGTAATCGTAGATTATATGTAGGGGTTCTTAAGGACTAGTTTACACTCTCGTTTCAATAATTAGAATAATAAAGAATATACATAAAAAGGAGTTTTATAATTTTTTTTTTTTTAATACAGAGTTGTGTAAATTCGTTTTTATTATTAAGGTAAATCTAATGAAAAGGAAATAAGAAAACAGATGTCTCGTTTTAAAATTGCGGCATTGGACGTTAATTCAAATATGGTTTAAGACTTAGTTTCTGTTTTGAGTTAGTGGAAAGATTAATTTAGGGATAGGAAATTATTGGAATTAAAAATAGACAAGGAAATTTAATGGAATATTTATATAAATTTATTTGTTTTATAATTCAATATGATCTAATATACAAGGACTGGGTTCGGACCCCAGACAGTCTTTAAAATACGCTATTGAAAAGTACCGCGATGTGTCATTTCCTAATCGAAATCGGATGCGGTCTAAGTCCGAGGTTTTTAATAATTTAAATAATCCCGGCGTTATTTTTGCATTTCGTTTTAGGGTAATTTCCCAATATCGACTTTCCTCGTATTCATCGCCGTTGTACCCCGATTTTCCAGGAGTGGGGGGAGGTCGCGGACGGATTTTGTACCTATCGGTCTCCAGGAAGGAACGAGTTTTCGGGGAAATTTGGGAGGTTTCTGGGATCGGAACAAGAGCAGGAGGAGGAGGAGGAGGAGGATTTAATTGTGGGGGACTTATTGGGATACAGGGAATTAAGGGGTAAGGGATAGGAGATGGGACTCTTCCCACAATTCCTACTTCTTCGACGCAGTTTTCCTCTTCCTGCTGTGGTTTGGGACTTTGTGGTTTTTCTTTTGTTTCCCACAATTCCACGGAAATTCCCCCTTTAATATTAGGTTGGGGAAGGGGACCGTGAATCCCGTACTTTTGTAGGTGGGCGATGAGTCGCCTTCGGTCGCGGGCTGCCCTTCCGATCGATTTAGGTTTACCCACTAGTAAGGGAAGAAAATAAATGGGTTAAATTTTAACTGGTGGTCCAGCTTCGAATGAGGACTTAAATTCTAACTGGAAACCCAGTTTCAGATTAATTGGAAAGAAAAGGATAGATTTTGGGATTCAATAAATAAACTCTTAACTGGAGACCCAGCTTCAAATCAATTTATAAGAGGAGGATAGATGTTAGGATTTAACAAATAAATTCTTAACTGGAGACCCAGCTTCAAATAAATTTGAAAGAGGATAGATTTTGGGATTTAACAAATAAATTTTTAACTGGAGACCCAGTTTCAAATAAATTTGAAAGAGGATAGATTTTAGGATTTAAAAAATAAATTTTTAACTGGAGACCCAGCTTCAAATAAATTTGAATGAGGATAGATTTTAGGAACAAATAAATTTTTAACTGGAGACCCAGCTTCAAATAAATTTGAAAGAGGATAGATTTTAGGAACAAATAAATTTTTAACTGGAACCCAGTTTCAAATTCAGAAATGAGAGTTAGGGAAGGATGATTATTGTTGGTAGAACCAGATTAGAAATATTTATAAAGAAAAGGGAGAACGCGAATTAATACAATGTGAAGGAAACCCTACTAATAGTATAATGTTTGGAGAAGATTAAAATGTCTTACTTTTATTCCCGAGAAGGTGCGAGTCTTTTAAGTGAGTGCTGGAACGGACGGTCGATCTCGTTGGAGGGGTTTGATTCGGCAGAACCCCTAATGCAGTTGCTCTCTCTCTTTGCAAATTTTAACGAATACTGCGTTTTATTATAATGTTACTTTATTTATTTATTTTTTATTTCCCCACTAATCCGCAGGTACTATTTGCGTTTCCCGGCCGATGCACCAAAAGTTTTATATCGAACTCGTTCGCAATTGTTGTAAATGGGGAGTACCTGTTACGTCCTAGGCAGGTTTACTCTTTGGCACAACCTATGCTACCTCGGCAGGCCAGTAAAGCCCTATCCTGACAACGTAGCCCCTTCGAGTATATCTGTCTATGCGACAAAACTCCGGGCTGGGCCGAATTAGTTTGATGGGGAAATTTGGGATTGTTAATGACGAAAATGTGCCTGATGGGATGTATTTTGCCCTATCCTCAAAAAAATTGGAAAGGAACCACTCTTAATATTGAATTAAAAATACCTTTAAAGCTTTGTAAATTCAAACGGGTCGAACAATTGGTGTTGTGCCGAACGGTAGATGGTCCCAATCGAGTCCTCCGTCGGGGCAGCAGGCGTTGGTAGTAGATGACGTCGGGAAAGGATGCAGTCACAAACTTAATGTGTTTCGAATTAAATAGACTTTGATAGAATTTATATTCGGTTTTTATTGCACCTTTATTTTTCTTACAATGAACTAAAACGCGATGTATACTAAACTTAATTTCTCAATATAATATACCGCCAATAGAATATATCGCCGTGTTTTATAAATTCGAAGGTGCAAATGGGCAGCACTTCGGTGAGGATCACGGTAGGACTGATTCTTCCGAAAATTTTAAGGGTTTATATATATTTGTAGAAACCTATAACTAGGAGGCGGGGGTAATTATATCCTCTAAATTTACTAAAAGCAATTCCTTGCTACTTGTCTTCCGCGGCTTTTGTCTTTCCTGCACTCTGACAATAGTAATAAAATTATTGATATATCCTTTCCTCGGACACTTTTCCACCTAATTATCTCCTTTTTTGGGCGCTCTGCTGTTGTCGGTGTCGGGAATTCGGTATACATTGTTCCGCTTGACCGATGATTTTCCGTGAAATTGTGTTGAGTATATAGTTTTAGATATTTAGCTTTTAACAGTGACTTTAAAAGTGACATATTTATGACTGGGTTTAGTCATCCTAGTTACCAGCTGCTTCTTTAAATTGTCTTTTCTTGTTTTTATTTCTTTAATTAATTAGAGGAATTCGTCGAACTCATTAATTATAAAGGTATCTGGAGTGCAGGAAACGTCCAACGATTCATTTGCGTTTAGAGTTTAGTTTCATTATATTTTAAAGTAATTTCCTGTCCGTATGTAATACCTTATAACTAAGTGGTTTTTATTTTATTTGTCTTAATATTATAGTGTGCGTCATCCTACAGGGAGGTATGTCGCGCGACGTGACATTCTTAATTATACCATCAAAATGTAACACGCTTTTATTTATAAAATTGGGACTGTGATAAAAACGGGAAGATTTAATAATTAAGGTGTAAAGTTTTAGTGTTAAAAATATATAATTATGTACGATATGAAATTATTTTGTCGTAGACGAAATAGCTTAAGGAGGTGGGGACTTACGAAGGTCACTCTGTCGAGCCCCTCGTGTACTACGCCAAGGTCGGTACGGAAGAACACCAACCGAACCTCGGTCTGTCTACTACAAGATGTCGCAACTTACAAAGTGCTTCTGTATTTTCCCAACTACTGATGCCCTCTACAACATGTCATGCGTTGAGTGGTTACAAAAGCAGTAGTTGGTAAAATAGGAAGCAAAGAAGCAGATTGTAAGGGTCTATGACATAGTGCTACTACAATATTTCTCTTTCTTTGAAAGATAGAAATATAGCAGACGACAGAATATGTTTCTACTTTTCAAGCATTTGCATTACGCGGCCGCGTAGAAATGCCGTTTTTCGGCATTTACATTACGCGACCGCGTAGAAATGCCGTTTTTCGGCATTTACATTACGCGACCGCGTAGAAATGCCGTTTTTCGGCATTTACATTACGCGGCTGCGTAGAAATGCCATTTTTCGGCATTTACATTACGCGACCGCGTAGAAATGCCGTTTTCGACATTCTCATTACGCGGCCGCGTAGAAATGCCATTTTTCGGCATTTACATTACGCGACTGCGTAGAAATGCCGTTTTCGACATTCTCATTACGCGACCGCGTAGAAATGCCGTTTTCGACATTCTCATTACGCGGCCGCGTAGAAATGCCGTTTTTCGGCACTTACATTACGCGGACGCGTAGAAATGCCATTTTTCGGCACTTACATTACGCGGCCGCGTAGAAATGCCATTTTTCGGCATTTACATTACGCGACTGCGTAGAAATGCCGTTTTCGACATTCTCATTACGCGGCCGCGTAGAAATGCCATTTTTCGGCATTTACATTACGCGGCTGCGTAGAAATGCCGTTTTTCGGCATTTACATTACGCGGCCGCGTAGAAATGCCGTTTTTCGGCACTTACATTACGCGGACGCGTAGAAATGCCATTTTTCGGCACTTACATTACGCGGCCGCGTAGAAATGCCATTTTTCGGCATTTACATTACGCGACTGCGTAGAAATGCCGTTTTCGACATTCTCATTACGCGGCCGCGTAGAAATGCCATTTTTCGGCATTTACATTACGCGACTGCGTAGAAATGCCGTTTTTCGGCATTTACATTACGCGGCCACGTAGAAATGCCGTTTTCGACATTCTCATTACGCGGCCGCGTAGAAATGCCATTTTTCGGCACTTACATTACGCGGCCGCGTAGAAATGCCGTTTTTCGGCATTTACATTACGCGACCGCGTAGAAATGCCGTTTTTCGGCACTTACATTACGCGGCCGCGTAGAAATGCCATTTTTCGGCATTTACATTACGCGACTGCGTAGAAATGCCGTTTTCGGCATTCTCATTACGCGACCGCGTAGAAATGCCGTTTTTCGGCATTTACATTACGCGGCCGCGTAGAAATGCCGTTTTCGACATTCTCATTACGCGGCCGCGTAGAAATACCGTTTTCGACATTCTCATTACGCGGCCGCGTAAAAATGCCGTTTTGAAAATGTATATTCAAAGTATATGCACGAAGGGGCCCCACCACCGCCCACTTCCGTGAGACGCAACCAATGTAATTTCGTCTCTCCGTTTCTCTGAAACAATGAAAAATACAACTTGCATTACGTGTCCGCGTAGAAATACCGTTTTTCGGCACTTACATTACGCGACCGCGTAGAAATGCCCTTTTTCGGCATTCTCATTACGCGGCCGCGTAGAAATGCCGTTTTTCAGTACTTACATTACGCGACCGCGTAGAAATGCCGTTTTGAGAATGTATATTCAAAGTATATGCACGAAGGGGCCCCACCACCGCCCACTTCCGTGAGACGCAACCAATGTAATTTCGCCTCTCCGTTTCTCTGAAACCAGTAATAATACAACTTGCATTACGCGACCGCGTAGAAATGTCGTTTTTTCAACATTCTCATTACCAGGCCGCGTAGAAATGCTGTTTTCGACATTCTCATTACGCGGCCGCGTAAAATGCTGTTCTGAAAATGTATATTTAGAGTATATGCACGAAGGGGCCCCACCACCGCCCACTTCCGTGAGACGCAACCAATGTAATTTCGTCTCTCCGTTTCCCTGAAACCAGGAAAAATACAACTTTTAGCTTTTTCGCTGCACAGCTATGTACAGAGGTTAGTTTAGATCGTTCGCGTTATGAACCGGTATAATACTTTTACGAAACCAGTATAATACTAATTTCAGGCAATTTCATTACACGGTTCTTTGAAATCGCGAATATTAGCCACTCATATTATCTAACCTTCTGAACATTATTACAACAAAGGACCGAACTACCGTCCCTTGGGAAATAACTTGAACAGAGACGCAAACAATGACATTTCGTCTCCCCATTTGTAAAACATTCACATTCTTCTAGAAATGTGTCAAGAGAACTGATCACTATTCTACCGCTCAAATTTACTCCACGGGAAAAGTAACCAGTTTTCTTTGTCGAATTATGTTTAGCAAGTGTACGCGCATTGACATAACTCTCGTAGAATAGGTTCTCTCGGACGGATTTTCGCCAAGCGCAACACTTGTGGCAAAAGCTGCTGCATAAACCCCGCAACTAACCGCATCTGGTTGTTTCGTTACAGGCTGGAATAGAATTTTATCTATTTCCAGATACGGATACCGAGTTTGTATATACAACTTTTCTTGATCGCTCAAGAACTCGTATTCGTAACGGTTGGCGCTGTCATAGATAAAAAGCTCACTTCCATTGAAGTGAATGCAGCACCAGTGTTCCACTCCGAAACCACCGATAATCTGCAGGGTTTGTGCATAACTTTTTTGTTTCAGCAAGTGGAGTGAAGCGAATTTGAATACATTATGCACTTCAAACTCAGGTTTCTCTTCTCTCAACACTTGCAGAAATAATTCTATGCATTCATCAGACAACATTTCACTTTGTTGCAAAAGAATACGCTGAACATTTTGTGGTTCTATATTTCTAATGACCGTAGCAATTGCTTCATTGTCAGCGGCTTCAGTGGGATCGAATAATACTTCAAATTCATTCCCCACGTTTACATTTTCATTGGTTTTTTTGCGAATAGAAGTCGTTTCCATATTTTCGGCGCTTCTCTTACGCTTACCTTTTTCGGATTTCGATTTCTGCTCTTCTTGAGCAGAAATTATGTACGTAGGTTCCCTGATCGGCATATTTCTATTATACCGACTGTCTAGGATTTCCGGCAACATACATTCGTTGTAAAACCGTTTTAGATACGGTGCCATTTTGTTGTTCCAAAAATTGTCATCTCTCTCGATCTCAATATATTTTAGATCGAGAGGAGTCCAAATACAAAAGTAGCACTTTCTTCTTTTGGTTATATGCAACTGACCTTGAATTTGGTAGTAGTATATATGTGCCTTATTTATTTTCGATGCATCTTTCTTTTGAAAGATGGCTCCAACATGTTTAATGTCCTTTATCGCATCTTCTGGTGTTAATTTTGATGCTGACGAAGGACATTTTATTTCCACAATTGAATCGTCTCTAACAAGGCCATCCGGAGATGCACCCAAATACGGTTCCGATTCATCAATGAATAAACCGCAGGGTTCAATCTTTTCTCCCAGCTCTTCTTCGAGCATTTGCAGAGCCTTTTTTTCGTTTTGCATTCCGTATGAGAGTGCTGCTGTCTCGAAAGGAGCAGGGTACAGAATGCCTTTTACCGTTGCCGCGCATGAAGTTTGTTCCCTCATACGGCAAACTTTTCCAAATTTCGACGCCGTCAGTAAGTGCCGACGTCTTTGATGCCATTCATCGCAAAGACTTTGTCCAATCGTTGAACGTTCGATTTCGCTGCGCTTTTCGACATCTTTTTGCAATTTAGCGTAATGCTCTGCTTTTAAGACTTCCAAAGCGTCTTTAGCAATATCCGGCTTTTGCGACGAAGGCCCATAATCATGGTCGGTTCCTTTTGCGCTTCTGCGTCTCACGTCCTTCTTATGAATTCTACGCTCTCTCTTTCTAGCAATTTTGCGCTTTCGACGAATTTCCATATTCGACGTAATGCTACTAATATCTTTCTCCATTGTTGAGGTAACTTTGGATAAGACCTCTTGCGTGTTACACTGGACGACAGCAGCAGCACATCGTCCCGTGTAAGAACCACGCATTCCAAAATTTATCCGTTTTCCTCCGATAAATTTTGCAACAATGGAGTTATAATTTTCCACCGCATTATTAGTGCTGCTTTGTAGCAAAGAGCTTGAATGGCATGAGAAGTAACTTATTACCTCATGAATAGGCTCATAAAAACCTGCTGCCTGCATCGTTTGCAAGTAGTTTTTTTCGCCTACTCTAGATTTACCATCGCACGGCATTTTGCGATTTTTGCAGCTGCTATGTTCGCCGAATACATGCTTAGGAACATTCAATATGTCCAACATCAAATCTGTAACTTTCGTTTTATTTTCAGTGTTTTCAGCGATTCGACGTTTCACGGCTGCCACGATTTCTTTACGGATTTTCAAAGAGCAATCATTTACGTATCGGCGCATTCTACCGACATAACCTTTCTTGTTCAGTCGGGGCGCAACTCGCGTTCTCTTTGAAATTTCTACTACTTTGTTGCATAAATTGCGCAACAAATGGTTTGTGCATTCTATCTTTTCTACGCGTACACCATACTCTCCATATACATCATTATGAAGAATGGCGTTATAAACACTGCTGTCACCATCAGCGACAAGTGTTTTATAAATGAGACCATGCGTGGGAATGCTCTTTCTGAATCCTTCAACTACAGCATTGCTTTCCATGCTGGTGGAGCTTTGATTATGACCCCAGTTCTTATAACAATTATGTTCTCTTGGTTCTCTCCTGTTTCTGGTGGCAACATCACAAACTGCACAGTCCTTGTTGCGTACACCAATGAAGAGAACTTTCTGGGTCTCACAACCAACTATAACTCCCACACCAGATGAGGAATCATATTTTCCGCTTTTGTAGGATCTTTTCATCCAACTACCGTCAGCTGTAACGGTTATGTAGGGAATACCATTTATTACATGGCCCTTCTCCGTCGCTATTCTATATTCTTCTTTTCCCGCTTCTTTCATTTCTCTTTCAGCGGTTTCTACAAAAGTTGCGACCAATTTGTCCTCCGTTTTTCTAAACGTTTTAGGTGCCATAATTGGTATTGCCATTGCAGCGAACTGCTCTTTCAAGGCTGAATAACCACACCCTGTGGTTACCGCACCAGTTACAGCAGCCTCGTGGAGTCCCATTAATGTATGCTCCTTTGGTTCAGTCCAAATACTGTCCTCAAAGGAGCATGCAAAACATTTTATAAAGATTTGGGTTCTTAAACCCTTATCTATGTATTTAATTATTCGAAAATCACGAAAGTTACACCCCGGCGTATTCGAGTGGTGGTCGAACTTCTCGTGCATTTTCTCCCAAAAGAAAGAAAAGTCTATGATTCTGCGACCTTCTATTTTTACGTCTTTCATAGGGCAATCATTGACCTTTTCATTTCCAATAGAAGCGTTTAAGCGCTCTTCAGCGCTTACACAACGCTCCTCTGTTTCGCTGATATTTTCGGACACCTCGTAAGTCGTATCCTCATCAGCAGAGGTGTAGAAGCGCTTTTCAGCGCTTACGTTACATTCCTCTATTTCGCTGATATGTTCGGATACCTCGTGAGTCTTCTCCTTATCAGCAGAGGTGTAGAAGCGCTTTTCGGCGCTTACGTTACATTCCTCTATTTCGCTAATATGTTCGGATACCTCGTGAGTCCTATCCGCATCAGCAGAGGTGTAGAAGCGCTTTTTGGCGCTTACGTTACACTCCTCTGTTTTGCTGATATGTTCGGATACCTCGTGAGTCCTATCCGCATCAGCAGAGGTGTAGAAGCGCTTTTCGGCGCTTACATTACATTCCTCTATTTCGTAAATAATGTCAATTACCTCATAGGATTCGTTACCAGCTATGGGGCCAGACAAGGTACTCTTCAAAAAGTCATCCTTCGTTGGCATGACATCGTAGGACTCCTTTTCGTCCCGTATCTGTGTCGTACCATTGTCCATGGCGGCAGCGCGTTCTTTTTCCATTTTTGCTGCTTTACGCCTACAAAAAAAATTCCTAATTTCAGTATAACATTCATACGATTGTTGGAAAATATTAAAGTCATTATTGATAGTGTTTCATATGTGTATACAGGGTGGTCCACAAAACGTGTGCTCCTTCATAACTTCCAAAATATGCGTGGCACGAAAAAATGTTATACACAAAAGTTACATGGTTTAAAACTTTTCGGCCCAAGTGAACTGATTTCTGGCGTTAACTTTGATTGTTCACTACATTTTCAAACAGTGATGATCAGCTTTTCAAATGGTCATATCTTATGTTTTCGAAATCGCTCTATCGATTGCCGCTAAGAAATTTTGAAAAAAAATTACATTTAACCTCTGTTTTTCCAAGAAATTTGAGGAAAATACTGACTTTTCATTCTTTTTTTCTCTTTATCCATATTTTTCGACGGAAGAGAAATTTTCTATCACTATAGAACCTACCAAAAAAGTGATCCCCATGCCCAAGGAATAAAATCCAGCCACGAAAAACATTTTTTGTAACATAACGGTTTCAAAATGGCTGCAGAAAGAATCAATTTTTTTCCATTTATAATTTTTATTGTTATAAGCTCTTTTTCCATGTTTCATAGGGTATCGGGAACACTTTTCTAATAAGTTTTGTAGTGATAGAAAATTACTTTCCCGTCGAAAAATATGGATAAAGAGAAAAAAAGGAATGAAAAACCAGTATTTTTTTCAAATTTCTTTGAAAAATAGAGGTTACATGTCATTTTTTTCAAAAGTTCCTAACGACAATCGACAGAGCAACCTCGAAAATATAAGATATGGCCGTATGAATAGCTGTTAATTATTACTAATTATTACTTTCGGGGGTTTACCTAAGTATAATTACTAATTAGACTTAGGATGCTAATTATTACTTTTTGAAAATGTAGTGAACAGTCAAAGTCATCGCCAGAAATTAGTTCACTTGGGCCGAAAAGGGTTAAAAGAGTGCGCTATGTTGTGCGGTCTTTTTACAGGTGGCGGTATTTCGGAGATTTAAAGGACAACTTTGTTTTTTTATATAGAAGACTATATTGTTTATACGAAATTATGGTATAGTATCGAAATCTGAATAAAAAATTATTGACATTTATCAGTTTTAAATCCAATAGGTAAAGAGTAATTTTACTTTTTTTTCATGTTTTTCTTATTTATAAAAACAAAGTTGTTGCGTGGATTACCCTGTATATTAGAATTATTAATTACACGGTTTAAAAGGGTACACTATGCAGTGCGTTAATTTTTTAGGTCGAAATTATTGTTAATAATATTATTAATATTATAACTTTTGACGATAATTAATGTTGTAATATTATGACGATGATGTTTATTATGTTGATGATTATTATTATTATTATTACTACTATTATTATTTTTTTATTTACTTTGTATCATCATCAACATAATCACTATTATTATTATAAATGTTATCTTTTTTCCTATTGATTGTTGCTACTACTTCTAGTAGTAGTAGTAGTAGTAGTAGTAGTGGTAGTAGTGGTAGTAGTGGTAGTAGTTGTAGTAGTTAAGGGGGGGTTCTGCCTTGCAGAACCGAAAAAGTAGGTGATATTTTAGAATTTTTTAATAAAAGAACTGTTGAACGGGTTTATTTGAAATTTGGCAAGTTGTTTCATTGTTCCCTTGAGTATTATTACAAATTTTTATGAGGCTCTACAAAAACAATGTGCGTGTGTAGAGCGTCGATTGCATAACGTTGAGAAAAAAATGGCTCGTACTGGTGTTGAAGGAAAGTGTCCTATGGTTTATCTGAAAAACAAAAAGGAAAAGGGATTCTTCATCTGCATGAACATGGCTATCTATAGTAGTAGAACAATTCAGAAAAATGAAAAACTTAAAATGGCAGCCTTTTGTAAAAAAAGTTCGATTTTCGTCCAAAAATCTCAAGGAATTATTTCAATAAACAACAAGAACGGTAACAGATAGAGACAAAACACGTCAAGTGAACATCCCCAAAAACCACTCGGTCGTCGATTTTTACGAAACATGAATCAAATGAATGCTTATACCATTACTAAACATACCCTCAAAGGATTTTGCAAAATTTCAATTTTTAGTATTGATACGTACGTTTAAATATTTTAATTACTTTTAATTAAAAAAATAATTACTCGGACAATTTTTAATGAAACGTTATGAAAATTTTATGAGAGGTTCATTAAAGTTCATATTTTTAAATAAAATAAACAGTATTTATAAATTTATTTATTTACCTATTTATTTATAACAAGTTAATAAACAATTGAGTTTTTAATAATGTTCTCATGCTTTGATTTTTTTGATTTTGGGCGCCAAATATTCCTTCGACCTTCAGTTTTAAGAAACCGCAAAAAAATTATTTTATTTAAAAATATGAACTTTAATGAACCTCTCATAAAATTTTCATAACGTTTCGTTAAAAATTGTCCGAGTAATTATTTTTTAAATTAAAAGTGATTAAAATATTTAAACGTACGTATCAATACTAAAAATTGAAATTTTGCAAAATCCTTTGAGGGTATGTTTAGTAATGGCATAAGTATTCATTTGATTCATGTTTCGTAAAAATCGTCGACCTAGTGGTTTTTGGGAGTGCTCACTTCACGTGTTTTGTCTCATACAGTCATGATTCTAGGTCCATAGATAGCCATGTTCATGCAGATTAAGAATCCCTTTTCCTTTTTGTTTTGCAGATAAACCATAGGACACTTTCCTTCAACGCCAGCACGAGCCATTTTTTTTCTGAACGTTCTGCAATCGACGCTCTACACACGCACATTTTTTTTGTAGAGCCTCATAATAATTTGTAACAATACTTAAGGGTACAATGAAACAACTTGCCCAATTTCAAATAAACCCGTTCAATAGTTTTAAAAAAAAATTGGCAAATATCACCTACTTTTTCGGTCCTACAAGGCAGAACCCCCCTGCCCTTAAAGTAAGAATATCATTATTATCATATTATCATTATCATTGTTATGATTGTAATTATTATTATTATTATTATTATTATTATTATTATTATTATTATTATTGTTATTATTATTATTGTTATTATTATTATGATTATTATGATCATCATGATCATCCTCATTTTATGATTGAAAAATGACGTAAAGTTTTAGTATTCAATTTTTTAATTGAAATTACCAAGTGACAAAATAATATTTTTACGGTGGAAGCTTTTTGTAATGCCTACTAGTTCCTAATTTTTTCAGATTTTTGGGGATGATGCAAAAAAATGAAAAAAATTAAAAATACCTTTTTTCTCATTTTAGTGTGTATATATAGAAGTAACCATCAGTCAAGGTTGTTAATCTTGGCAATTCTCTTTGATATAAGTGAGAAGCTAATTGGTAATGATGGATCGAATTATTCACTCCACAACAATGTATTCAAATGTAAAAACAAGATGAATCCCTTCAAAGTAACGTACAATTTTTGATATTGTGATTATACTGTAAGAAATATACATATTTTACATTACTTAAATAAGTATTTCAATTCTACCAACTATTACGAGCAGTTTTTTTATTTTTTAAATGCCATGTGTTTGATAAAATAAATATTTGAATTCTTTTTTACATTTAAATTAAATAATTGAAATATAAAAAAGTATTTGTAACAGTTGGTAGAATTGAAATACTTATTTATGTCATATAAAATATGTATATTTCTTACGGTATAATCAGAATACCAGAAATATACGTTACTTTAAACAAATTCATTTTGTTTTTACATTTGAAGATATTATTGTGCAGTAGATAATTCGATCCATCATTATCAATTAGCTTCTCACTTATATCAAAGAATATTGCCAAGATTTACAACCTTGAATAATGGTTAGTTCTACATATACACAGTACAATGAGAAAAAAGTAATTTTTAATTTTTTTCATTCTGTTGCACCATTCCCAAAAATCTGAAAAAATTAGGAATCAGTAGGCATTACAAAAAGCTTCCACCGTAAAAATATCATTTTGTCACTTGATAATTTTAATTACAATATTGAATACTAAAACTTTTGTAATTTTTTAAAAATAGATTTGTCATCCAAAAATTCGAAAAAAATTGCATTGTATATAACACACTAATTACAGTATTGTAGATTTTTTCAAAATTTTTGCTAGAATAGAAAAAAAGAAACTATAAATCATGTTTCGCTTAATTACTGCCCTAGTAGTAGGGGTAGGCAGTTAAAACTTTGTGTAAATATCCATTTACATATATAGGGTGTCCCAGCTAACGTGACCACCTAGAATATCTCGCTTAGAGTTGGTAATATATATTCAAAGTGGTCAAGTTAGCTGGAATACCCCGTATAAGTGAAAAATTAACATAGCAACTTACCTATTGACATATGTTTTCTTCTTCGAAAGACGACGACCAGACAGTTTATATCTGCCTGATTGTCGTTTCGTGGAACTGCGATACTTCACGGTACCACTATCACTATTATTATTCTTAACTTTCATGTTTTTCGTTAAACTGTGTTAAATAACTTCAATAAAATCTCTCACAGGTAGTTTAGTTCCCTGTGTTTTGTAGCGCGATAAAGGCTACACTGAATGCTTTATCCGCCCTACCAATAGGGGGGGAGGAGGGTACGCTACTTTCTGACAGATAGCACGTGCTGAACAGACGGCACTGACCACTGCTGCTCATTGTCAGTACAGGCACCTTTTTCAAATATTTCTGTAAGAATCGAGGTAAGAATCGAGAGTAGAAGTTTAACGTTTTTTCAATTATGCTACTTTAGCTTTCAGTAAAAGTAATTTTTGATTATATGCTTGCAAATTCTGTGCCAAAAAATAAGTTCTGTAAGGTTATTTATTTTTAACCCATTAACCCATTAACGCCGAAGCGGCCCGATTTTTTAGCAAACTTTCAACACGATTATTTTGTATGTATCGACATTTAAAAAATTTCGTTTTCACATATTCCGATGTAGAATTTCATGCTCTTTCAGAATCCGGGCTCAAAATTCCGATTAGACTTGAGGAAAAAAAATATGGCCGATTTAAACATAAACACGTGAAAATTTTTGAAAAAAAATTTGTGTAGGATTTTTTTTCCCAATGTTACCGACAAAAATTCATGCTATAAACGTGATCAGGGGTGATCCCGATAGTTAAAGTATATCAGGGAATTTTTACGTAATCATTGAAACACTCCTTTATACAACATGGCTGCAAAAACGTAAAAAATTTATAATAAACTGAGCTAATTTTTTTTCTCGGAAACTATTTAGTTTAGTGAAAAAGCTTAAAGAATAAAAATGTCTTAGAATTAGTCAAAGAATACTCACAAATTTTTTCCGAATTTTCGGAGACAATTTTTGATTTTCTGAAAATTTCGAAAAATCCAATTTTCCAGAAATATCTCGGAAAATTCTGAAAAAATTTGAAGATGTTCTTTGATCGATTTTAAGACATTTTTATTCTTTAAACTTTTCCCCTAAACTCAATAGTTTCCGAGAAAAAAAATTAGCTTAGTTTATTGTAAATTTTTTACGTTTTTGCCGCCATATTGTAAAAAAGAGTGGTTCAATGATAACGTAAAAATTCCCTGATATACTTTAACTATCGGGATTACCCCTGATCACATTTATAGCATGAATTTTTTTCGGTAAAATTGCAAAAAAAATCCTAAACAAATTTTGTTTCAAAAATTTTCACGTTTTTTATATTAAAATCGGCCATATTTTTTTTTCTTCAAGTCTAATCGGAATTTTAAGCCCGGATTCTGAAAGAGCACGAAATTCTACGTCGGAATATGTGAAAACGAAATTTTTTCAAAGTCGATAACATAAAATAATCGTGTTGAAAATTTGCTAAAAAATCGGGCCGCTTTGGCGTTAATGGGTTAACGGCTCTGTAGGTGTATTTAGACTTAGAATTTTTAACTGAAATAGTCGGAGCACATTCTCCAGATGGTAAACTAATTTTCTAAGCAAGAAAAAAAAGGTCAAAATTTTTAATTTTACTTGACCCTCCCCCCTTAAAAATGGTATCATCTCATTATTTTTAAAACAATGAATTTTGGAAAATTGTTTCACACAAGAGTTGTTCTCCGACAAAACAAAAGAAGATCACTTCACTTTTCAGTCGATAACAAACAACCGTTGCCTGGAACATTTTTTTTATATGCGTAGATTTCAGACAAATGTATGCAAAAAATTTGGTAAATTATAAGATACGTATCATATTTTAATGATCAATTGGTACATCAGTAAAATCGTTCAACGTTTTTGCAATGAAAATAATGTCATGATATAGGTCATAGGATAATAAAGGACTATTGGGGTTGCGACCCCTATTTTTTATTTTTGGAAAAACGTTATTTTTCACTGATATATCCACTATAAAAAATCAATTTCAGCCTTAAAATATTAGGAAAAAATATTTTTGTAAATGAAATAAAATAATTTCACATAAATTATTTGACATATTTCAGAATTTTGAAATATACACAACATTACACCAATAGTGTAATAAAAACATCTTCTTTCCTGCGTCGTAAATAAATTAACGAAAGAAACGACAAGGTAAATCAACAGAAAATAATTTAAAAAAATAACATATATAGGGTAAACTACCTACTGCCTGATCGCATGCCAGTGATTGAGCATTGCATAAATAAATGTGAATTATAAGCTTTTTCAAAATTTGTTTGAAAAAATTTTTTTTAACATGTTCACAATGCCTTTCACGTAAAAAAAAATTCGATTAATTTGTTTACTAGTACAGCCACCTTTGTTTGAAAACAAATGTCGTTGTACTTTCCTTCTAAACAAAATTTTTTCAAGAAAAATTTTGAAAAAAATTTTGAAAATTTTGTTTAGAAATTTTTTCCAGTTACTCGATGTTGTTATCGTTGTTGTTATTCTTCATCTTCTTCTTCTTCTTTTTCTTCTTCTTCTTCTTATTATTATTATATGATGATGATGGTAATGATGATGATGAAAAATAAATTTAAAAAATAGTAATAATGTAGTAGTAGTAGTAAAATTTATGAATGCCAGGTTACAATATTTTCTTCTCGCAATTAGTTAAGGGCTTGCCACTGTCGTAAAGTCGTAAGTGGAACGTCAGGTAACTATTTAATTCGCGAGAAAAATTATGTGTAAAAAATATAAATCACGTGTAAATATATTTACGAAATTTCTATAGTATTAACTAACTTGTTCTTCACTTGTAGCGTATTTTTTAGATTTATTCATCTTTTTTTCAAATATTCACTCCTTTTTCAAATGTCAATTTGAAGTGTCACACAATTTATAGTTGTAAGAAGAACGCAGTAATATTCACTTTATTGAAATTCAAATGTCTTCATCAATAGTATGAATATTACTGCGTTTTTCTTACAACTATAAATTGTGTGATACTTCAAATTGACATTTGAAAAGGGAGTGAATATTTGAAAAAAACATGAATAAATATAAAAATACGCTACAAGTGAAGGAAGAACAAGTTAGTTAATACTATATAAATTTCGTAAATATATTTACATGTGATTTATATTTTTATACATAATTTTTCTCGCCAATTAAATAGTTACCTGACGTTCCACTTACGACTTTTCGACGGGAGAGAAGAAAATATTGTAAGCAAAGCACTTGTCAACTTCTTATAATAAAAATAGATAGATAAATAAGTAAAAAGTAGTTGATTTACATTGTTTATGTATGTTAAAATTATCATAGAATTTTATTTTATAAAATTTTTATAAAACTTTATAAAATCTTTTTACGTGGGAAGGTAGTGGTAGTCACAGAAGAAAGAAATACCAGACGTAAGATTTTCAATGTTTGGTGTTACCAAACGATTTCTTAAGTATTACCACCACTACTATTCTGTTGCCGAAGGACAACACACCATAGTGTAGTATTGTGGTAGTGGTAATAGTAGAAGCAATGTTTTGGTTTTACCCTTATCTTAGATCTTTTTTACACTACTTTCTTTGGCGACGCCAAAGCGTAGACGCAGGTACGTCGCATAGGCGGTCAAAATAATTTAGACTCAGCCCTCTAGGGGTGACAATGAGTCTGAATCCTACCAAGCCGTTCTGTCGTTCTGAGTGGCCGGAACGTTTTAATTAATAACTCGGTAATCCAAATTTCAAAAAATGGTACATGACTTTTTGTCTTCATTTTTCACCATCTTTCCGGGGTTTTCGGGTGGGTTACTTCATACCAGAAACCCTGTATATGAAAATAGATACATACTTCATACCCAGTTTTTTTTACTCAAATCATAATTTTTTGAAAATTCTAAAAAAGTCATTATAAAAATTTATTTACCTTTGAAATGAAATCTTATTCATGAAAATCGTTTGAAAAATGAAGCAGCTATGGAACTTGGGCGAAAAGCATATTTCTTGACCCCTCAAGGGGTGCGGGCGATGGGTATCCTGGAGCCTTAAACTCTTTTTTTTGTACATTTTATGACAAACACATGTTCTGGTCCTGAAAATGCATTTTCAAATTCTATGGAAAATACCAGATGTTTTATGACATAGATTTAACGGAGTTTTTTTATAATAGGCAATCCATACCCGTAGAATAACGTAGTCAGGAATTTCTTAATCCTTTACATTATTGCTGCAGTATACATTGTATACACCTTCATTACCATGCCTACCCATTTTAAGGAAAAAACACTGCAACCCTATTAGCATACCTGACTACCCTTCAACACATGTGGCAATAATTTTACATATATATATACACTACTCACAAAAATTAAGGGATATTAAAAAAAATTCCAAATTTGTGAAAAACTTTTTCCGAAAGTTTAAATTTATCGTTTTTGCCGAAAATTACCATAACGAACAAATTTTCAATTTCTATTTATTTTTTCAACTTTGAAATGATCTTCTCGGCAATAATGCGTATTTTCGTTCTTCAGACATCAATTATTTCAAAAATTTTTTTTAAATGAAAAAAAAATTAAAAAAAAGAAAATAAAATTTTTTTTTCGAAAAACTTTTTTCCATTTTCGGAATAAATAAAATACGCATTATTGCCGAAAAGATCATTTGAAAGTTGAAAAAATGATTAAAAATTAAAATTTGTTCGTTACGGTGATTTTCAGCAAAATCGATATATTTAAACTTTCGGGGCACTAAGAAAAAAAATCATAACGCTTTGAAACTCTAAGGGTTTCTTTTTGGCACTTTGAGGTTGAAAATTACGGAAAATATCCTTCGTTTATCCATTATATCCAAAGTTATACTTAAATATCCAAATAATTTTAAATTCTTTACCTTTTTTTCAGATAACATTATCACATTGAAAAAAATTGTTTCATCAACAAAAATTAATGACGTCTTAAAAAGGATGTTTTGCAGTTTTCAAAACCCTACGTCTATTTTTTGCACGATGATTATTTCCGGAGTTATCGATCATCAAAGCCAAAAATGACTTTTTTGCTTTGGTCAACGATAACTCCACGGCAAATTATGGTATGGAGCTGAAGAAGGTGTCAAATTAAAGAGAATTATATTCTCTAAAAAAAAACTTGGTGGTGGCGTAATAAAAAAAAATTGTTTGAAGACCGTAGACCGTTTTGAAGATTAGAAATATTTTCCAAATGTTTTTTGGTTTTCTTACGATTACTCGTGAACCTCTCATATAAGAAGAATTTACTGATCAGATTCAAAAACTAGAGACTTAAAGCTACAATTTCCTATTTTTAAATTTATTATACGGCCATTATTCTCTGAGTTATCCCTTGTTGAAAATCACCCACAAATTTGGAATTTTTTTGAATATCCCTTAATTTTTTTGAGTAGTGTATATGTATATGTATGTAATCTTTCTCTTTCTTACAATCGTAAGCATATAAATTCGTTATCCTACGAACTAAAAGACTGAGATTGTTTGTATGTATTTCATTTGTATATATTTCAAACGCAGAACGTGGGAAGAGTGTGGGTGTTGCGCGATAAGATAAGCGGCGTAGAACTCTAGTGCATCAATAGAGAGATTTATAAACAAGTAATTTTAAAGTTTTAGCTCTCATTGATATACTAAAATGATTAACGTAAACAAATAAAGCAGAAAGCACAGATCTGTTTTCAAACTGTGTAATACTTTTCTTTTGTCCAAATTAAATCTTACTCTATAAAATATAGTTATAATTGTACATTTTACACCTATATTAGTACATACATATTCCCCTTGATCGGTGTTGTAATAGTGATAATAATGATTATCCTTTTTTAATTTTTCATACGACATTTTATTAGATGTAAATTACTTCGTACGTTTCAAATACAGGATTGGCCCTTCCTCAGTGATATGATGAATACATTATCTTTTTTTTTAATATAATGCATTAATTTAGGTCGCGTGAAAAATAACAAATTGGTAATTGTTATTACAAAATATATACTTCTTTTTATTGTTACACTATCGTGATTGCAGTTGGAAAATATGTTAGATTTGCTATTTTATCATTCGGAGTAAACTTGGTTTTTTTCATGCCACCCAGTGGGAAAGAACGAAACTTCTTTCAGAACAGGCACTTAGAATCTTAAAATATTCGCAGCCGAAAGTCTGAAATGTTACATAAATTTTAAGGATGGATACTGTGATCTCAGAAAATGATCTTCGGAATCGTTAGGCTACTGAATCTTCATTCCTGTAAAATGATTCATCGTTTTATCGAATTTCCTCTCGCGCAATAAAACTTACAAACTGAACCGTTTCATATTCGACAATTATTAAAACATCATAATTGGACGAATTATCAGAATTTGCCGATTTTCATGAGATTGAAAAGTCTTTGGTTAAAACATTTTAGTATGGATCACGTTTGGCTCAGTTGTTAGAACGTTGGATTCATATGCCGTAGCCTCTTCGTTCGAAACTGCTCTACTGCAATGTTTTTCTTATTTTCGTTCTATTTCTTTATGTTAATAAATTTGCTATCTAAGTTATCTGATTTGTATAACCTTTATCTTCACGTTTCATTTTGAAACCTACTTTGGTGAAGAAATTTTTTTTTATTTTCTTATGACGAAAATTGCATACAACGAACTTGTCGTGTTTTTTTCTCCCAGAGGTGTTTCCTTAGAAACTGTATGTTTTCTATCCGTCTCTCTCATCTCATCATTGTTCTCGCATTCACAACAGAAGTATGGAGACAAGGACACCTATAGCAGAAACCATTCCCTTTACTTCTACAATGACTCTCTCGCTCGCTCCGCTATAACTTTCTCTCACGCGATGGGGATTTCCCTTACCATGCAGCGTAAATATCATTTTACCATGCCGATTTACAGGGTAACTGACTCCGGCCCTCTTTTATCTTGACTGCCCTGTATTATGTAAACATATTGTTATCCGTCGCAGAGGAAGCAATTAAAGAGTTAGATTAACGAACCTGAATTAATTCTTTAAGATTTTGTTGATGAATAAATATAAATTTTGTATTATAGCGTTATCTATTTGCTTTTATTGATTGTGAAATTTTGAAAAATTCAAAATCACTTCTTTTACATTAACATAGCACAATAATTTGAAATACAATATTTTTTTAAGGCAAAAGTAATACTTTTTTCATTAATATTCATTATTTATATAATAACAAAAGTAAAGCTGTCTACGATAATGTGCTTTTTTGAACTTACGCTAATGATACGAGACCGGTTTCATAAGCCTTTTCAATCATAATCTGAAGTTTTCCACCAATGCGACATAGCATAAGCGATTTAGTAATAGCAATTGTTTGAATTTGTTTTGGAAACACATCTTCTTTCCGTTTTGAAAGGGCTGTGTTACGTCCTAAGACTAGAGAAACGCTCTCTTTTTAGGGAACAAGGTAGCGTTATGTTCCCAGGGATAGGAGCATGCGTCAAGACGGGAGGCGTAAATAAAAGGCGTCGATTTAAGTAAAATAAAACAGAAAAATTCTTATGTTTATTTAAAAAAAAAGTACACAAAGAGAAAAATTTACTCTAGTTCCTCGTCGGAACCTAGACACCTTTTTAACCTTAGTCTTAATTTTTCTCTATAAAATTGGCGCCTAGGATCCCCTTTTTTAATTTTTTTATAGTGAGGAAAATCCTAAAAATATTCAATTGTTTTTAAGTTCTTTTTCCTCCCTAAAATTATGTCTGTGGCCCTCTTGCTTAAGTGAATTGATCTCGGGGTTGAGGGAGGAAAAGGTGTAATTAATTCGGGAACGAACGTGAGTTTTTTTATTTTTCCTAATAATTCAAGGATTGGGAGCTTGAGCAACTGCTCTTCCTTTCCCAATTCCTGTTGTTGTTGTTCCTGTTGCTGTTGTTGTTGTTGTTGTTGTTGTTGTTGTTGTTGTTGGTAACGCCTATTTTGAATTTCTTTAACAAGTAGTTCCCGCTCTACCCGTTCCTCGTCGGATAGCGCAGGATTCGCGGCTTCCTTTTTTAATTTGGCAATTTGTGCATTTGCCAATTTCCTCTTTAGAGAGTGTCTGGCCACTAAAGAAAAGAAATATCTTTTATTAAGGAACTATAATTTCAAGAAAATATATATATATTTTAAGGATAAAGACTCGAATCTCGGTAGATCAGTTACCAATCATCCGAGGTAGGGAGGGATCTAGTAGGAGGTCAGTGACCAACCTGTCTACTAGATTTTTAGTTAATAAAGAATCGAAACTCAGACGGTCAGTTGCCAACCAGTCTGAGGGGGGTAGAAGATCTAGCAGGGGATCAGTGACCAATCCGTCTACTAGATTTTTAATAAAATTTTAATTTGAAAGAAAAAGAAATATATATATATTTTTAAATTCGGGACTCAGACGATCGGTTGCCAATCTGTCTGAGGGGAGAATCTAGCAAACGGTCAGTTTCCAACCAATTTACTAGATTTTGAGGAAAGATCTCAAAATCAGTGACCAATTTCGAGATCTTGGAGGGTAAGACGTAGGAGATCAGTTACCAATCTCCAGGTCTTGGGAAAAATAAAATAAAATTGATCAAGGACTTACTCTTTTAAAATAACTTGATCAGGAAGTTTTGTTTTAAGTTTTTCGAAATTTATTTTTCTCTAAAGTACGTTCTTCAACGATGGAAGGCGAGTAAGTGACGATACATGAAAATTTCAGCCCTTATATATCCAAAATTTTGTCCTTTTTCTCTGTCGTTCTTGTGTATCTTAAATTCTATCGGTCTCTTATTACTATTTCTATCTTTATTTTAAACGGACATTGTGTTTTGTTTCTCTGTCTAGTTTACTATCCTTGTTGAAAAGAAAATTTTCTCTCTTTAGTTTTTGTATATGTCCCATGACTTTTACGAGCTGCTTGAGGATATGCAGTATTGGAAAATGCATATCTTCTTTCTCACTCTGATTCATTGGGTTAGTCCCTTGGCTCAAGTGTATACTATGCGGAGGGCATGGGCCTCTATGTATTGGACTCTATATAAAAAAAAAGGGTCATCTCGGTACGGAAAGTTCGTACTGTAAGAAATGCGAAAAACTTAGTGTTGGTGTCAGGACGTAACACCTCTCCCCTTAATTGAGAATGTTCACATTCTAGAAAATTAGGAATTTTCTAGCAAGTTCTATTTATTCCCTTTTTTTTTGTAAAAGACAAAATTTTGGTATTAAATATAAAAATAGTATTTGTTGCGCTTAAAATTAGTTTTTGGTATAAAAATTTGAAACTTGTTATAAGAATAATATTTGGTATGAATAGATATTTTATAAAAATAATATTTGGCGACAGCAAAATTTCGTATTACAAAGTAAATTTTTGGTATAGAAAAGGTATGAAATAAAAATAATGTTCTAAACATAAAAAGGTGAAGAAAGAAAGATGGAAAGAAAAGTTTTCCTTCTTTCTTCCTTAAGATTATTTATTGTGGGAAGAGAGTGTAAGTTGAATAAAAATAGTGACATGCTTGCTTCTAAGTGCCCTTACAATTTCTTCTTAGTGTGTCAGTGTATATTTAACAAGATTTATTATAATTGATACAGAAAGAAAAGTGTGTGTGTTGTATAAAGGAGTTTAAAATAAGCAAAAAAAAAGAGATATTTATGCAAAAAGAACGTAAAATTAAATTTTTAATGCTCCTTTATACTAAGTGTACTTAAAAATATATTAAAATTAACATACGGCACACAATTTTATCTTAGATGTAACACACGCACAAAGAAATCACCACTTTGTTTCTATGTTGATTTGTTCACCGTTTATCACCTGGGATTTAGAGTCTAGATATTCCTCTATACATTCGCGACAGTCTGTTCCTCGGCGGTGTGAGAACATTCTTCTCGTACAGATCCTGCATTTTGGTGCGGATCTATTATATACGGTGAGTAGCACTAAATAGTGTTCATTGAATTCTTGGTATTCATTAGGTCTGCCCTCGTGGTATCGCCGATAACAATTCTCGCAGATGGACTGCTGGCCTTCGGGTGTTTGATAGTGTGTCCCAATGACGCAAATCATATCACGGTGGAGTGGACCGTAATATCTAGTGATTGGGAGGACACCGTCAATTGGGCCCTCGTTGTCCTGCTGGTCCTCCCATGGAAAGATCTGCATTTTCCTTGTCAGGCTTGGTGGAATTCCTTGATTTTCTCCTGGTTCTACTGGTTCCTGGAGGTGGTGGATTCCTGGACTCCTGAATTTTTCTTTTACTGCTGGTTCTTTGGAAACAGTGGTCTGGAAATAGATGAGTTTCCCGGTGGTATTAAGTTGAAATATGTATTAATTGGTTTTAGGTAGTGTAAAGTGTGTAATTGTATTGTGTTGTGAAGTTGATGCTTCAGGAGGATTTGTGTTTGTTTGATCTTCTAACTTTGGATATATTCTATTTTCTTGTCCTTCTTCTTCTGGGGCAGTCGGAGTTGAATATGTAACGACAGGAGTGATTTCTTGTCGTTGTTGTCCCAAATGTAGCAACAGTTGGGTGAAAGAATCCCAAAGGGCTCCTATTAAGTAGAGACTCCATCCGTAAATCGAATGTAATGCATATCCGTGGATTAAGGTGTCTACAAATAATTTGACGATTTTAATGATGAGCATTAAACCAATTATTCCGGCACTGGCTGTACCGAAACTCATAAATGAGTTCCACATCTTGTTCCATGCGCTATCAGCAATTTTCTTGAGTGATGCTTCATCTAGTAAATTTGAAACTGTTAGTCCTTGTTCTGCTACAGGATGTCCTGCCATTCCTCTTGCAACGGAGTTGAGAACCGCTGGTCTTTCTGCTGGAAACATTAGATGATCTCGTAGTTTGTCCAGATCGGTGCTGGAGTAGATTCCTGCAGTGGCTAAAGATGCTGGATCCACATATTCCCACGTAGGTTTGGTCATAGGTTTCATCATTGGTGGAGTAATAGCAGTATTTGGAACTGGTGTAAAACGATACCAAACTTTGTCAAGTCGAAACATAGGAGGAATTAGTGGATTGCAGTCGACTTGAGTTCCAGTTTTTAATAAGATGTGAGTTCTTGGAGAAAGGAACATGGTAGTATTTCCTCTATAAACTGGTAACTGTAGATAACATTCCTTGGTTCTTTTTACTCGTATTTCCACAGGAATACATTTAATTATGTGAACCACTTCTCCGATTATTGTGGCCATGTATCCAGGTCCTCCCATGTATTGGTAGGCGAATTCGTCTGGTGAAATTGTAGCTATTGTCAAAGCATTTTTCATCGTTTGTTGTTCTAAGTTACATCTTTGAATTAAAATATCCTGGTAAAGTTGTGTAATCTGTCTTCTGATGTGTTTTTCTACATAAACAAATTTGGAATTTACATATGTAAAAATATCTAAATTTTCCACTGCGGGTTTCCTCGAGGTTGTAAATGTTTGTCCTCTGGTTGCTTCAAAAATAAATAGCTTAGGATGCTCAGTTTTTATTAGGGTAAATCCGCAAACAAAAGTTTCAGATTTTTTTGTTAGAGCAAAGGTAACTTCATCGGTTGTTAATGAGTAAATTTCCTGTGTGAACAATTGGTGTTTGTCCGTCATTTTATTGGCAACCCCTTCGTATAGTACGTCGTAGCGGTCGAACCGGCAGGTATCTCTAGGCATAACATCCCAAAAGGTGCTTCCTCCTTCTATGTCTATACATGAACCTTCGGTGAATAACCAGGTAATTCCGGATCTTAGTTTTATTTGGTTTGTATTGAGGTTCACGGGTGTGTAATAAGTTTGTAGGGTTATTTTCACAGAGGCTTGTACGACTACATCAGTCCAGGTACCATAATGGTCAGAGTACTGTGTACCTGAACACTTTCCATTGTTTTCTATTTTTCCTGCTAATGTGATTCCTCTTGATGCGGTCTGGTTTACTCGAAGTCCTACGATTTCAGTATTTGATCCTATCCTGATGATCCCTGTGTTGTGCATTTGTTTGCATTGTTCAATGGTAATATCTAGAAGATATTCCATCCTTCCATTGTTGACTGCAGACATATGTGAATGCATCCCGCAGTAATAAATGGTTCTGTCTATCTCGACTTTACATTGAGTAACCTGGGTATTTGTGAATTCCGTCAATTGGAGTAATTGGATGTTAATCGGTTCCATGGTTGGTGTTATAGTTGGGATGTCACATTCTCCTACGTCCAGGAGTGAAAGTGTTGTAATGTTGAACTGTGAGGTTCCACAGTCGTATCCTATGAGTCCTTCTCCTGTTGCTATCAGGATGGTTATGATAAGTAACTTCCCGAGATCCATTTTCCTAGAAAGTAAAGGTTCCATTGAGGTAATTGTACCGTTCAGTTATTAGTAGGTTAGTAGAGATTTCTAACAACTGGGGATACGATGAATAAGGTGATGATGTTTTTCTTAGAAGGGTCAGTGTGACGCTGGATGAATTTTTAATTCCGAGTTGTCCATTATCTGGATATCTGGACGAGGCGTCTTGCCTATACTCGACTCTCAACTGCGAATTTCTGCCTTCATTTCCTTATTTCTTCCTTAACTATCCGTTGGTGTCGGTGATCCTGTTAAGGTTGTTATCTTCTTGACTTTGTGTCGTCGGATCCTTGGTGAGGAAGGAAACTTCCCAAAATGTTTGCCGTTTTTATCTAGTAGTTAAGATTACGACAAACGAGGCGGTATAGCCTATAGTTAGAAAGTTCCTAAGGTAGAAGTAGTGCGAGATGTCTGCCATTTTTATCTAATAATTAAGAACATGACAAACGAGGCGGTATAGCCTATACTCGGTGCTTCTCTTGGTAAGGGTCAATATGACGCCGGATGAATTTTTAATTTCGAGCTGTCCATTATCTGGATATCTGGACGAGGCGTCTTGCCTATACTCGAATCTCAACTGCGAATTTTTGCCTTGATATCCTTATTTCTCTTCCTTTGTTGTCCGTTGATCTCGATGATGTGTTGTCCGAAGTTGTAGAATCCTGACTTCCATTGGTGTAGTGAAGGGATCGTGTGTTTATAGTGTGTGAATGTTGTTTTTATTAAATTTTAATACCTCTTCAATTTTCCCTTATTGAAATCCTTCCAATACTGGGCGCTAAATCGATCTTCTGTAGGGCCAGAATCTGTGTCCCAGTCTTCCTTGATAGATGAAAACCCGAGAGCTCGGAGATCTATTGGGTTTGCTTGGTATTTTTCCAAGCAAAATACACAGTTCTTTGCTGGCAACAATGTTCCAATTTTTTCTTTGCATATGACACAACTGGGTAATTGTGCGTATTTGAAAATTTGGTGAATTTCCTCGAAATTATATCCCGTGCGGAATCTAGTTTGCCTGAAGCATGGTACGCATAGGGAAGTCCCATTGGCATGTTTGTATATGCATACCTTCTTGCAACTATACTCCGGCAAAGGTCCTAATTGAGACGCCATTTTTAAGATCTAAAAATAATATGTTTTGTTTATTTAATATATACATATAAAGTTTTCTTTTCTCTCTTTTTTTTTATATGTATTTTAATCGGAATCTGAAGAGGAAGGATTAATGTGAGAATATTTTAATCTGTTTGCGTGTACTATGCGGGTGCTATTAGCAATTTTAATTTTCACGTTCCCATTGTCGAAAACTTCTAAGACTTTATATGGCCCAGTGTAATGGTTCCCTAGTTTCCCTTTTTTATTGCCTTCCTGTAAAAAGACATAATCCTCTTTTTGTAATATTTGAGGGTTAATATGTTTGTCATATTGTTGTTTGGATTTTCCTTTCGAAGTAATTAAATTGTCCCTCGCTGTCTGTTGTACATCGTGAATTTTCATTGCAAGATTAATCAGGTAGTCTTGGTAAGTACGCGTGAGTTTATTATCTTCAGGTATGCTAGATGGTTGGTCAGCTATTTTCCCAAATACTAATTCATAGGGGGTAAATTTGGTAGCTTCGTGTACACTAGTATTGTAAGAAAATATTGCCAAACTTAAATATTCATCCCAATCTTCCTGTTCATTTACGTATTGTTTTAAATATTCAATGAGTACATGATGAGATCTCTCCAGAGATCCATTGCTTTGTGGATGAAAGGCTGTAGTTTTATATTGTTTAATACGGAATTTCTTTGCTATTTGCGTTAAGAGAGAGCTTAAAAAGTTCGTTCCTTGGTCAGTAAGGATTGCTCTTGGTGGTCCAAATAACCAAATAAATTGGGTGACTAGAGCGTCTGCGACATCTATAGCGGTAGTTTGTTGTAAAGGAATTGCTAATGAAAATTTGGTGAGCAGACATTGTAGCGTTAAGATGTACTTGTTTCCATTGATTGTAGCAGGTAATGGTCCCACGATGTCCATTGATATTTTTTCAAAAGCCTTTTGTGGTGTGTCAGTAATGACCATAGGCTGTTTATTCTTAATCCGAACTAGTTTCTTCAATTGGCAGGGCAAACAGTGTTGTATATAGTTTTGAACGTCGGTTTTCAGATTTTCCCAATAATATTTTTGTCGAATCCTAGTGTATGTTTTGGTAACTCCTTTATGACCTCCCGCGGTGGCTGAATGGGCTTCTTTCAATATAAGCTTACGAGCTTCTTTATCGACGAACTTGGTTTTATTCAAACAAACTGTTATTTTTGTCGGTTCCTCTAAGTATGTATTGCGTAAACAGGTCTCAATAAAATCCCATGGCAACATGTTTAAATTTATAGTTTTTGATACTGAGATGGATTTTATTCTGGCTTCTCTCATAGCTTCTCTAGTTGATTCTATGAGTTCTTTCATAGTCTTTTGTTTGGTTTTGCCTTCATCAAGAATAATTATAAAATGATATTTTGTTCCTTTTTTCTTTACCATTAATGTATCGGATTCTAAATCAGGAAGTTTTGGTATCAATTTGTTTTTATTTAATAATTTCGCTCCGTTGTCTAATGGTTTCTTGTTTTTCGTGAGGAAATATAATAGGTTATCTTTACGCATAGTTAATTGATCTATAGTCTCCAATATTATGTTAGTGTTCTCCACTATTTTATATTTGGGTTTGATGAAATTAGGTTCTTCATCTTCTGAAGAAGTAGAATTGGGATTATGATCTGAATTTATTTCAAAGGAATGTTGTGATTCATTTTCGGATTCTAAATCAGATGATTGAGGATTATCAAAAAACATCTCGTCATCATCGTCGGAAAGAACATCATCCCAGTTTACCCTTGGTTCAGATCCTACTGTTGTTTCGGGTTTCTTTTCAGTAGAGTTTTTTATTAATTTTCCTTTCCTTGTTCTCTTTGGTAATTCAGGTATTACATCTATTGTACTCCTACTCCTTAATCGGCTGGCTATTGGTTCCTCTTGAATTCCGGTGGATGTTGATGGTTGGTTGTAAATCCTGTCGGCTAGAGGTGTATCTTCATCGTTGGTAATTGGAAAAATATGAGTTGAATGATCTTCATCGATTTCCAAGTTTTCTAATTCTTTATTTTTTAATACAGGATTACGTGACAAAGCGTCAGCGTTGGCGTTAGCTTTTCCGGATTTGTAATTAATTGTATAATCATACTCTGCAAGTTTTAATTGCCATCTATTGAGTCTCGAAGTGGGATCCTTTAGACCTTTTAACCATAATAGAGGTTTATGGTCGGTAATAAGGTTGAATTGTCGTCCATACAGGTATGGGCGGAATTGTTGTACACAGTATATTACTGCAAGTAATTCTTTCTCTATTGTAGAGTAATTCCTTTCAGCTTTGTTAAGTATACGTGAGACATATGATATTGGGTGGTCCTCTTGACTCAGAACGCCGCCTATTGCGTAACCTGATGCGTCTGAAGTTACTGTAAATTTCTTTTCAAAATCTGGATACTGTAGAACTGGTTCTTGACAAAGTGCGAATTTTAATTCCTCAAAGGCTTTTTGCTGTAATTCTGTCCAATTGAAAGGCGTATTTTTCTTCGTTAAATTACTCAGTGGTTGTGCAATTTTGGAAAATCCTGGAATAAATCTTCTGTAATATCCGGCAAGTCCTAAGAATTGTCGAATGTTCTTGACGTTTCGTGGTACTGGAAATTCGTGTACAGCTTCTAGTTTCTTGGGATCTGGTCGTAATCCATCCTTGCTGATGATGTGCCCAAGATAAACAACTTCTTGTCTAAGAAATTCGCATTTGTCCGGCTGAAGTTTGAGGTTGGCTGCTTTTAATCTATTCATCAATCGTTCGAATTTTACTTCATGTTCTTGTAAAGATTTTGCGTATAGAACTATATCATCTAAGTAGACGAACGCTTCCAATCCTTGAATTCCAGTAAGAACTTGATTCATCAATCTTTGGAATGTAGCGGGAGCGTTTTTCAATCCAAACGGCATTCTTGCAAATTCATAGTGTCCGTAAGGCGTGGAAAAGGCTGTTTTATGCGAATCCTTAGGGTCCATTCGTATTTGGTGAAATCCAGATGCCAAGTCAAATGTAGAAAAATATTTTGCGCCTCCTAGTTGGTCCAAAATATCAGTTATATTAGGTAACGGGTGGGCATCGTTGATGGTTTTTTCATTTAAGGCCCTGTAGTCGATGACCATTCTCCAGCGTTTATTTCCATGAGAATCGGGCTTCTTTGGTACTATCCATACAGGTGAATTGTATGGAGAGTCTGATGTTCTTACAATTCCAGCTTCTAGCAAATCTTGAACTTGCTTTTGCTTATTGATTTCTTCTTTCAACATCGGTGGATATCGATATTGACGTGTATTAATAGGAGTTTCGTCAACCGTTGAGATCTTGTGTTGGATGACGTTTGTAAACCCTAAGGGTTCTCCAGGTATATGAAAACAATCTTCATATTTTTTAATAAGCTTCTCTATACTATCTCTCTCTTCTGAATTTAAATGTTCCAAACGTAATAAATTTTCAATAATTTCGTTTCTTTTCTCTTCTTGGATGGTAAGGCATTTATGTTTCTTAATTATCTTCTTTTTATCTTTATTTATCAAATCTTTTTTATTTATTAATTCATTTTTAATTTTCGATCCTTTACCTTTAACAATATTTCTCTTTTTGTAATCAAAAACGTTACTAGTTGTGGGAAATAAGGGAGAATTTAGTTTGAGTTCACTGTCTAGGAGTGAAACTGAATTGGGATCGCTGTCTAGGAGCGATGAGGGATTCTTTAATTGTGATTCATTATCTAGAGATGTAGCTGATTTAGGAGGGGGATTCATTCTTGATTCACTGTCTAGGAGTGAGAATGAATGAGAATCGCTGTCTAGGAGCGAAGAGGGAGAATTCAGCTGTGGATTATCTAGAAATGTAACCGATTTAGAGGGGGGATTCATTCTTGATTCACTGTCTAGGAGTGAGAATGAATGAGTATCGCTGTCTAGGAGCGAAGAGGGGGTAGTAATAAATTCTTCAAAAGGTTGGATTGTTATAACTGGAACTTCAATTTCAACTTCTTCATTCGTAGTATTAAAAATATACATATATGCCTTTCCATGATTATTTTTTACTAAAACATTTCCTAAATGAAATCCATCTTTAACTTTTAATTTTGGAATATATCCAAATTCTAAATTATTCGCGATTCTAACGTAAAAGCTAGATTTAGACCTAGCAGGTACAATAATGGTTTCTTTTTTATAAAATGGTATCCATCCATTTTCCCATTCGATATAATTTCCTGAATAATTAATTTTTGCACCATTCTGATGGAAAAAATCCGTTCCTAAAATCCCCGAATAAGAAATGGGAAAATCATCTGGTATTACGTGAAAAGTAGCTAAGGTTCCTGATATGTCAACTAATATTGTGCCTAAGGTCGAAACACTTCCGGAAGTGATACCTGTGAGTTTTATTGTTTCTTTTGTATCTATAAGATCTTTGCGGTCAATAGCGTCCGCTTTAATAAGATTAGGGCCTGAGCCTGTATCTATCATTAGGAGACAATTAGGCTTTAAAATGATGGTATCTATTTCTATTGCGGGTACTCGAGACTCTGTGGTTAGTTTTATGGTAGCTATTCTTGAGGTTCTAATAGATCCTCTTGACTGTTTATTGTTAATGCTGGGCGTGATGATTGGGTTGAGGTCCCCTGTGGTGCGCCCGTCCCTCGAGGACCTGAGAAGTTTCCCGAGTTCTTTTTAATTCTAGTTTCGCAATTTTCAATAGTGTGTCCAGTTGCTTTACAATACCGACAAGTCAACTCTTCTCGTTGGTTAGATGAGGATGTTGATGGGTTATGATTTTGATTGCGATTTTGACGTGGTTGATTTCGCGGATTTTGTGAAGATGCAGTTGGATTTGGGTTACGATTATTTATAGAGTCTTCGGAGAAATGACTAGGATGATGTGAATTTTCTTGATTGAAATTAGCATTGTTAGAGGAGTTATTATTATTAAAATTATTATTTCTGTTGTAGTATGATTGGAAGCTGGATCGAAAGTTAGTCGGATCAGAATTAGGGGGCCGAAAATTATTCATTGGTTGAAAATTTTGTGAACGATTAGCATTCAATTGCCAACAACGATCGGCGGTGTGTCCTGATTTTTGGCAATATTGGCAAACGACTTGTCTCCAATCCACGTAATTAATCGAGGATTGTCTTCTATTTTCATACCTCGGATTTTGATATCGTTGATCAAAAGAGGTTCTGTTGTTTCTTCGTACGGAGTTACGGACTTCTAAGTCTTTTTCTATGCCAATTGCTTTAGTTGTGGCTTCTTTCATGGTGTTAAAATCTTCAGTTATTCTTTGCTCAATGGTATCGTTTAACCCTTTTATGAAACTTTTCGCCAAATCCTTCTCAAGGTTAATTTTGTAAGTGTTTATATCATCGTTGGGCCTTTCCGTTTTAAATGCGTCTAAAATTTGGTTTCCTATTTCGTTTATTCTATTCGCGAAGCTTAATACTCTTTCTTCATTCTTCTGGTAGCAATTTCCAAGTTCTCCTTGTAGTTGACATAGTGTTTTTGCGGAACAATAAATGGATTTTAAAAACGATGCAAGTTCGGATATTTTATCGAATTTTAATCCTTGAATGGCTCTTCGTGCCTCTCCCCTTAATTTGTTTCTAATGATTCTTGTGAGAGCTTTTTCATCGTTCGGGCCCATCATATCCCGAGCTTCTTCACATCCTTCTAAGAAATAATTTAATGGAATATTATGCCCATCAAAGATAGGGACTGCTTCTAACGCGTATTTAATTGACACGGTCATCTCTGTATCAGGCATGTTTAGTGTGTTTGGTGTGTTAGTATCAGTATTAGAAGTTGTGGGGATAATTTGATTTAGAGAGGGATTTGTGCGATTTTCGTTAGTTCTTAATCTCCTATCAGAGGGAGGGGTAGAGAACATTATTTTTCATCGTGAAAATAAAAAGAAAAATGAAAATGAAAAGAACGAACAACAACAACAACTGAAAATAAGCAGAATGTTTGTATAAGGGTAGAAGTTATTTGAAAAGAAAAGGTAACGCGTGTCTTGACGACTTATCCCACCGCTGCCACCAAAAATTTTACTCTGTTACGTCCTAAGACCAGAGAAGCGCTCTCTTTTTTTAGGGAACAAGGTAGCGTTGTGTTCCCAGGGATAGGAGCATGCGTCAAGACAGGAGGCTTGAAATAAAGAGCATTGGTTTAAGTAAAAATAAAATAAAGAATTGTCACATTTATTCACAAATAAAAGAAAAGAGTATACAAAAAAAAATTTAATCCAATTCTTCGTCGGAACCCAGACACCTTTTTACTCTTAATCTTAATTTTTCTCTATAAAACGAACGTCTTGGGTCCCTTTTTTGAATTTTTTTGAAATGAGGGATATCCTCAAAATACTCAATAGGTTTCAAATTTCTTTTCCTCCCTAGTATAATGGCCGTGGCCCTTTTACTCAAGCATATAGCTTTCGGGGGTGAGGGAGGAAAAGGTGCAATTAGCTCCGGAATAAAAGAAAATTTTTTAATCTTTTCTAATAGTTCTGCAATTGGGAGGTTGAGCAACTGCTCTTTCTTTCCCAATTGTTGTTGCTGTTGTTGTTGTTGGAATCTACTGTTCTGGAGTTCCTTTATGAGTAGCTCCCGCTCTACCCGTTCCTCGTCGGATAATGCAGGGTTTGCGGCTTCCTTTTTCAATTTGGCAATTTGAGAATTCACCAATTTCCTCTTTAGAGAGTGCCTAGCCACTAAAGAAAAGGAATAATTAAACGTTTAGTAAAGTAACTAATAGTTTTAAGAAAATATATATATATATATACACGGTGATTCAGAAACAAACTCGGTAGATCAGTTACCAATCATCCGAGTAGGGAGGGATCTTGTAAGAGGTCAGTGACCAACCTGTTTACTAGATTTTAAATTAAAGAATTGAAATTCAGGCGGTCAGTTGCCAACCAATCTAAAGGGGGAAAATCTAGCAGGAGATCAGTGGCCAATCTGTCTACTAGAGTTTAGAATTAAACTTTTGATTTTAGAAAGAAATATATATATATTTTCAAAGTTAAAGTTCGGGACTCAAACGATCGGTTGCCAATCTGTCTGAGGGGAGAATCTAGCAAACGGTCAGTTTCCAACCAATTTACTAGATTTTGAGGAAAGATCTCAAAATCAGTGACCAATTTCGAGATCTTGGGAGGGTAAGACGTAGGAGATCAGTTACCAATCTCCAGGTCTTGGAAAAAAAAATGATCAAGGACTTACTCTTTAAAATAACTTGATCAGGAAGTTTTGTTTGAATTTTTCGAAATTTATTTCTCTCTAGAGTTCGTTCTTCAACGATGGAAGGCGAGTAAGTGACGATACATGAAAATTTCAGCCCTTATATATCCAAAATTTTGTCCTTTTTCTCTGTCGTTCTTGTATATCTTAAATTCTATCGGTCTCTTATTACTATTTCTATCTTTATTTTAAACGGACATTGTGTTTTGTTTCTCTGTCTAGTTTACTATCCTTGTTGAAAAGAAAATTTTCTCTCTTTAGTTTTTGTATATGTCCCATGACTTTTACGAGCTGCTTGAGGATATGCAGTATTGGAAAATGCATATCCTCTTTCTCACTCTGATACATTGGGTTAGTCCCTTGGCTCAAGTGCCTACTATGCGGAGGGCATGGGCCTCTATATATTGGACTCTATAAAAAAAAAGGGTCA